>JAPWTK010000212.1:0-205000 GCA_029963805.1 Aromia moschata | reverse complement strand
TTTTTTAATTTCACATACAATGTTCACGTTTCTGTAATACCTTGAAGGCATTTATAAAACACTAAGATTAGTTACAAAATAATTACATATGTATTTAGGTAGGTGCTTAGTATGCGCTCAATCAAGATAGCATTTGACCTAGACAAAAATAATATAAAGCTGATTTTTTGTAGAGATCATGCCTGAGGGCTAAATTGTAACATATTAAAAGTCCTGGAGAATCCTCCTTCCGCAACCCCCTTTTTTCGCCCCCCAACCCTCCCCCCTTTTAATATTTTGGTGATTTTCTCGAAAACTATCAACTTTAAGGGGAAAATGTCAGGAGAGCATTTTTAAAGCTGATGAAATTCCCCTTCCAATGACGTATCGCAATACATATTCAGTAGCACATGCCCTCCACCAGTGGCGTATCAAATGAAGGGTTACTTTTAAAAAAACATACTTTTTGCTATTTATTCTCATTTTCTTTATCTAAGTATAATTTTTTTAGAAGAAACATATTTTTCTCTAAAACGACCATCAAAAGATAGTCTACTTGCGAATCTTTTTGAAGTTCATCGTGATTACTTCAGCCAAAAAAAAAATTAAAAGTTTATCCGAGACTTCTCAGTTTTACGTAAATCTGGGGCAAATTAATTTTTACTACCAATAATATAAAACCTTTTAGGGCTGATATTTGATTTTCTACGTATACAATGTATGCTCAGCGAAATATTAACTATTAAGTCACTTCAACCTCGGGGTAATCATCCCTATAATATAGAATTTCCAAGTCTGCCCCAAGATTAACAATTTGCCAAATAACAGGTGCGCGTAGCGCCCCCTATGCGTGACGTTAAGCACTATGTACGGATACAGACATTCTTGCAATGCTCATTGGTAGAGCACCACAAAATAATAGCATAAATGTACTTCATCCAGCCAGGAGCCGAACGGCTGGAAAAGTATACGCAAAACTGAGGTACAAACTGCAATAGAAGATATGAAAGAAGTTATTCTCTTTGCTCATGCAGTTTCTGGCTGCGATAAAACATCTGCCTTATACAGAAAAGGGAAAAAAATTGTATACATGCAGTTACAGAAAAATCCCAACTAAGGAATAAAGTTTGCGAGATATTTAATGTACCTAATCAATTACAAGAAAATGTGATACAATATGGGGAAGAGTTTGTCAGATCTCTTTATCCTGATGGTCCAAAATTTGGAGATATCAATAACCTTCGCCATCATCTTTATAATAAAGCAATGGCAAGACAATCGCCTTCTGCACTCCTAGATCTATCCAGTTTGCCGCCCACAAAAGCAGCATGTGCCCAATATTCGCTGAGTATACCTTCAGGTGAGCAACGGATAAAGACAAATTTATTTGTGTCATTTCTATTGCTTTTTAAGGTACAAGAGTGGCTGGGAAACCGGCTACCGTCTAGTGAATGGGGCTGGAAGTTAGTCGAAGGACAATTGTTGCCTGTCAAAACTACGCTACCTCCCGCACCCGAATCACTTCTCTCTCTAGTTTACTGCCATTGCAAAACCAATTGTGCTGGTAGATGCTTTTGTAGACACTCAGGCCAAAAGTGTTGCACATTTTGTTCCCCTTGCAATGGCGAAACATAATAATATTATGGAAACTGTTACAGAATATTCTACTCTTGAGAAAGAAGTTTAAAATGTTGTTTTTAAACTAAATAAAAAACAAATTAAACATCAGTTTCAATATTTTTGGTTCTAGGGTCGTTCTCTACATCAATGGATTTGCAATTTTATCACCTACAAAAAATTTGGTAACGGATATTTTTTCGTCGAGCTTATAGTTTTTGGTAAAAATCAGTAAATTCGACGTGTCCTTCAAGAAATTTCAATTAATCTCGGAACAGCTTTCTTTTGATACGCCACTGGTGTGTACCACGTCGTACTATATGGGCTCGCAATACGTCGTTGGAAGGGAAATTTCATCAGCTTTAAAAAATGCTCTCTTGATATTTTTCCTTAAAGTTGATAGTTTTCGAGAAAATCACCAAAATATTAAAAGGGGAAGGGTTGGGGGGCGAAAAAAGAGGGTTGCGGAAGGAGGATTCTCCTGGACTTTTAGTATGTTACAATTTAGCCCTCAGACATGATCTCTACAAAAAATTAGCTTTATATTATTTTTGTATAGGTACCCAAAATTTGAACTATCTTGACTCGGGTATAGCGCCTGCAAGGTAAGCATCCCTTTGGGGCGTTAAAACCTACTCTATAGGCAACCGAAATTTAAAAACCGCAAGTCTCTAACCGGAATAGAATGCAAATGGCGTTAATCCAAAAAGTGTTACTCTAATTTTGATGAGCAGTTTATTTCAGATGTATTTTAAATTGTTTTCAGCGGACTATTTAGCATTACAGACATGTTTTTGAACGTCGATTAGGGAAAAGTGATTCTATGACTATACAGAAAACAGTCTGTAATCAATACTTTATGACGGGATCATCGAGATACGATAGTTAAATGATAAGTAGCTCTATTATTATAGATAAGACCATTAATTCTCCTTTTCGGATGTCTGCGGGTAGAGGCAGACCTACAATAAATAATATTGTTTTCGTATTCATTTCTTCATAATTTATCCAGACAATAAAGAAGATGGATAATCAAAAAAGCCTGCCCAACATGTTCACATGATTTACCGCCGACAAACATCTGCTCGGAAATAAAGCGCTCGTTCAACAACTGATTCTTTGCGGCTTTTTTTGGCGAGGTATAATCGGATTTTTTTAAAGTGGATATAAATCTGATTCCGGATAATACTTTACCAATTCTATTCTCGTTTAAAACATTTGATATTAAGTATCTACTTCAGGTAATCTCGGAACGTTTCCCACGCTTTTTGGGTGCATTTCCTGCAAAAATAAAGAACTTTCTACAAAGGTAGAAATGAAATTAATTTAAGAAAATTATTTTTTTTTGTGAAAGATCACATATAGGTAACAGTAAATTCTGGTAATAATATTTTTGTTTTCCTTTTTGTCTATGTTTAAGTTTATGAAATATATCTTGGTTTTATTTTGACAGAGAAGCTTTACTAAAATTAATGACTCATATTATATTCCAGTTTCCAGACTATAGTTAATCTCAGTTAATTTGGGTTGAGCATGTCAAACATATTTACCTTGCTAACGCTACTTACAACTTTACACGTCAGAAGTTTAATTAGTTTCATATTAACCTACGGCATTTACCCCTTATTATTTAGTAAGTAATTTTTTGCGTACGTTAATTTAATACCTACTTGTCTGAGATCACATGATAATTAAAGCTTATATAAATAAAATTAACGACAAAAAGGTATTACGTATGTTTCGAACTGAGTCAACCAGTGGCGGTGCATGATATTTCAGTTAGCCATATCTTGAAAACGACGCATGGGGCCCACTTCACTTTTTAGGTGATGATTATACACCTCTTACAGAAAGGATTTATAGTGAAAAAACCGTCAGCAAAGTTTGCGAAAAATTTTTCAAAAACACTGGAGCACTCCCTGGGTTCTCAGTAACGCTCTGTGGAATATTTGCAGTATATTTTTTTTCATAATCTAGAAAAAAAATATAAGGAGACGTTTGTTCCTACAAAATATTCCTATAAAATTAAAATTAAAATGGCCATAACTTTTTTGAAAAAAAAAATATTTTGCAACGAATCGAAAAAGGTCTCCTTATATTTGTTTCTAGATTATGAAAAAAAAATATACTACAAATATCCCACAGAGCGTTACTGAGAACCCAGGGAGTGCTCCAGTGTTTTTGAAATTTTTTTCGCAAACTTTGCTGACGGTTTTTTCACTATAAATCCTTTCTGTAAGAGGTGTATAGTCTTCACCTAAAAAAGTGAAGTGGGTCCCATGCGTCGTTTTCAAGATATGGCTAACTGAAATATCACGCACCGCCACTGATCTATGCACATACATATTATGTACCTACAGCCCAAATAGGTTTTTTTAAATTATCGGTTATCCGAAATATCAGTTATCCGAACCACCCTGGTTCCCAATTAGTTCGGATAATCGATGCTCCACTGTAATAATAAAAAATATACATTTTATGGAGTGTATATAGTAAATTTCTAAAATTTGTTTCATATAAGCTACATGGTTATTACCCAGCTGTGGATATACCTCATGAAGACCTGTTATTAAGACACAAGATCATAGACTTACACAATAGAAGAGAAATGCACTCCCTGATAATTATATTCAAAATACTCAATAATTATATTGACTCTCCTCTATTTTGCGTCAAACTACGTTTAATGTTCCTACATTTGCGGCTAGGCATACCAATGTGTTTTATCTACTAACCGCAAGGACCAGCTTATTAAAATCTAGCCTTTATTTGATATGTATAATAGTTATTGCATTAATCAAAATAAGTTGGATGTTTTTCACTGTAACATCTGTTCTATAAAAAGCTATATGTGGATAACTAATTACTTTTGTACCCTATGTTTTATTTGCTTTGGAACATCGTAGACTGTATTTTCAGAAGCACAACCTATAGAAAGGGTATTATTTTTGTCACTAGAAGCCAGAAGGGGAGTATCCGAATCAGAAAAATTTGTTGACCAAAAATAGACCTGTAGACCTGTTGTAAGACCAAAACTTTATAGGTTCTTGACCTACTTATTTGTTGTTTTGCAAAACAAAATCTGAATGTGCAGCACTGATGACTCTTTTGATCACAAAACATACTGGTTTAAATTCATTATATAACGTAAATGTAATGTATACGCTTAAATTTTTTTTTATAACTTATATCCTTATACTCAAATTATATCCTTTGAAAGCTATGGAGGAAACTTTCTTGGCCTGGGAAATTTTTTAGGAACACAGAGATCAAATTTGTTTGTTTGTTATCGTTATAATCATCTAAAAAAGAAAAGTTAGCTGATCATACAGGAGAATTTGCCTTACGAAAGTCATGTGACTCAGTTGTGGTTAATAGAATTTTAATGGTTTTAGGAGAACTGTAGAATATAATTAAATTCAATTCTGGATGGTGAAAATCCTCTGGTCAAATTGTATCAATAGATTTTTCAAAATATTCTTGGCGCTTTATTGGTAGAAGAGGACAGATAGAGTGGCTTCCGAAATCTTTAGATCTTCCCCTCTGAATAATTTTTTTTGGGGATATTTGAAGGTAAAATAATTTTTCAACACAGCAAAAAATTTAGAGGATTAAGAACAGAATATGATGTGAAATTAAATAAATTACTGAAGACTCAGTGGATTTGTAGATAATATTGTCTATTATCAAGATCACAGTGGTTGTCAATTCGAGAACTAGTTGGCCTAATCCTGCATTTTATGGTTAATGATACAGTTAATTTTAAGTACCTAATAAAAAATATATCTCATAATTTTCATTTCGAATTTTTTCTACAATTGAATCGCTATTTGCAGAAAGGGGACATCTCCAAATTCTACAAAATTGAGATTTTCGCATATTCTTGTTTTAGGAGGGTATACGCATGTTTACTGTAAAAAACGAGACATATCACCGCATTACACTAGATGTTATACCAAGTCAAAGTTTTAGTTTACTGCAAAAACGGGTCATGTCCGGAGATATCCCCTTCCTGCAGTAAGCGTGAGTTCGGACTATACAGGAATATATTGAGGTAATCGCAAAAGCATTCAATAAGTCAAGACAATTTTTTATTGTGCCTGTAACCAAAGATATGGTATACGACTATAAAAATTGGTGGCCCAGTTTTTATAAACAAAGTTGCCTCAGTAATGATTGTATCACGCACTCAGAAGAAGTCGTTTTCGATATCATCATACCTATCACCATCTAACCATTTTTTCAGCTCAAGAAGTTGCATGCGGAGAATTTATAAACAGTTTGGTTACACACACGTTCCGACTTAGAAATACAACAAAAAAATCTTGGTTATCCCGTAGAAAAAGCGTATCCTGAAAAACTACCCTATAAGTAAGAAGAAGATGGACCACATATTGTTGACCATAAAATTCGTTCCAGAAGAATATTCAGAATTTTGGCAGGACATTACCTCTTGGCCTACTGAAAATCCAGAACCTGACATATAATAACACCATCGAATAAATCATTTTTGTTAATGTACTTCAGAAGTATATTAAAGAATTCACATACAATACATTGTTTTCTTGGTATTTCCTTTTTTTTGAACTCCTTATACTGCAGAAAGGGGTTATGTCCATGTGTCAAATTTGATATTTCAGGGGTATTTAAAAGCTAACAGCACTCTAATTTTACATTACTTTGTCACTAACACCATTAGTAATATTCTGCCAAGAAATTGGTTTTATACGAATTATTGCAAAGAATGTAAATAGTTTTTTGTTGTTTTCTCGAATAGTAGAAAATGTGACATGTCCCCTTTCTGCAATTAGCGATTCAATTATTTTCGAATGCAAGGTGGTAACATTTGTATGCACTAGATTTGCCCAAATCAACACCAAAAACAGAGATTGTCAATTGAGAAAATTGAGGATGACACCATCTCTCGAAAGCACTATATTGTAACCTTTTATTTATTTCGGGTTCGTGAGGTGTGAAAAATTAAACTCGTACTTTTAAACTAACACTATTTATTTACACTAATTTATTTTTATACAATTTATTTAGAGCGTTGTAAGCCGCGCCGATATTCAAATAGAACTGAATCGTCCCGCGTCGAAACCCCGCGTTATATCTCCTTGCGGAGATATCTCGAAGCTTCCGGGCAGTTCGACTTCGCGAGCCGCCGCGATCTCTCGAGGCGCTTCCACATACGTCTATCAGACGACGCGGTCGGCTGGTATCGAGGGAGGCAGGGGCGGACTGGCCCAGCGTTCGTAACACTGCCCCCTCCTTAAAGACATTTCGTCTCGAATTGTATCGTCCTCTGGTCCGTGTCGATACCTGCAGAATGACCCATTCTTGCATCGGGAGGTCTGGTAGAAGAAGCAGTCCACAGTCTTCTCGTTGAGCGATCTCCTGGGGTTGTAACAGCATACCAGAATCTCAATTCCAGTAAACCGGAAGAGGACTTCTAGCATACTCCTGATCACCCTCCAATCCAGGCCATCTAGTCCGCTGGCTATCTTCGGTATCGCCAAACTGCTTATGCTCTGGGACAAGAGCACATCCCTCAGCTCGACTAGTGTGTCCCAGACAGTTTGATAAGTTGGTTTATGGTGCGATAGCTGCTTGGTCACCAAATAGAAAACGGACCTCTCTTTCTCCTGCTCGGCCGCCGTGATTTGAAGGACTCGTCCAACCTCTGGCCTTTGTTTGCGTAACTCCTCCAACTGTCCAAACGCCTTCTTGAAGGTAAGTGCAATCCCTCGGGACATTCGGAGGTCCGCTGCCACACAGTGAGCAAGACAGAAGTCAGCAGGAGTCTGGAACAGGTCACGTGGTTCTTCTCGCGTTACACCGTAGCGAGCTTTCTGGCCGTTGGAATGAAGCAACATGAATTCCTCGAAAGAGAGCTCGCTGTCTGGTGGACTGACGTGTCGAACTCTGGCTTCAGCTTGTTCGTCATTGCTTCCGGCGAAAGGGGCTAAACGGTTGAAGTGGACCACACTGGGTTTTCCTCTTGGCAACTTCTGGATTCGGTAGACTACATCATTAATCCGGGTGACGACCTCATACGGACCTTCCCAGGAGCTTTGAAGTTTTGGAGATAACCCACGACGACGTTGTGGGTTATATAACCAGACTTGGTTGCCGGGCTGGTACCTGCCATCGTTGGCGTTGATGTCGTAGGTCTCCTTCATGCGGTTGCTGGCGCCCTGGATATTTGAACGGACTCGTTGATGGTCGTCGACCGGTTGATGGTCCTATTCATTCGCTCCAGCATTCCATCTGACTGCGGATGCAGTGCAGTTGTCCTCGTCTTACGGATGTCGAGTGTACGGCACACATTCTGAAACAGAATCACCACCAGTACACCAAATCGACAAATCCAGTCCTTGATGAGAGCGTCCGCCACAGTAGAAGCCTCTTGGTTTGGAAGGGCATACGCTTCTACCCATTTGCTGAAATAATCCATCACGACGACGATGTATCTATTTCCATTATCTGTTTCCGGAAACGGACATGCTACATCGATGGCAATTCTTTCAAACGGACTACCCACGTTGTATTGTCGCATTGGAGCCTTCGGGAGCCGTTGCGGACCATTACTCGCAGCGCACACCACGCATTTCTTGCACCACTCCTTCACGTCAGTAGTGCAGTTCACCCAGTAGAAACGCTCCCTAACTTTTCCCTGCGTCTTTGTTACTCCTAGGTGTCCGCCAGTGCTTCCATTGTGGATCTCCTCCAATACCTCTGGCACTCTGTTTCTGGGGACTATCAGTTGTTTTCGCTCTTCGGTACCATCTGATTTCTCCAGAACGCGTTTTAAGAGTCCGTCGCTTAAGACGAGGGAATTCCACTGAGCCCAGTATGACTTTACGGTTGGTGAATACCGTGATACCTCCTCCCAAGTGGGTTTCCGATCTTCTTTCTTCCAATTCATAATTGGTTTCAGATTCGGGTCATTCTCTTGGTCTTTCAAAACCTTTTCCGACAGCCAATCATCGTTCACCGCCGTCGTTCTGTATACTAAGATGTCCTTTTCTTCTGCCCGCTGACAATGCTTGCAATCCTCAAAGCAGGGTCTTCTGGATAGCGCATCAGCGTTGCGGTGAACTTTGCCTGCACGATGTTCGGTGTCGAAATCAAATTCTTGGAGTCGCTCTATCCACCTGGCTACCTGTCCTTCAGGATTCTTGAACTGTAGAAGCCATTTTAGCGCCGCATGGTCCGTTCTCAGCAATAATTTCCTCCCATACAGGTATTTATAGAAGTGTTCGACAGATTTCACTACCGCCAGTAGCTCCCGCCTGGTAACACAGTAGTTTCGCTCAGGTTTCGACAAGGTTTTACTGAAGTATCCAATAACCTTCTCTTGGCCGTCCTGAATCTGAGACAAAACTGCTCCCAAAACTACATTACTGGCATCGGTATCCAAAATGAATTTTCCATCTGGGAGAGGATAGCTCAGGATAGGTGCACTCGTCAACGATCCCTTTAAATGTCGAAACGCTTCACTGCATTCATCGTCCCATTGGAACCGTCTTTCTCCTTCCGTGAGTCGAGTCAGTGGCTTGGCAATATTGGCAAATCCGGGCACATATCGACGATAGTAAGTGCATAATCCGAGGAAACTTCGTAGATCATGCTTATTGCCGGGTACTGGCCACTCTCGCACTGTTTTGATCTTCTGGTCATCCACTGCCACTCCTTGACTGGAAACAACATGGCCCAGATACCTCACTTCCTTCTGGAATAGATGACACTTTTTCGTGCTAAGCTTTAGGCCAGAGGTTCGCAAACGTTGAAAGACCTCCTCCAGATTTTTCATGTGATCCTCAAAGGATTTTCCAACCACGATGATGTCGTCAAGGTACACAAGACATGTCTTCCAAGAGAGTCCTTTTAACACGGTTTCCATCAGCCTCTCGAATGTTGCCGGAGCGTTACATAATCCAAACGGCATTACGGTAAACTGCCATAGTCCTGTACCCAGAGTAAACGCAGTTTTCTCTCGATCTCGTTGTGCCAACTCTACTTGCCAATATCCACTCTTCAAATCTAAGGTTGAGAAAATCTTTGATCCTGATAGAGTATCCAAGGTGTCATCGATTCTAGGCAATGGATAGCTGTCTTTCTTTGTCACGTTGTTTAATTGACGGTAATCCACACAAAATCTGGTAGAGCCATCTTTCTTCTTTACCAGTACAATTGGTGAAGCCCACGGACTATTAGATGGTTCAATGACCCCATCTTTTTCCATGTCCTGCACGATTTTATCGGCTTCCTCGCGTTTGGCTAATGGCAATCTTCTTGCTGTTTGTCGGATGGGCCGAGCGTCGCCCGTGTCAATTTTGTGTCGGATTACATTTGTCCTGCCCTTTCCACCTTGCTCATCATCGAAAATATCTGCGTACTTAGTAATCAGACTCCTTAGCTTCGTCGTTTGATAACTTCTCAAGGATCTTGAGGACGATGATAGGAGGTTTGCTAACTCGCCTGTAATCTTCCTAACTGAATTTTCTTGAGCATCTAATTTTCGGATGACGGAGGAAACCGAGGAACAGTACCCTAAAACGATTCCTTTTCTTAGATTTACTGGGTGATGATTCAGGTTCATTATTCTCACCGGTACTGTTTTCTCGGTCAGCAACAGAGCTTTTCCCACAGCTATTCCTCTCGCTACCTCGCCGTCGTGAGATCTTGGCTCAAACATCATTATATTTCCAACACACGGGTTACCGTCCAAATGAGCGTCCAAGATCATTTCACTTCGTTCTGGCACTGCCGTATCCTCTGCCAGTACAACCTCGGATTGTTTCCTCCGTCTTTCGATGTAGTACGATTTCCTCGCCATTTATTTTCAGAACATTATTCTTGAAGTCCAGTTTAAATCCCTTGGTGTTCATAATGTCCATTCCAAGAATAAGTTCATCCTCAATCTCAGCTACCAGTGCTCGATGTTCAAACGACACGTTTCCAATGACAATTGTGATGTTGGTCTCACCGCGAATGGTAGCGGGATCTCCAGTTGCAGTACGTAGTCGCCAGCTGGTCGGAGTAATTCTTGCTGCTGTTCCAACAATATCTGGTCTAATGATAGTTCTCGTTGCACCCGTATCTAATAGCAACAGTCTCTCTTTTCCACCGACTAGTCCATCGATAAAAACACTATTAGACGGGTGTTGAAGAGATGCGACTCGTGCAATTTTCTTTGGTGCTTGCTTCTTAGAGGTTGACGATTGCCCCTTACGGTCAACCTCCTTTTAGTTTTCCGACGAGGGTGACGTTTCCTTATTTCTAGGGCAGCGACTACGGACATGTCCAACCTTACCGCAATTCCAGCACCGAATTTGCCTCTTTTCCAACATGCCCTCGACGACTCGCCTAATTTCTGCTTCATTGCAGGTTCCCTCTTCAACACCTTCCTCCATCCTACGGACCTTAGCTTGACCTCTGCAACTCTGTTTAGCAGCTTCGAATTCCAAAGCTCGCGCCAAAGCATCCACCAACTTGCTGGGACGAGCGAGAGTCAGAGCTTGACGGGTCTCAGTAGCACGCAGACCATCTAAAAATGCCTGCACGGCTAGTCGTTCCATGACGTTCTCCGGCGTAGATGAATATGCCAAACGAACTAACCGCGCTATGTCCGCTTCAAATTCCTGCAGAGATTCGTTATTTTTCTGACAGCGGTTCTTCAACTGCGAGTGGTAGACATGCTCGAGATGGGACTGACCATAACGCATTTCGAGGTGTTTAACTAGTTGATGGTAATCATCTTGTTCTTCCAGAGAAAGCGTCTGTAAAATATCTGTGGCGTCACCACGTAGCGCCAACGTCAGCGCTGTAGCCTTCTCTGCCAACGACCAACCATTTGCCCTCGCTGCAGCCTCAAATTGTCGTAGATAATTGACCCATGAGCTCTTACCATCAAACTGTGGTGGTTTCATACGAATTTTCGAAATTTCCACGGGACTGCTCAATTCGGGTTTACTCAACCTGTCGATGTCGCTACCAGGTGACTTCAGAGCGGTATTGACCACCTGTTGTTGTTCCCCACTTCCTAAACTCAGCGTTGCAATTTTTCTCTCTACTTCTAGAAACTTATTTTCAATTTCTCCAAATTTTCCGTCCACATATTCGCCTATTTGTTTCTGGAGGCAACTAGAATTTTCCGTAATTTTCCTTTCTAAAGTTGTATAACTTTCCAGATCCATGTTTTCTATTAATTTCTGTTCCATCCCTCTTAAGTTTTGCTCCATCCCTCTTAAGTTACTAGAATTTTCAACCAACCTTTGCTCCATCCCTCTTAAGTTTCCAGACGTTTCCTCAAATTTCTGTTGCATTTGAGTGGCATTTTCGACCAACCTTTGCTCCATCCCTCTTAAGTTACCAGCATTTTCGACCAACCTTTGCTCCATCCCTCTTAAGTTTCCAGACGTTTCCTGGAGTTCCTGTTGCATTTTGGTGGCATTTTCTAGAAGTTTATCTTCTAGATTTTTCTCCAAGCTTCCAGAGTTTTCAATTTTTTTCCAAACTTTTGCAACGCCGAATTTATATCGCCAGCAATGTCGAATAAATATATATTAGGGTTTTCACCTTCATTTTCCAAAGCTTCTCGAAGTCTATTTTGCAGATCGGCCTTTTTCCCTGTCGTCTCGCACTCCCGTTCTTCGAGTTCTCTTTTCAAATCCGCCACTTTAAGGTCCTTCAAAAAACACCTGTCTTGAAGCCATTTCACTTAATTTATTTATCGCGAATTTATTTATTTAAATGTTTTTATTATTGTTTTTTTTTTCACACGCAACACCTGACACCAATGTAACGTTTTATTTATTTCGGGTTCGTGAGGTGTGAAAAATTAAACCTTACTTTTAAACTAACACTATTTATTTACACTAATTTATTTTTATACAATTTATTTAGAGCGTTGTAAGCCGCGCCGATATTCAAATAGAACTGAATCGTCCCGCGTCGAAACCCCGCGTTATATCTCCTTGCGGAGATATCTCGAAGCTTCCGGGCAGTTCGACTTCGCGAGCCGCCGCGATCTCTCGAGGCGCTTCCACATACGTCTATCAGACGACGCGGTCGGCTGGTATCGAGGGAGGCAGGGGCGGACTGGCCCAGCGTTCGTAACAATATGATTGAAAAGTAATATGGTAGTCAAAATACGCATCTTTTGTAAACAACATTTTGCCTGTTACGGGTATTTTTCGAAAATTGCTTTTTTCGCATTTATTGAATTTGTGCAATCCTTTTTACCGCTCTCTTCGTAAGTGTTTAGTATGTGTTTCTAAATCCAGTGAGTTAGGTTGGGCGCTGCTAGCTTAACCCTGCAATGGTCGCGTGCTTTCTACTTACGTCAGTAGTCGCGTGGCCCAATTATTGTACTCCAGATATGGTATTTAATTTTTAGGGCATAATATCCAATAAATTTGACTATATTATAAGACAGTTAATAGTAATAACTATATTAATGTTGGTGCAAGCAGTTAGATAACGCCTTAATTTCTTTAAAGGACTTTATTACGAAGTGATGCTTCTTGGTCCGTTTCCGAATCGTGGTCGCTGTTTCAACAGCAACGATTTCATTTTCGAAATCGGAACCCCATTTTACCTCTTCTTCTACATCTGGACATTCTTCTAACCACTGCAACAATATCTCGTCAGCTTCTGGGTCATCAACCTTACCTCTTTCCTACTTGTCATTGCTAAAAAAGAGTAAAAATCATTACATACTCAATATACATAAGTGTATACGAACAGTGTAAGACATACTGAAGCTATTTTTAGCCAGACACGTACCTAAACATCTAAGCGGAAGGTAGGAAGACCACGACCTCAAACGTTAAACATAGGCAGAAGACAATGTTATAAACACAGCTATCTACCTTCTAAATAAATACCTCCTAAATAATATCATATTTCGTTACCTATTATAAAAAACTTCAAGATGCGACTTTAAACTAGAATAAATCGTATTCGTACTACAAATTATAAGTGACGCCGAAACGCTAATGAATTAGAAAATAACTACAATTATAAATACAGTTTATGTACGTTACTTGGGTTAAATATGTAAAACATGGAATAATTGTTAAAGGAAACAATTTCATTGCCGTTTTTATTGCCGCTAGTAAAATTTATGTCGTCTAGACTGCACTTCTGCTACATTTGTTTAAAATAATATTGCAGTGTCCTCGAACGTAAATTCAACATTAACGACCTAAGTGTCTGTTCCGCAATGCCGTGTCAAATCAACATCCAACTTTTACACCGAACTTATGATTTTAGCAAACTTTACCAAGAATGATTTATACACGTAGATGTATATTGCAACATGGATAAAGAGTTACCATTGGCTTTGGTTTGCAATTTATTTGAAGTAATAAATACAAATTGTATAAAAAGCAATACAGAAAATAAAAACTGAGACATTTGGATTTAGTTTCTATATTCAAAAATCTGTACAGGATCACTATTTGTCATTATTTTTTTGTTTGGATGTAGGATACATAATTTACATTTAACAGAGAGTTGTTTCATGTAAATATTTTTTGTTAATTTTAGATCTAAAAATGTCTATTTCCGGTTTAACCGGAAGTCGACTCTACTTTCTTATTTTAAATACAAACATGTACGTTTTTTTTTTTTGGCATTTTATTAAAAAAAAGTCTAGGCACCCAGGACACGATGTCCAAAATCTTTGAAGTTGAAATTATGTAATTGAAAAACAACCAGATAGCCCTTACGAACATCATATTTATCTAACTCCTGTTTAACTTTATTCCTGCTCCACATACACCTTTTTTGACAAAAAACAAAGTATTATAAAAACTAAGATAGGAACATCTAACTGTCTCTCATTTTTGCCATGAACTAGATTGCTCTCGTTATTTCAAATGGACAATAAATTAGTGTAATAGATGGACAATTGTAGTTTTATTTTATAAAATGCGTAGAGTACACTAATTACTTCCACATCCACGAGTGGAGGGAATTACGGTATTCAGGAAAATACCGTACTTCCGCAAAAATTCCTTAAAAATAATACACAAACAAACATTTGTATTAGCTAAGTAAGCGTAAAATGTCCTGAAACGTCGATATTTTGGTTTATCCTGAGTGGGTACTGGAACCTTCGGCGTAGAAACAAAAAACTGGACGTTTCTCCACAAAACACCGAATTACTACACTTTTCCTAACGCGCGTTTCGCTAACCAAGTTGGCATCTTCAGGAGCGAAAATGTTCTGTCTGTCGGTCTGTCTGTTAACCTTTTTTGTGGACACGATAACTCGAGAACGAGTTAAGATCAACTTGAAATTTTTACCACTTTTTAACAATTTGCCGCGACAAGATGATTTTGAGCTCCATTTGAATCGGTTATGGGGTTGGGGGATAAACGTCCTTATTAAAAAAATATGTTCGTAGTGGCTTATTACTTAGTTGTTCTTCGATTTCACAACCGACTAAGCTGCAAAAGAGTTTGGTCATTCCATCATGGTCGTCTAGGCTTTCTGAAATAAAATGCATTTTAATTAAGCTTTTTAAATTAATTAAATTTAGAAAGTCCCTACGCCTTGTTCTTAAAGACATTTATGATGATTCGATCTTTTGAGCAGATATTAGGTACCTAATTCACTTCCGTTTTTTATTTCATAAAAATAATTGTCCTTAATATGCAGTTTGGGAACAGAGATTAGAAGAACAAATGTTGACAAATTTGAAAAAAATATGTTTTTACGTTAGTCTTAATATGGTTTTGCTATTTAAAATTGTTATTAGCTATACTTCTAAAACTAAACTATTTTACAATCACAATTATTTAAGTATTGGTATTTAAAATACCCGAAAAAAAGGAATAGGAAAGAAATAAAATAGAATATCTCTTTGTTTAACTTAAACTTAAATACTAGATAATACATTGGATTTCAAACCACCTAGGAATATGCAAACAACATTTGGGCATATTATAGGTATTATCAAAACATTTGATTAGTCCCAGACTTTGAAAAATAATTTCAAGTTAAATACATGTGACAGTTTTAGGTTTTATTGTCAGTTTAAGTTGCTGGAGTACTTTAAGAGGGGAAACCATATTAGACAGTTAAAAAAATCGATTTGTTTATTGCATAAATCGTTAGCATAACTATTCAAAAGTATGCTCAAGAAATTTCAAAGACTTTCATATGCTACTGGTATGAAACGGACCGCGCTCCAGTCTACCGCTTGAGCGGAAAGCAGCTAGAAAGGTCCGGTCGTAGGCAGAAAGAAAATAGGAGATTAACTGAATCATGCCTATGAAGAAGAAGAAAGGTTACTGTATGGAAATACGCTGGACTTGCAGATTGAACCGTAAGCACTTCATATAGTAGTTTATTCCTTACTTGAATTTCCAGTTTTCGGTATAATTTTTTTTCTGGAAATGTTTTTTTTTCAATTTACGTGCATTTATGACGGCTAATTATTAACCGATTTTCAAAAACCAGATATAATTATTTATTATTAAATTATCTATTGATTGAACCTAATTTTGAAAAAAATATAAAAATGTTGAGTATTATTTTTCCTAAAAAAAGAAAACGAACAAAACGTGAATATATGATTTTTTTTTCAAACGCCTCTTCACTTTTTTCGATTTTTAATATTTTTAGTTAGAAGTTGGTTCAATTAATAAACAGACATGTAAATAATATAAAAAATATATATGTACAGGATTTGTCCGGAAAGTAATTTCAGTGAGCTTTGAAAAATGGTTTTTATTGGTTCTATCTAAAAATCTTCAAAACTTCAGAATATTTCAAAATACATTCCTCCTGCATCCACACATCGGTTCCAGCGGGTCTTCCACGCATCAAAAAGCCGCACGGTAGTCGTTTCCCAGAATCGCCTTTAAAGCATCGGTGCAAGCATTCTGAATGTTTTTCACCGAACCAAAATGCTGTCCTTTCATTCAAACAGAAAAAAAGTCTGGGGGGGGACCACATCGGGGCTGTAGGGAGGCTGGGGAACAACGGTGATGCCTGCCTTGACGAGGTAATCGGCCACGAGGAAGCAGGTGTGCGAAGGCGCATTGTTGTGGTGAAGCTTCCAGGATTTTGAGATGTCTGGGCGGACACGATTCACCCTGCGTTTCAGCCGCTTCAGCACCTCGACGTAAAACTTTCCGGTTACGGTTGTCCCCTGCGGAACGGACTCATGATGGACCAATCCCCGGCAATCAAAAAGACAATCAGCATTGTCTTGATCTTTGACCTGGACATCCTGGCCTTCTTGGGGCGAGGGGGAGTTCGACGTGAGCCATTCCGCACTTTGCCTTCTTCGTCTCCGGATTGTATTCAAAGACCCAACTTTCGTCCCCGGTAATGACGTCATCAAGGAAAGCGGGGTTGTCTTCGCAGGTGTCCAAAAGTTCTTGGCAGGTTTCGGCGCGCCTCGCTTTTTGATCGTCCGTTAGCACTTTTGGCACGAGCTTCGTGCACACCTTCCTCATTCCTAAAGACTCCGACACAATTTCGTGAACATTGGTTTTATTAATGTTCAATGTTTCGGAAATTAAACGGACACTTAGACGACGGTCAGTGTTCAACAAGTCACGCACACGTTTCACATTGTCGTCGGAACTGGAGGTTTATGGCCATCAAGCGCGGTTCTCGTCGTTGACATCTTCCTCGACCTTCTGCGAAGGCCTTGTGCCACCGGAAAATTTGCCTGTCCGAAAGACAATCGACGCCGAAGGCCTTCTTCAACATTGGAATGGTTTCCGCAGCACTCTTCTCCAGTTTCACACAAAACTTGATCGCCATCCGTTGCTCAAGCGAACGTTGCTCAAAGAACGAGTGATGCGACCGCTACAACGACCGGTAGCCAGCTGACGCTTATTGGATTTTGTTGCCAGATCCCCCACCACAATCCCAGCACGTAAAGCGCGGGCTGGTGAGTACAGTCTCGGGAAAAAAATTCACTGACATTACTTTTCGGACAAACCCTGTATATTCGTTGTTTACAGGTGAAATTGGCGACCTGCATATTGCACATGAAGAGTGGGCTCTGACGAGGGACCTCTATTAACAGCAGCTTATAATTTTGAAATTTTGGATGACAAAATACTTGAAAAAAATTCTGAGATGTAATTTGAAATATGAAAAAAATGACCCCACAGTTTTAAATTAATTCCAATTATTTCTTCCCCTTGAACAGTTTGAACATTTATTAAAGACGAAATTAGGATAGGTAGTTTTAAGTGTCTTATTTTTATTATTAGTTTTGTTTTTAATAAATAGGTTAAATAACAATATTACAGAATACGTTTTATAATACTTATTAACGGTCGCCATTTCAAAACGGCATGATTGAATCGCGCCAAAATTTAGGAGCACATTGCGTGAAATAAGAGCTTTCAAATGATGTATCTCAAAAAAGTTATAAAAAATGTCGATAACGTAATATCTTTGACAGCTGTCGATAAAAAAACAAAAGCAGAATGTCAAAATGTCAACAAATGGAAAATTTAATTGACGTGTTCGAGCATTTTTCTAAAAAAACCTTTTAATTTTTATCGAATTTATGCGCGACTTTACGCCCTCATTGTATTTATTTATATAATTATATTGTGACATATTCTGCCTGCAAGGCGTCGGTGTATTGTTGGTTGCCTATACGAGATTATTACAATCAACGTAATTGGGGCCAACAAGATAACATCCGAGAAAATACTAGAAGGAGCGAAAGCAGTACAGAGATTCTCGACGATTCAAAAGAAGCTAGAAGATTGTTCCAGAGAATTCGAATGGTGTATATAAGGACGATAACGAGCCCCAAGGAGTCAGTTTTGAATTGGAACGTAGTCCAGTGAAGATCAAAGTGATATACCGGGTGATATTTAGACTGCGATATTTAGTAGCGATATTTTGAGTGTGATTTTTAGTCGATAGTTGTGCAACTAACGTGTTTAATTAATTGTAATTAAACAATAAACGCTTTTAGCAAGTAAAAAGTGTTACAATATTAACAAAATGTTTATTGATTTTTTAAAACATCGTTTCAGGAAGTGTCCTGAAATGATAATATTGGAGAATAGTTTCATCAATATTGTACGAGTTAATTGACCGCGGGTTTGTAACAATTTAGGCTTGCTAATAATGTGCTCGTGTTTTATTTGTTTAATTTTTATTAAGTTCATCACCACATTGATTTATAAATTGTTTTTACACACGGACTTCCTGTAACAATATTTAAATAGGTAACTGTAAACAGTCTATTACTATCGTAGCTATTTACACGCACGATCTTAAAAAGACTAAAAACATTTCATTATCCTGCGAGGTTGAAAAGTTCGAACACGATTCTTTCGTTTGATAAAAGATTTTAGATTCCACACGTATAATAACTAACAATACGTTCATTTTATGCTTTATATGTCTGAAAATGAACTGTAATTGCAGGTATCAGTGCGTGTTTCATTGTTTATATCAAGAATAATATGAGTTAATCAATGAGTTAATAAAAAAATATACCGGGTGTCAATGACACCAAGTATCGGTTTGCCATTTTTATTTTTAGGAACATTTATATATTTGGAACATGTATACTAGACGCAAGTAGACTTATTTTATTACCTGAAATGTTAAACTAATACCAATATTTTTTGGTAATTGTATCTAGACTTTACATTACAGTCTTTAGAAGCATATGATTTATGTAAGATTATTTATCCTGTTATCCTATTATCATTGAAAGGAGGTGTTTTTAAAAAGTTTAAAAAAATAATAATCCCGGGGTGTTTTCATTTAAAAAATGTGAGGTAAATGATCTTGAAATAAAAAATTGCTCATAAATTTACAGTTTTAATGAAAATCGATTTTTAATGCTCTTCTAAAAAATATAGGTTTTTACTAAATAATTATACTTCATCCACAGAACCCTAGATTTAAAAATAAGAACCCGAATTTTAGAAAATTAAGTTAAAATAAATTTTATTGTATATTTTTTTTAAAATATACAATAAATTTAAATTGTAATAAAAGCCAGTTACATTATATCTTCTTATTCAGAAAGGTTTGTAAACAAAAAAATATATACAAATATAAGTGGTGTTCAATTTAAAATTTATATGATTTTATTTACACTAGGCGCAGAAATTAAGGCATTAAAAAAATCCCAAATTTTTAGGTGTTTTTCAAAGAGCTACAGCTCTTGGGGAAAATGGTAGTAGGGAAACGGAAAAAAAAAAGAAAATAGAAGCCTGAGTTTCTTGTTTTTGGATTTTCAGTTTAAAATTTTCAGCATCAGCAGTTTTTGAGTAATCCTAAGAAAACCATAAAAAAAAAAAAAACAATTTTTTGCTTGTCTTTTTAAAAATTTCCACCGACCTCAATACGTGTTTTTTAATATTTTCATAAAAATCATACCTGTACGATGACTTTTCGCTGAGTTATCGGCATTCAAAGCAAAAATGTTATTGTGGACTTTTAATCAATTACTCGTATGATCCTGAACATAGTTCTTGGAGCTTCAATTTCCTTTTTTTTCTCTTTTCCCTAGGACCATTTTTTCTCCAAATTACAGCTCTTTGAAAATTACCTAAAAATTTGGAATTTTTTTTGTCCCTTTATTTCTACGCCTAGTGAATTACGCGAATAAACGTAAAAAAATCGGGAAAAACGTGAAAAATGCTAAAAGGCTACAAACTTTTGTAAAAAAAGGCAAACGAGACATTTGCAACAGAGAAACGCTAATCTCTTTCCGTTTAAAAATTATTGATAATGAGTGTGCTCTGTCTTCGTAGACACCCTGTAGTATAGACAAAACGTTTTAAATTGTGTCTCCACCGTTTTCAGTAACGTCTTTCCAAAAATAAATAAACATACATATTTCTACGCCTACATATTTCTACGCCTAGTGAATTACGCGAATAAACGGAAAAAAATCGGGAAAAAACGTGACAAATGCTAAAAAGGCTACAAACTTTTGTAAAAAAAAAACGCAAACGAGACATTTGCAACAGAGAAACGCGCATCTCTTCCGTTTAAAAATTATTGATAATGAACACTCATTATCAATAATTTTTAAAGCTCTGTCTTCGTAGACACCCTGTAGTATAGACAAAATGTTTTAAATTGTGTCTCCACCGGTTTCAGTAACGTCTTTGCAAAAAATAAATGAACATGATATTTTATGTAGACATTACCTGTTTTTAAAATATTTTTATGAAAGATATTGGATATTGTCTTATTATTTACCTCACTTTTTCTAGAATTTGGCGAAGGCTCCGGGACCACCAGAATTAACACCCTATTCCTATTTTCGTTGATAATATACAGGTCAAAATAGAAAAGATATTTAAAATATTACTGCAGTAGATATTACGGTTTATAATGGGGAAAATTTATTGTCTTGTATTAAACACTATTAAAATGTATCTTTAAATCGTTGTTTCAAAACTATGAAAAGAGCAGTGTAACACGGTTTCAGCTGTCTACACACATAAAATACGAGTACTTTGTTGTAAAGTATCATAAAGTTGCTGTATGCCTTTTGCTGTCTGTACGACCCTGGGAATATTTCACTTCCCCATGAATGAATACGAAAAGTGGGCGGGAAGACCCATGCACTTAGGCCGCCTGACGGGCCCATTGTGCACCCACATTCCATGAGTGTTCACCCAGGTATGCCGACCTCTCTAGCAAAGGCGCATATTTTCCTGGGGTGAATACTCTTAACATCCGCTGGGTTCAGAACACAGCTCCCAAAGTGCCGTTCTCTGACCCTTGCAATTGTAGGGCAGTCTGTGAGGATGTGAGATGCAGTCTCCTCATCCTCCATGCACCATCCACATTCAGGATCATCTATGACCCTTATCATGTGGAGGTGCCTTTAAGGTGACAGTGGCCTGTAAGGAGTCCTGTCACTGTTCTAATGTCTCTTCGGTTCATACCTAGGAGACTTTGAGTTAATCTGAACGAAGGCCCAGTAATATGGGCCTTCGCCTACCTCATACCCGGGGCTTCTGCCATGATTTTTCGAACTCCTTGTTTAGGAGCTCTTTCATGGTTGAAACCCCCATTGAATAGGGGACCCCTAATAGTAGGTTCAGGTCCTATGGGGTACCCTATTGATCCTAGTCTGGCCTTCACTTCCCATACCCGGATTGTAACTGAAATATCTTTTTTTTTTTTAAGTTTAATAATCTGCATAATAAGTGGTTTTACTAAAAATACTAGTATAATTACCTATTACTAAATATAATTTTATATAAAAAAAAAAAACGCTCGAAAAAGGAATCAGTACTTCCACTTTCAATGTTTCCATATTTAATTAGAGAAATTTGCTAAAACCATTAGGTTAGATTTTTAAAAGTGTGATATTAGGTTATTAGTATATACCACGTGGATGTGAAAGTAATAAAGAGTACAATTAAAAAATTAGTTTGTATTTTTAAGTGTTAAATTTGGATATAACCTTTATGATGTGTGAGAATTATGACCTGTATGACCTTTACGACTCATCACATATTGACTATACTATATAATATGACCTTAATGACGTTTAATACCAATATGACTAGTATGACATTTATGACCAATATGACAGTTTGACCTTTATGACCAATAAGACCTTTATGAAAAAAGTTTTCCGCGAAACATCGAACTACTATACTTTTCTCGACGCGCGTTTCGCCAACGAAGTTGGCATTTTCAGGAGATTAAAATTCAACTTCAGGAGAAGATTAAAACTCGGACGTTTTCGTGGAAAACGTCCGGTCTCTGTTTCTACGCCTGAGGTTACAGCACCCACTCCAGGATGACCTTCCAAAGAACAGTGTTTTTTTTAGAGCTGCCTTGACTGTGTACTTACTAAAATTATTAGTTTTTTGGTTAGTTGGTTTTAGGTCCGGGAATAAATAACAACTATTCGATTTTTTCCAACGTTTCGGGAGCTTTATTTATTCGTTTATTATTACGTTGGCAAAAATCGAATAGTTGTCATTTATTCCCGGACCTAAAATCCAACTAACCAAAAAACTAATAGAGGAAGAAAGTCGCCAAATTCCCCACATATACTAAAATTATTGTTAAAAAAGTAAAAAAAAAATTGTAACAAAAATTATTGTTAAAACTATTGTAAAAAATTTACTTGACCTAAACTGCTCGTCAAAATTAGAGTAACACTTTTTAGATGAGCGCCATTTTCGTTCTGTTTGAGCTAGAGACTTGTGGTTCCTATAGGAACCGTAAATTAGAAAATTCCCGTTGCTTATAGGGTTGTTTTTAATGCTCCGAAGTCGCTGAACTGTTATTTAAACGGTTCGCCGTCCACACATCAGAAACCAACCCCATGTCGAAATTTGAATTCACAAGATTTTGACGCCAACTTCAGAGTCCTACAAGATGGACTAAGAAGGACGCTGCCGGGTAATAATCCTACTCTGGCACACATTACGACTTCCCCAACAAGTCCTGAGCATTTGGTTGCTGCCTCACCCTTTCAACCCATTTCTAGCCCCCGTGTTCATCTCTCTGCAGTTATGCTGAGTTTAACATGCTCTGGTCACTGGTTGGCCGTTTCATTGATCCAAATGCTGCTAAAATCAATTGGACTGGGGTGTCACAAACTAATTTTCACCCGCAGACTATTCAAACATCCCTCCAGACCATGGCAACACCTACCCCCCAACCACCCCTCTGGTTCCACCACTGTTGGAGGCTACGTAGGTAGTCGTTTGGTCTCTAATTCATGTCCTAACGTCACATGCAGTATCTCGAAGTTGACTGGACTCACTGAGAACCGTCGTTACTGGACTCATTGAGCGCCAAAAGTAAATTCCCCCCCGTTACCTCTTACAAATTTGCTACGTTGCGGGATGTAAGCAGGTCTCTACACATGGGATGACTTACAAAGAGTTCCTGAGTAAGCCTGAACCCATTCCGGCCCGCTCCGAGTAGTTCGTCTCTTTCAAATCTTTCTTTGTGTCCCAGCACCTTCTTTTTTAACACCCTGCAAAAATATTTTGAGTGGATGAATATTATTAAATGAGAGTTCGTTGGGTAGGTACAACCTTCCCTTACACTTGTGCGAATCGATAATCGTGAAATCCGTGAGAGAGACGCTCGATGACCGTGACAAGTGTTCCTTGCAGCTTGGGCAAACAACGCCTGGAAGGTAGGCCACCCTTACAACACCTGTCCAGTGTCACGTATTTTTTTTGAGTTTTCAGTTCATTAAAATATTTGTTCCGTCTTATATCTGAACTCTGTAACCCAGTTATCAAATCATCTTACAAATCTGTAAGTTTGTTTTTTCTGTTACTGTTTAACAATGACAATAAACCCTCCTCCCTCAACAAATTCCTAAAGCACAACTAAAAGCTGAAAAAGATTTTCGCTGGCCAAGTTTGTACAAAACCGGACCTTCCGTCACACTCTCTGCCGTGACACTGGACAGCGTAGGTGTTGAAGGGATGTTTGAATGGTCTGCGGGTAAAAATTGGTTGTGACACCCCAGACCAATTGATTTTAGCAGCATTTGGAGCAATGAAACCGCCAACCAGTGGTCAGAGCATGTTAAACCCAGCATAACTGCAGAGGGATGAATCACAGGGGCTGGAAAAAGCAGCGACCAAATGCTGTTTGGGGAGGTCGTGATGTGTACCAAAATAGGGTTTTTATCCGACAGCGTTCTTCTTAGTCCATCTTGTAGGACTCTGAAGTTGTCGTCAAAATCTTGCGAATTCAAATTTCGACATATCGTTGGTTTTTGGGGTGCGGACGGCGAACCGTTTAAATCACAGTGTAGCGACTTCGGGAAATTAAAAAACAACCGTATAGGCTACCCGAATTTTCAAACCGCAAATCCCTTGCTCAAACAGAACGAAAATGGCGCTCATCTAAATAGTGTTACGCTAATTTTGACGAGCAGTTAATTTTAAATACGTAGACTCTGTTATGTTGCACTTGTGTCTCAAATTTAAAGTGCATATGTTGCATCTCAACGTTACGTACATACGGTGTAGTAAAGTGTTCCAAATTTGAAGTTGATAATTACCCTAACGGGTTCTCGAGTTATCTGTATACAAAAAAGGTTAACAGACAGACAGACTAAAAGGTTAAAAGACAGATGTTTTGCTTAAAAATTACTTAAATAAACTTTAAATCTCGACGTTTCAGCACATTTTAGCCTTATTTAGCCAATAAGAATTAAAAAAATCATGAGTACTATACCTCCAGTACACTACGTAAATATTGACATAATATATTACATTGCAAATTACATAGCGATATCATGATAATCCGGGGGCCTTTGCGTTGAGGTGGGTTAGGTAGTAGATTTCTTTAAAAATGATCTGCATATATCTACACATTTCTAGAGGGCTACGGTTTAAAAATAATTTGGTTTTAATGATTTATTTTAAAAGACCTTTATTCGAGTTTTCCAATCTACAGCAGTTAATCAGTCTGGTTCAGTGTTGCCTCAAAGAGCGGCTTTAGTAAATTGAAATAGAACCTGTTTTGTAGCGAAATCCATCTAGCCGCGTTGCAGATGTCGCTCTGCTTCAGATAATGTTTCATTGTATTTGTATAATATATATTCGTATAGTATTCGCTGAATATGGGGGCGCATGTGAAATCGATTGTGAAACATTCTCTAAATTGATTGCAATTCTTACTTGTAATTAATTTTATTGTAGTAATTGTATTTACATACAGGCAAAAAATGAACTTTGGAATAAATTATAGAGCAACTTTATTAGAATAATATAACCTTTACATTATCACTATTAGAAAGGTAATAAGACTAACAAGTGTAAGTAAGAACAAAATAAATAATATAAAATAATTGTATCAATTAAGTATGTATAAACCTTCGCCATAACATTTTTATTATTGTCTTATTTCTTAAGGCCAGTCAGGTTTTTGTAGGAGGAATTAAATACGTTGATGGACCTTTCTTTTAGAAGAAAAGCTGAATATGGGTTGTAAAACGCACTGTTCTACATTCTGTTATAACAGTTAACCACAGTTTCTATCATTTAAAAACATTCAAAAATATTAATTCACTAAGTTTCCTTCAGGTAAGTACTCTTTAACAAATGTAAACATGTGTATTCTTAGAACTAAGATTCTAAGATTGAAAACAGAACCCACGCGCATGTGTATAATATTATGTAGTTGACTACTGTACGAAGCTATTCGTTTTGGAACATTAGAGTTTGTATTACATGTTACATATTGAAAGATTTATGCTCCGACCTGTACGGAGATCCTCTGAGAGAGATCCTTGAGCATTAAAATACAATATTTTGCGATAATATATATAATGTGTTCCTGTTACAAGGGCATACCTATTCTAATATATAAGTTCCAATAATAATTTCATCCCTAATCAAGCCCCTTCGAGTGACAGTTGCAACTCCCAAATTTTTAAATTGGAAGTAGGGGTTTGTGATACTCGATTTGAAAGGTAATTTCTCTTGTTCAAAAATACTAGGTTTTAAATGTTCTTGCAAAAATTAACAGTAAAAGAAATAAATTCATCTGATTGGAGAAATTCGCTATAACTAACTAAAAACTTGATAACCAATCGCTCTTAATAATATAATAAAGTAAAAACAAATCAATCTCAATGTAGAAGACTTTCAAAATATCTAGAAAGTCTTGGCAGTATCCTAAATGTAATAAAACTGTCTCTTCGAACGTTAATCAATATCTGAGGCTTGACTCTTGTAATCGTAAACGTTATTCTTAAGGCGGACTTCTTCCTTGGAGCACCATTTTTTAGGTGCTCACGTTTTATTTATTTTTTTGCGAAAGTGGATAAAGCAATCGAAATGCGTTTTATTTCTTTTTTTTATTTAACGTACTTATTACAAAGGAATTTTTTTATAGAAAAAAAATCAAAAGGACGACAGCCACAAGATCCCCAAAAAAGGGCCTCCAAATCAAAGAGGGCAAATATCTGCCACTTCTGTCCGCCCCTGGTTAATCTGAATCACAAATTCGAGTGATATTATTAATCAGTATGATTAGTGCAAAATAAGAAAAATTTGAAAAATTTTTTTTTTCATACAAAAAATTGATAATAAGCAAAATTAATTTATCGAAAATATGGCCCGTCAATCCATGAAGACATATTTTCTGAGTATGTTTGCGAAATTTCATATCGATTGGTTACGTACAGCGCCAGGAAATTGGCAGCTATTTTCATAAACACTTTTCGAGAAAAACGCGTGTAAAGATTTCAAATGATTTTACTCGAGATAATCTATAGTTACCGTTAATCTGCAATGCCAGGTCCGTAGAGGCATCCCTCCTCTTCCTCAAATTGCTCAGCTTCTGTTGGTCCATTCGGGCCCTTTTTGCAACTTTTCGGAAGGAACTGCAGGAACCGCGCGCGCCGAGCGCCCTCTTAGCAGGTTAGAATGCGCTGACCGTGCCTACTTCAAACGCGTTTAAGGCACCCTAAACGTTTGAATTTCCGAAAACACTTTTATGGAAAAATTCTTACATATAAGTATATAGATTAAAAATTTGTAAAAAAAAAAATCGATTTTTTCAAATTTTCTAAGAAGAAGTCAGCCTTAAGTCAGTGGTTAAGTGTTACCATACTTTTCACATTGCCATATGACGTAAAGTGGTCGTGCTGCCATTCTAGCCTATACACAGATTTGGAAATATTATGTCGAAGTATTGCCTGACATTAATTTGGTAACGTGGTGGTGTTCCATACTGCTGGAACCACATCATATTAGCTGGAACTTGTAGGTGCAGGATATAAATTTGCCAAAGTTGGCACGGCATTATTTTGGAGCAGCGATAAATAATTAATTCCAATGCAAATCATCAATGAAAAAGGGACAAATAATTTTATTGGACCAAAAGTAACCAAAAAGATATTTGTATCTTAAATAAATAAATAAATAAATAAACAAATAGTTTATTGCCCAACAGTTTATACCCCATTTACAGGTCAAGAATAAATTCATAAATAATCAGAACTACAAACAAATAAAAATAAAAATAATAGTAGTAATAAAAAAAGCAATATAAAAAATCAAAAAAAATATAAATTATACTACTTCTATTTTACTAAACATATTATGTTGTGAATTATATATATAACAATAAACTTGTTTTTTTTTTTTGTAACTGCAATGTAACCCTGAGGGTTTCGATTGGCAACTACCCCTAAAGCTTACAGCACATAGCTCCAGCTAGATCAGGGGAGTCGTGAGTACGTGATTTTTTTTATCTTACATAACAACTGTAACTTGTAAAAATGGTTGGGCGCCAGCTAAAGGACAGACAATATTCTAGATTAAAATAAGATCTATATTAACACATATACAAAACATTAAAAAAGACTAGCTCATAATTGGTACAATAACTGATGAGAAACTCTTCTGGCCAATGTTAGAAGTGGAAAATTTTTACCCCACCGTAGCCTGGAGTCGGGACGTTACACACAGTAGGTAGAAGGTCCTGAGTAGATTGACAACAGTGCACTGGTTGGGCTACACGAGCCTGGAGGTCAGATACCTTCGGAATGGGGTGTGTGTCCACGGTTATCTCCCTTACAGCTACTCCGGGTAGGACTTCTTCGATTTCCAGTGGCTCAGGGATGTTCATGGAAAAGTTGGAGATATAACTAATAATGGAGCTAGATTTGGTACGTTGGTTACAATAAAATTCTTAAATATACTACAAATTCTTTGCAAACTGTACATCCATAAAAAAATTATAATAAAATTTAGCCTAAAAGTGGGCTAGATATATACAAGGTAACAATAAATCTAAATATAAGTTAACCAATTAAAACATTATGCACAGAGACACTCGGTATATTCCGTCCTTGTCTTACGTTTCTAAATATTACCTAAATGAGATTGACAAAAAAATATTTTTTTTTACAATAATACGTCTCAAGCTACGTGAGTTAAGGTCGAATCTCGAACCAGCCAATTATACTATAAGTAATATATAAGTAAGTATATTATAAGTAAGAAAACAAATATAAACTTCTGCAGAGAGAGAGACCGTGAAAGCAGTACCTAATCTAGCTGTGGAATTCCAAAAAAAAGTCACGATAAAATTACAAAAAAAAAAAAAAACCGAAGATAACCTGTTACTGGAATAAGAGATTTCTCGCTATAGATAAAAAAGTTCTTTAAAAGAAGTTCAGGCAAGGTTTATGCTTCCTTCAGCTAATTTTACAAATATATGGCATGCAGCCAAAATAAAAAGAGTAAAAGCCTTACCTGACTTCCAGAACCAGTGATCACGTGCACCCTCAGATTTTCCTGACTGGGAAACCACAAAATGGCCGTGGCAGCTACGCTATCTTTATTGGCTATCTATAGCTTATCTCCCTCGTTCCACAGGTGGATATTTTAGGCTTCGTTAAATGTCGTACCTAAAAAAATTACAAACCCCAAAATATCTATTCATAGAGCATAAAAACAAGATGTTGGATACTCCCAACTCTCCCCTAAGATACAGAACCTTGTGCTCGAATAAAAAACCTTATAAATTCCTGACGAAATCAGAAAATACGAATATGCACAGCCAGATTTAGTGATTCCACTAAGGTTCGCTCAACAGAAATATATCAATCATAAAGGTATTAACAAATAAAAGAAGATTTAATAATTACTCAAGAATTTATCTATCTGAATCAAACAGCTTACCTGTATGGCTCGGAGACCTCGACCGAAATTGACTTATCCCTTCTTTGAAAACGATATTTTAAAGCAATTTTAAAGCAAGCGCAAACCAGATAATCCAAAGTAAGTGTAGAAGGTAAATCACAGATAGATTTTATCATAGAAGATATTTAAGCCTAATAGCACTACCTAATGTAAGTGAGATTCAAATAGCGGCTTACCTTTTTTTCTTTTAAAGCTTGATACATACCTGGTGTGAGGATGTAACGAAATTAATGAAAATTTCGTTACATTAATGAAAATTTCGTTACATAAGGTATTCATGAAAAAAATATAAAAAGATATCTCACAATTTCATTTTGGAACAAACATTTAAATCAAATAAATTACATATTTTATTAGTACATACACATACGATATATTGGACTCTTCAACATCAGTTGTGTTAGGTCCCTCACAAAAAAAAGTAAGATTTTGACGAGAACTTGATCTTGGTACATAAAAATTAAAAATTAGAAATTTAGATAAAATTTCAGAGCTATATACTTTCATATTTTTTATTTAAACAAAAAAAAATGAACAAACGCTGCGAGTGTCAAAATTAAACGTACATGAAAGAAAACTATTTTCTATACCCCCTTTCAGGAAATTATCTTGAGGAATTGAAACACAAAAACAAACAAAAAATTCTTTGAACCTGCTCTAACTAATTTTTCTATTCTTAGTTTGGTAATATGGGCTCCACACTATCGATCCATACTCATGCTGTGACCTCACGTAAAAATAATACAATAATTTAAATGCTTGCATGTTGGTAAATGATGTACAATTCCTCAGAATAAATCCCAGCATTTGAATCGCCTCCTTAGTCTTTAATTAGCATCTTACGTTGTAAAGTCACGCCTTCTAAGGATATCCATGTTTTCTTTTTTTGTGAATGATACAATATTACATTTCCTGAGATTGAGACGCAATTTATTACGAGAGCACAACTCATATATATTTTCTAACTCATATTGTAACATTATACAGTCCTTCGTCGTGCATATAATAATCATCTACGTACAATAACATATCACAATTCAGTTATTTACACAAATCATCAATAAAGAATAAAAATAATAACTACCCCAAATTACTTCCCTGGGGTACTCCGGACAGTGATTCATATGTTGATGATTTATATCCGTTATAAAAAAAACAGACATATGTTGGCTAAGTATGACTGGAAAAACATTATTAGTCTATCATTAAATCCAGTCTGACAATTTTTTAATAATATATTTGCCCTTTTTGATCTAAAACTGTTGATATTTTGTGAGTAAGAATAAGTGGATCTGATACGGTAGACCGGTTTGTCATGAATCCATGTTGATATGGCGATATGAGTGGCTTTGTAGATTGATAAATACGATTATACAAGACGATTTCAAACACTTTCGCAAAGTTACATAAAATAGAAATTTGTCTATAGTTTGTTATTAATGAACGAGTTCCTGGTTTAGAGTGATAGACCAATGATACAATATCCAATTATTCCTGAAACAAATTCATAAAACAAAACATTTTCTAGTTGAATAACATTGTTATCTACCTTGGTACTAGTTTACAAAAATATATTCTTTTCTTCAAACGCGTTTTTCTCAAAATGAAGCATGATATTCAATTTGGTATCGTTACTCAGTGCATTGGAAGATTTTTTTTGTCTACCTTACATGTCTACACTCGTGAAACTGCTTTGGTTTACTAATTGTATCTTGAGATATAATTATATATAATCGGAACATAATTAATTTGGGATATAATTAATACAATCGGGAAATTTTCTTGAAATAGACGAGCACCGTCGACTTGTGATCATGTTATATTTTCGCAATCAACCATCTATGAAATTGTTATTTTATGCATTTCTTTTCTTAGATGCATAAAATAATAAACCGTTTTTCTAAATTGCAATTAGCAAAAGAGACATCACACGCACAACACTAACAACTATTTAATGCTCTTATAATAACATAGCAATTTGCTACGGTTTTTCCAACAAAACTAATAATACTCACCTATGAAGACTGTTGATAAGTTCTTGCCTTCTTTGTAAGTTCTTGTTCGATACTGTTGCAAAAGGACACTGAAATTGTGTTTGTTGGTCTTCTGATTGTCAAGAACGAAAGGTATTTGTTTTTGTTTTTAGTTGTAGCGAATTTCGCCAATCAGATGATTGTGTTTCACTGTTCATTTTTTAAAAGTTCAAAGCCATGGCATTTTTGAATAGAGAATCAAAATACCTTTCAAATTACTTTCATAAACTCCTCTTTCCAATTTAAAAATTGGGGAAAGTAGGGACATTCAACAAGGAAGTTGAATTTAGGGATGAAATTTTTTACTTTCTTTGCAGGATGTCATTTCAGAATATAAAATTGATATGGCTCGGATTTTTTTTTGAACATGCTCAATAATTGAGAACGGATTTATTCCATTTGATTGTTCTACGCTGTATATCTTCCCCTGTTTTTATATATATTTTTTTATTTCCGTGGTATCAACAGACCTGTGACGAGGTATATATCTAAGGTGAATCATTTAGAAGATATAAAGGAATACAGTTTTGGCGTACATATGTATCAATAATATTGAACATTATAGTCCACATTCAACATTGTAAAATTTTAAACTAGCTTTCCAGTAAAATTTAAAAAGTTGATGTATGCCACTTCTTGAAAACAGGGACATCGATTTAGTTCAATCCTGTTAGCAGTGGTATGAAAATTTTAGACGTGAGAGAGACATTTTAGGTGTTCTGTGTAAACACCGCAGCAGTAACTGTATAGCGGTCGTCAACTGTCCTAACGACGTTTGTTATTTTACTTACTCATTTTAATGGTCCAGTGTTACCCGGATAATATGATTTTGCTAATGCGCAACGGAAACCATAAAACCGTAACAATCATTGCATATACTACCGCAGTTTCTAGTTTGCTTAATATTAACTCGATCGTTTCCCGTTCTTCTATAAATATATAATTTAAGAGGCCCAATAAAAGTTTACCAGAGAAAAGATTAACGGAAAACTGTATATACGAGTATATGCAGAAGCTGTTCTAATGTATTATCGCATTATACTTGTACTGTTCCCATAAACTTTTATGGATTACGTTATAGAACCATTTTGCATTTTATGTGCTGGATTAGAATAAAGAAAAATTGTCAAACGAATTGCCACTGATAAAGTCAAGAAAATACACGTCGTTTACTGTCGTATTATCTTGTTCTATGGTGAGATTAACAGTTTTATTTGGTTTAGGTTAATAACTTCACGTTAGTTGAAATTTTAATATTCGATGAATATTCTCTCAGATAATACTTGTATATTAAGAGGAAATAAGAGAGATACCAACAAACAAACAATAACATATTGTATTTCTCGTTCATGGCTGCAGCTACAAAAGGAAGGGCAAAGCTACTATTGCTGCACTGTACAGTGTGATTGATTTATCATAGGAAGTGACTTTTTCCCCTAAACGGCTGAGAGAAATTAATTTTTGTGACCGGTAAATCACGTTTAATCAAAATTAAGGCAAAAAAAAAAATGACGCTAAGCGTCGCGACGCATTTTTTTCAGCAACATACCTTTTTTGCTTTACCATTATAAAGATATATTAATTGTGTGTGTTTTTTTATTTAACATTTTTTTGTATCTTGAACATTTAAAAAGTTATGGTCGATTTATTATTTAGTGTTCTATCTGTTTTTCCCATAAGCTGCTAGCTAAATGAATATAATTTCTGTACCTGTTTTTTTATGCTTTGTTTATTTCAAAAGTTATGGCTGATATCCCGATGAATTACTTTATAGTTAAAACATTTGGAATTGAATTTTCCGACGCTCTTGATCGTTCAACATATACATAATACATAAGTAAATATGTTTTTATTTACAACAAAACATATATGCAATAAACCTAATTTTGATAGCTGAAATATTGTGTAATTTATAATGAACAAATATCTTTAAATACCTCAACAATAAATAATATACATACAAATGCTACTTAAAAATTTACAAATGAGAAAATAAAATAATAACAACTAGAGAAATTAAAAATTTATTATTCAATAAGTGTTCAATATGCACCTTTGTTATTTAAGAACAATTCGTAACGTTTTCTTGGTTCATTAGGTGTTACTTTTCTGAAAATATTTCCACCTAATTCAGCACAGGCAGCAGTCATTTTTTTATTCAAATCAGAACACAAATTGTTTTGTGTACTTTTATCTGTACTCGAATTCAAAAATTATAACGATTACTTAGGTATGTATTTACTCAAAGTTAAACCAAAAACAGTTCTTCACACATACTTTCATAGTTAAATCCTGGGAGTTTTGAAAGTTGAATACGGTTTATTACTCAGTTATTATTTGCATTGGAAGATGTCCTCAATGGTGTGAAATTTGGACTATTTTTAGGATGTTTTAGTAGACCAAATAAGATTTTGGGGATTGGATATAATTTTTGAAATAATGAGAAGTGAAAAAAGATTTTAAAAAACCAAAAACTTCAACGAATTATAAAGAAGGTTTATTGTTAAAAAAATTCGAAGCCTAGGCGATGCTCAGCACCGTTATCTATTAACATCGTTAGCAAGCTATATTTTTTATTTGTGTCTTAAACGGCAGAAGCTTCTAGCTATAGTTTTCTAAACTTTAATTTAAGCAACTGAACTTAGTTTAGTTTAGTTTATTTGCCTTTATGAAAGTAAATTGATATACCCTTTACAGAAATTATATTCATTTAGCAATAGCAGTATATGAAAAAAAAAAAACAGATAGTGCACCCAACAATAAATGAGCCATAACTTTTTAAATATTCAGAATACAAATAAATTAATAATAAAAAAAATTAAAACAAACGTTTATTTAAATGCCCTAAAAAAGAAGAAAATAAACTTTAAATTGAATCAAACCCATCAATTTATTACGTTACAAAGTACTTCGACCAAAATATTATCCTAAGTGGTTGCTATAAGTTTGCCTTTGACTGATGAACGGATTTTGAGCTAGTTGCCGTAGACTTAATTTTTATGGCTTTATCTGGTTTTGGTGAATTTTCCTCTTCACGTCCTCTTTTCTGAGAAGAAATATCTTCAATACGAACAATTTTTGGTTCACCGCTGACATACTTAATGGTGAGATTAGTTTCCCCACCCCGTTGGCGATTTTTTAATTCTAGCCGCAGGTCATAAAGTTCTTTAGACTGAATTGGTGTTAGGTCCTGTCTCAGTCTAACATTTGAAAATTGCTCTAGAGGTGAGTTGGATTTATGTCGTAACACATAAATTACGTCTTCTTTGGACGAAAGGGTAGCTTTAAATGGACGTGGATTAGAATTATTAAATGGACGTGGATTAGAATTATTATTTTCCTTGCCAATGCGAAAACCATTAACTAAAACAATGTCTTTATGAGGAACCGCACTTTTTAGCAAGGTTTTAACAGCTGAGATATCTCCTTCAGGTGTATTTTGTGCAGGAAGGCCGAATATTACTATATTAATTTCGATTTTAATGCGTTCAATAACCCCCTTAATCGATGTTTGCATACTAATATTATTTATATGTGTCTCAAGTTTACTAATTTTTTTATGAAGAGCAGCATTTTCAAGCTTAAGATCAGCTATATCGGTGGTATTGCAAGCTATCTGTGCATTCAGTACCTCAAAATTTGCATTACACATCAATGGCTCTACCTAAAACACTAAGTTGTTCCATTATAGCCGCAAAATGTGATGTATCCAACGGCGTGCCGCGTTGTATAGCGGGAAGAGTTTTAGGATTGGGATCTGTTGATTCCTCTGAAGGTTTGAAGCAGTTGCAGCAAACTCTTGCTAGTGAATGCGCAGAGTCGGTTAATCGAAGGGAATATTGTTGGTAGGAGGTACAGCTGACAAACGGAACAATTAACTTCTTCGCTTGACTTAATAGGGTAGCTACAAATCTTGCAACGAAGCAACAGCGACATCTTTCAATAGACCACTGAACTATGGACCGACAACGATAGAAAACTACAGTCTCAGTAATTCTTGGTTTAATGATATCCTATTTGCTATATTGTCAATCAGCTGATAAATTGTAAATACGATAATTTATTAATTTTCACAGTACCGTTGAAATCGTGATGCTAGTGTACGGTTGATATAATCAGTGTCACTTACTTATATACTGGTTTAGCTTTCCAACACAGATTTTATGAAATAAATACTTAAGTTCAAAATATTTCTACCGGTAAAAAGACAACGTCTGTTTCTTGTGAAGGATGACACCGAACTCCCATTTAGAATGGAGACATACATATCCCATTCCTGAATAAATTGAATTAAGATGATTAAGATGGATGAGATAAAATCAACACAGAACATATAAAACGAATTTCCAAAGAGCGTGATAAAAAAAGAGAAAAAATTTAACTTTAAAAATGAACAGCTCAGAGTCAACCAAAGTTGAACTTTGCAAAATTTACTCCGCACTTCTCCCGATGCACCTTACCAAAAGTTTTTTTTTGGAAATTTCAGCAAGAGTAAGAAATCTCATTTTTAAATGACAATGACCTACAACAAAATAATATAACATAAAAGACATTTATTAAATTATTATACAGGACATCTACATGAAAATTTTGCTCGCAGAGCGGTTGCTCTGGTATTTCATTGTGAACAAAAAGGATGGGGGCGGACTTTTCGCTGAACGGTCAACCCCCCCGCAAGACGTTAGTGTGTGCTCTGAACATTTTCATTTTTTAATTTTACTTTGAGACCTCATCGTAGGAAGTTTTAAGGCTATATTTTTGTTATCACTTTAGCTCGATAGTTTTACAATACTCACATAACACAAATTTCGCGTTACATACAGGAACACTATAGAAAAAAACTGTTTAAAGTTGATAATTGGACAACACAAGACGACACATGAACACACGCGACGACATAAACTCAAATGACTAACAAATAAGGCATCTATGGACGGGAGATTTAAAATCCACATAGCTCCGAATATGGCTCCGCGCCCAGCATTCGCTCCGCCGGATCCCACTTACAATAAAATGAATTAAATATACTTGAGAGATGCTTGGTACGCGCTCATGAACAAGAATTAGTAGAAACAAGTGCTGTTTAGGTAGACTATCTTGCAGGTGCCAGCCCAGTCGAGAGTTTACAGGCCCAAGTGACGTAGAACCCTTGTTTTTTTTTGATCCACTCAAAAATTGTTGGAGGGAATGAAAAGAAGAGAGTAATGGGACTCAAAAGAGGATTTGAAGGAGACTGACGACTTGAGGTGTGCCGAAAAGGGTGTCGAGTAACCTCAGGAATGTCATTCTCAGGAATTTCTGAGTCACCCTAAATGGCAAGACCTGCTTACAACACTTCAGCCCGACAAATTTTCAGGAGGTGGGTTGGAGGTGGAATTTCACTTTTGGCGCTCAATCGGACGTCCGCCGTGACGGCACAGCGCACAGTGGAGGTACGAAATGCATAAAACGTGATCGAAAGTCAAATTTTCGAGTTTATCAAAATGCTTTGAAATTTTTACCCTATAATCTTATACTATTTAGCTATTATTTGAACCATATATTTTTAACCAGAAGCTTTTTAATTTTTTTTATAGGTTTTTCAATATTTAGTATGGAAATTATAAAATATTATTATTATAACTCAAATATTTTTAATATTTATAAAATGTATAAAAGTAAGTTTTTTAAATATATTGGTACTTTTTGAATTAGTTATTATGTGTAAATAAAATATTCATAGATAGGCAGTAGGTGGATACACGCGTATTTACGAGTCCTTCAATTTTTGTGTTATCTCATGTGGAAAAAACTGAAATTTCTAATTTCCCGTTCATTACTAAGTTAAACAGCTATCTTGCCTTAGTCTTAGTAAGTTTATTTTTGTAAACTGTCTCTGTTTAAGCGCAATTGCAATTAAAATGTCAAACAAAACATGCAAATCGTGTACACATTGGTGACAAAAAGTCGGCTGGACTTCAGTGTGGTGGTTTTCCTTTGACAAGTGTATTGGTCTATCAGCTGACTATATAAACGGCTACGCCGATCACTGCCTTTGTTTGGAAGTGTCAAATATGTCTTGGTAGTAGCTGCAGCACCGTCCTCGGACGAGGATATGGTAAATGATATGTTTCCCAAATATTTCAACGATCGCATAACTAATTTTATGTCGATGAAAATCTCAATTAGAATCCTGCGCAAAGCGCAAGATAGCTTTAAGACTCAGTTACGTTCTGCTCAACAAGGAACCGATTTCGAGGCGTATCTAAAACAAATATCAACAACATGAAAATTATCGAAAATTTGAAACAATCTAACGAAAATCTAAAGCAACAGTGGCAAGCTTACACGAAAGTAAACGAGCTGGAGCAATACTCTAGCTTAATAATATTGAAATTCAAGGCGTACCTGTAAAGAACAACGAAAATGTTTTGAATATAGTAGAAAACATTACCAAATTCCTTAATGTGAAAATTGACCCAACGAAGTTGAATACGCCCACCGTGTCCAATCTCCAAAAAAGAGACAACACAAATAACATAAAAAATATTATCGTTAGATTTACGTCACGCAAATTAAAAATGAAGTTCTATCTGCAGTAAAAACTAAGCGTCAAGCGATTGGCTTACTTCCCTGGGCTGAAAATTGGTGTCTCTCAACGTCTTTTCTTAAACGAACACTAACTTCAGAAAACAAGCTACTTTTTAAAGAGCTCGTGATGCGGCGAAAACAAAAAAATACAAATAGTCTGGGTGAAAAATTGTAATATATTGTCAGGAAAACAGATGATTCGAGAGTGAAATCTATTCGTAGCCTTGATACGTGAACTCCGTAAACATTATATTATTTGTTACATATATATTTATTAACCCATTCATGAATTTGTCAACTTCTTACAAACGTTAGGGGTTTGAGGTCAAAACCCATAACTTCAAACTAAATTCAGCAATTCTAACGCAACATTTTCTTCATCACAGAGTCTTTCGTCGCGACAGAGAGACTGCAGAAGTCGGACGGGGAGGAACGCCTCATCGCCGTGCGCAAAAATACAAAGTCGAGCATTATAAGTGGCGCAGCGACGCAGAAGACATATGGGTAACCCTGTATCTGACGATGGTATTAAGAAGTTACATCTGTGTTGTGTTTATCTACCTCCCGAGATAGTCCCAGAATTGTTTGCTGCAATTTAGAACATTTAATAAATCGGGTCTCCGAAGATACTCTTCTAATATGCAGACTCAACCTTCCAAATGTAACTGATTCCTAAAAATAATGCTCTCTTTTGCACCCTCAAATGTTGATGTAAAATCAAATCTGTTAATAGATGCCTCTCTTTTTGTGAACTAATTCAATTTAATTCCGTGGTAAATATCAATAACCGTATTTTAGACTTAATTTTATGTAACATTTTTATGTAAAAATTTAAATATTAGTAACTTTCCCTTAGTGGATATAGATTCTCATCATGTTCCAATAGAATTTATATTTTCGTGTCCTAAAATAAAAACGTTGAATAATAAAATTCCTACCAATATGCTAAATTTCAACAAATCGTAGCTATAAATGAACTATCTGATATTAATTGGGATAATATGTTTGCAAATAATGATATTGATTCCTCTATAAAGATTTTTTATGACATATTTGATGAACATATTGAAAGACATGTTCCGAAATTTAAATGTAATAATATTAATAATAATTATCCCAATTCTTTCTCCTGAAGTAACGATTAGAAATATCCGCGAGAAAAATAAATATCATACGAAATGGAAGAAGTATCGAAACCCTTCTGACTATAATATTTGTCTACTTACGTTTAAATGTAAGACTAATAACTGATGATTTCAAAAATACGTTACTTCGTAGAATTACATCACCATTAATCCTAAGGCTTTTGGCATTTCGTCTCTAACAGAGGCGTGATCATGGTATACCATGCACTATGTCCTATGAAGGTAGCACGTTCTCTGATGAATATCGCGTTTGCGAGTTATTCTCGTTATTTTTTCAAAGTGTTTACGAGCCATATAAACAAATTCCGATTATATTCCCCGAGAGTACAAACAATCTTAACCTGAATAATCTTGTGCTAGAGAAGGATGAAGTGCTTACAACCCTTAACCAATTAGATGAGAACAAAGGTGCTGGGCCGGATGGTACCCCTCCTATTTTATTAAAAGATGTGCACAATCATTATATATTCGTACGTTATTGTTTAATAAATCTTTGCGAGAAGGTGTATATCCTGCTATGGAAAAGAGCACACATCATACCGATATATAAAAATCTGGGAAAAGTCTTCAGTAACTAATTATCGCGCCATTAGCAAGTTGTGCATCATAAGTAAAGTGTTTGAAAGCATTGTTCGAAATATGTTATTTAACACATTAAAATCAATTATTATTCCGGAACAACATGGGTTTTTCTCGCAACGGTCTATTGAAACTAACCTCCTGTGTTACTCGAGTACATTATCAAAGCCATGGATCAGCGGATACAAGTTGATTCCCTGTATACTGACTTCAGTAAAGCATTTGATAAAATCGATCACAATATTCTAATTGCCAAACTTTCTGAGGTTGGTATACAGGGTGATCTATTAAGGTGGTTAGTGTCATATCTTTATAACAGATCGCAAGGTAACAATTAATGGATTCTGTTCGGGTGAAACTGTGGTTACTTCTGGAGGCCCCAGGGTTCACATTTGGGTCCATTATTGTTTCTTATATATTAATGACATTAGCAATGTTTTACTTTCTGTAAATTTCTTTTATATGCCACGATTTGAAAATGTACTCCGAGATCCACAGCGTAAGGATTGTCGTCTGGTTCAGTTTGATCTGGATAGGTTTTATAACTACTGCAATAAAAATAAACTATTTGTAAACTTACAAAAATGTTTTTGCATATCTTTTACTAAAAATAATAACCTAATTTCATATAATTACAAAATTGATAACGCCTACTTAAACAGAGTTCAACAAATTAAAATCTAGGAGTAATTTTTGTGTAATATGAGTTTTAATTTTCATATTGATTATGTTTTAAACAAAAGTAGTAAAATGTTAGGTTTCATATGAGAATTTGTAAAACATTTCATTGTGATAAGTCAATCAAATCTTTTATTTTGCCTATGTTTACAGTTCTCTAAATTTTGCTTCAGTTATTTGGAATCCCATTACATGTTCACAAAATGAGGGTAGAAAGATTGCAAAATAAATTTTTACATTTTTAAATTTTAAAGTCAATGGTACATACGAAATTCTGAGCTTATCAGCAGCAAGAAATAATTTTGACATTATATCATTAGAATCTCGAAGAATTCAGTCAGGGCTTTTAATTTTATATAAATTACTTAATAATCTAATAGATGTGCAGATTTGCTTTCTCGTTAGTTTTCACATTCCTTCTCGTCAGTTAGATATAATAACATTTTTAGTGAACTCTTTCATAGGACAAACTTGGGAATGAACTCTCCATTTGCTAGAATAACTCGTAATTATAATGATTGGTGCTCGGATATTGAATTTTTTGTATTAATCTCTTATCCTTTAAGAATATAATAACTACATATTATATAATTATTATTATTAATATTTTTCTTTGTTTTTTATTCAGTGTTTGTTATTAAGTTGTTTCCCTTACTTACTTATCTATAATAAGGCATTCGTTGCATTCCATGTAAAAATTGGTAAATAAAATAAATAAAATAAAATAAATAAAATAATCTAAAAACTCACAGTTTCTTTCATTCTTCCTACGAAATAAACGAATCCCTCCGAATCAATGCAATCACTTTTAATATATAATATGAAGTGCACCAAAAAAGAGTAGCCTGAGTTTTTCTGCATCCACTTGCCCTAAATAATAGCAATTTTTCTCTTTGAAAAATAAGCGCGCCGAGCGCGCCAGGCGCAACGAACGCAATGAGCGCAAACAAGTGTGAACAGATAAAATAAATGCAAACAAATAATAGCAAACTAATGTTTTAACAAATAAATGTTTTAATTGCGTCATTGAATATGTAAAAATTTAAGTAATATTTTGTTTTCTACGTTGAAATAATCCTTATATCATATTCACAATTTCCAAGCCGTTTTACTCACATGTTTTTCACGAAAATCTTAAAAATTCTTTCTTCTTCTGAGAGCGTTGAAAGAGAAAGGAATTTTTAACGTCCTGGTTTTTTTGACATGCAATGTCTTTAATATGGGATTGCCCCTGGAAAATATTGCGATCTGCGTCATGGTTTTGCGTCACGTCACGCTTGGTAAAGATGGTTTGCTTAACCTGAAGGGGCAAAATCTGGGGTAGGGAAAATTCTATCGAGCATCATGTATGTGACGCGGACATAGTCCAAAGACATAGAATGTTCCATGGCCTCACGTGCGTAGCTTTTTGAGGTTCATTTCAATTTTACAAACACACAACGGTAAAAAAGTTCTTAATAAAAGTTCTAATCGTAATCAATGTCCGAATGAAAGCCAAGTCGAAATATATGTAGTAATATGTCTAATCGTTCTGTTAACTGTCTAATGTCGCTACTCTAGAAACACTTCCTTTCTCTTTCAACGCTCTCATAAGAAGAAATAATTTTTAAGATTTTAGCTATTGTTGATAGTTATAAAACAAAGATAAAACGCGTAGGTTACCAAAACAAAAATATTTGTGAAAAATATGCAAGTAAAACGGCTTGGAAATTGTGAATATGATATAAGGATTATTTCAACGTAGAAATCAAAATATGTATTAATTAAACTTTTACATATTGATTACGCAATTAAAACATGTATTTGTCGTTTATTTGCTATTATTTGTTTGCGTTTATTTTATCTGTTCACACTTGTTTGCGTTCATCGCGTTCGTCGCGCTTGGCGCGCTCGGCGCGCTTGTTTTTAAAGAGAAAAATTGCTATTATTTAAAAAAAGGACAAGTGGATGCAGAAAAACTCAAGCTGCTTTTTTTTGGTGCACTTCAAATTATATATTAAAAGTGATTGCATTGATTCGGAGGATTCGTTTATTCCGTAGAAAGAATGAAAGAAACCGTAAGTATTTTTAGGTTATAAATAATTTATTTACATATAATAACTAATTCAAAAAGTACCAATATATTTAAAAAACTTACTTTTTATACATTTTATAAATATTAAAAATATTTGAGTTATAATAATAATATTTTATAATTTTCATACTAAATATTGAAAAACCTATAAAAAAATTTTAAAAAGCTTCGGTTATAGTATAAGATTATAGGGTAAGCATTTTGATAAACTCGAAAATTTGACTTTCGATCACGTTTTATGCATTTCGTACCACTGTGCGGCGTTTGTGGTGCGGACGGCGAACCGTTTAAGTCACAGCCAGAGAAGTCGGTTTCTTAAATCTATGGTCACAGCATAGTGCCTTTGGGCATTAAAACCAATCTTATAGGCTACCGATATTTGAAAACCGCATGTATCTAACTCGAATAGAGTGCAAACGGTGCTAATCTAAAGTGTTATGCTAATTTTAATAAGCAGTTTACATACCTATGTAGGTATTGTATAGTATATTTATACAATATATTATGTACATGTATAGAATATATGTACAATATTCTAATATCGAAGGATATTGTAAGAGACTGTCAATTAAGTAAAGGAATGTCACGTTAGATAATGGGTTCACGACCATTCTACTTGTAGAAACATTGTTGAATGACTCAACTACTTCAAACTCATCGTCGTTTTTTTTTCGATTTTTATTTTTTATTGATTATCTTACAGAGGAACTCTTCATCTTTAAAATGCTGGTTTATTTTTTGCGATACATTTTACTTTTTTTATTTTACTTTTTTTAAACTCTGTCACTCCAAGAAATATTGATATTTTGTACCCGAAAGCGTTCAATCTTCGATGGCGTTGCTGCGCTTCTAAATGCGTCCGTTCGTGCGTTGTGTGTCAGATAAAAGAGCCTAGGCAACAAAAGCAGCAAGAATTGATCAGAAAAAGAAAAAAACAGGCAGAACTTCAAGCTAGCAAAGATGACTCATATGCTTCTGGGAGTTATTAGTGTACAACATGCCTCTTTCACTGACAGACTGTAACTAAAACTTTGAAGCCATTTTTTCTCAAAACTTCTTTTTTTTGACCTTTCGCGCAGTGTTTTTCATAAACTACTGAATGGATTATGTTCAAATTTGCACCAATTGTTCAGAACACCTTAATCTTTAATAAGTGGTGAGTTTTCAAAAATTTTGATCCATTTAAATTAGTTTTTAAGTTGGAGTTTTCAATCAGTTGGAATCAAAATATGTTGTAAAATTTTATTTTTTTTTAACTGAGCTCCTGAGGTCTTTAGATGAATTCTAAGCGGTATATTTAATGATCATGATAGGCTATGTAAACATGCAAAGTTATAAAGTCGTAAGTCAAACCATTCCTGAATTTTGTGACGCGCAATGCAAGGAAGTCAAAATTATACTATTTTGTATGCCTATGTTTGCCTGTGTAGTACATCTATTGTTATTGATATTTTTTCATAAAAAAAAACAGTTTTGAATAAGAAAAATGTGTTATTTTTAAATGGTTTAATCCTTTTTAAAATCGGATCTCTGAATCAAAAGTTATAAGCCTGCAAAATATGGGCAATTTTGAAGGGTTTCAAGGTTGATTCCCTCCTTAATCATTGCTTAACCAGACATGTTATTTCCAAAGTATTTTTAAGTGCTGAATACGATCTTGTTGTTAAATTTTTTCCATTTCCTATAAAATGAGAATTTAGGGTAAAAAACAGCCCAAAAATGTATGAAATTGTGTTTTTCAAGAACATATGACCAGACATGTCACTTCCGAAGTATTTTTACGCGCTGAATACGATCTCGTTGTCAAAATTTGTGCTAGACCCTTCATTGCTACCCTTAATAACTATTAGAAAGGTAATTTAAATATAAAATATTAATTAAAAGTATAATACAGTAAAAGATATTGTTTTAGCGTGTGGCAGCAGTCCTAAACTCGAATGTGTCGAAATATTGTAAGATTTTTTTTTTTCACAAAAATCGTTAGCGACTGTTTTGAGGCGTACTCTTTTGAATTGTTATGTGTACTGATCTATGGAATACAGGTTTACAACTTGAATGAGTTGTAAACTCATTAAATTAAATTAAATTAAACTATTAAATTGAACCAAAATTAAACTCGACTAACGTTTTAAGCTGAAAAAAAGGATGAAAAAGTTGAAAGTACCTTTTTTCAAGATTCTCCCAGCTCTGATCATGTTCTAGTCTGCTGTCGTACAATGTCGTGTAAAAATGTAATAACTTTTCCCACATCCAATTCTATCGTATCCTTGGCGAAAATTTCCCCAATATAGCCGCTGAAAGCTTTGTACCCTGTTGCAGCCGACCGGTCTACGAGTATATTAAATTTGTCAGGGCGTCCGTGAGTACCTAACGTTTACGTGTTACGTGTGAGCAACAACTTGATAGTTGCCGGCGCAACTTCCGCGCTAACTTTGAAGAGGCGCCAGACCTAAACATAATCTATATTTCTGGCCGGAGATGGAGGAGCACTCATCCTGGTAAATAACTAAATAACTATTTGCCGACACTCTCCGCAAGTTGGATAGAGCGGGCCTGATGTTGGGATTACGTACGATTTTCCATGTTAGTAGAGATTTGAGGTGACGAACGGAGAAATCACGCGGCGTAATTCGACCAGGATATATCATTTTTTAAATCATGTATGTAGATTGCAGGATTGGCACCTACCCCAAACGTTTACAAAACGTAGCTCCAGCTAGCTCAGGCGAGTCGTGTGTACGTGTTTTTGTTTTTTTTTTATAGAGAACTGTAACTTGAAAAGGTGGACGCCAGCTAATGGAAGACAATACACCAGCTTAGTTAAGATAAGATTGATATACCTATTAAAAATTAAAAAAAACAAAGGAGGAGGGTCCCTAAGGCCGGTTTTCTGACTAATTTATTTTTGGTCAAAAAAATCAAAAACATTTTTTTTTATTTATTTATACAGGGTTGGAAAGTCCAAATTTCAAAGCCGAGCATTAAAATATAGAAAAGAATAACCTCTTCAAGTAAAGGGAACTGACAGAGAAATATTATATCCATAGTTGCCAGACTGATATGTCATTTAATCTCTGCCTTTCGTGATAGGGTAGCGATAAAATATGTAGGCGGGACGCCCCGCCCATAAATTATAATGCGCAAGTGTGAATTTAATTATTATATCGATATTGGTCTACGGAAAATAAGTACTTGAGTATTCCTGTGCGTACGCAGTATCCCGAGAAGTTAAACGTTTGGGTTGGTATTTTAGGCGATTCCATCGTTGGGCCATTTTTTATAAACGGTTCCTTAAATGCCAACAAATATTTAACAAATAAAACAAACTGTTTACGGACATGAACATTAAAGACCACGAAATCTAAATGATTTACGGGCCAGAATTGTAAGTCCTAAATAATATTTCCCCTGAAGTGTTAGAACTAGTGTTGTAACAATTCAGTACGTATTAAAAATTATCTTCAATCCGAATATCAAACTATTACGTATTAATCCGAATAGTTGCCAAGCGCAATACGGAATCAAATTTATTACGAACGCTGTCAAATGCTGGAATATAGCGTGGATATCGTATCCGACGAAGTCTGGGACGAAGTAAACATAATACTTAATAATACGTAATAGTACGATGATACGAACATGAACGAGGTCCGAGGGAATACGGAATACGGAATTATTACGGATTATGATACGATGCCGTGCCGTGTGCCGTGACATTGCGTATAGAAGGTTCTATCCGTATTCCGTAAGCCAAGAAAAGCACGTATGAAAATTAATACTATTAAATTAATAATACTAATAAAATTAATAAGTATTACTGAATTCATCCGAATACTCTTTTAGTACTATTACATATTATCCAAATATCAAAATCATCCGAATATTTACAACACTAGTTAGAACGCGTAAGAACTGAGTTTTACGATAGACTAGGTTTTTGTGAAGCACAAAGGGGCGACATTTTTGAACCACAGGTCTCATACTTTTCTAATACGTGCACAAGCGTGAAACAATGTGGCGTCTAACTGTCTTTGTCTGTCCTTACTGGTAGATCTGACCACAAATGAACCCACCCCCAACCCCCCCTCTATTTACCCCCCTTAATGATGCAATAAACAATTTGCTTTTTACCATCTTCCACGGTAGTTTTTGGCTAAAAAAATATATTTTATCAAAAAAACATCACCCTAACCAGTCACGGATTATTTAAATAATTGAATTTTTTTTCTAATTATTGACCTCACACGTTAAGTGTATTAGCCACGAATTATACTATTGTTTTAAGGAAGGATATAAAATAATGAGGGAATAGACAGGGCCACCCGCTTCTCGCCCAGGGGTCTGTCAGGGCATTGTAGTTTTCTAGACATAGAACACTTGACCACGGGTAAGGTAGGTAAGGGTAAATACAAAGGTTGTGATAAATTTGAGGAAGATTAGGTACATTATTTAATATCTATTTTGATTGCCTTGAAAAAGTTTACGATGTGTTGCATAATATCTTCATCACCTACATATACTTAGTATATACGGGAGCCATATCGGAGAGTTAAAACCTCTTTCATGTAGATAACATAAAAGTGTATCTGTACTCTGTTTAGTTAACGGACAGTTATGTTATCATGTAGTGATAGATGTTTCCAGTTTCGCCACATATACAATTAGGATTATCTCGTACGCCGATTTTATGTAGGTGTAGTTGAATATTAAAGATTATTTTTCATCCAAAAACTACTGTGTCAAATGCGGAAAAAGATTACTAAATCGTGCTAAGAATAGGGATGGGGGGTATTTTATTTTATGCTTGAATATAACGTTTTAAGAGGTGTTAATATATTCTAAAAAATCTTTGAAAACATAGCTAAAATAAAGATACCGAAAAAAATGCTGGTTAGCTTTATGTTACAGTTGGGAAGGAGGAGAGGGAGGATTTTGCAGTTTGGTTTGTAGTACAAGCATTATCATTTTTAATAATGTTCAAGTAGTTCCCAAAGAACCATTTTACCCGCGCTAGCGAGTTACGAGAGTGACGGAAGGGGGTGCTGCATTCAGATGGGGGGGGAGGTGTTGGAGTTTGATTTGTAATACAAGCATTATTATTTTCAATAATATTCATACAGTTCCCAAAAATCCATTTTAGACGCAGAAGTGAGTGGTAGGAATAACAGGAGGGGTGCAGATTTCAGGAGGGGGGGATTATTCAGGGAGGGGGGGTGATTCAGGAGGGAGGAGATTATATGTGATATCCCTGAGTGATTAGGGTGATATTTTTTTGATAAAATATATCTTTTTTTAGCCAAAAACTACCATGGAAGTTGGTAAAAAGCAAATTGTTTATTGCGTCATTAAGGGGGGTAAAAAGAGGGGGAGCAACCCCTCCCCCCCTGTGGGGGGTGGGTTCGTTTGCGGTCACATCCATTGAATAAATAATATATAAATAAATAAAGCAAGTTTTTTTTTTGACCAAAAATAATGACCAAAAACCCGAAAACCGGCCTTAGGGACCCTTCTCCTTTCAAAAATTTTTACAAGTTCGTTACTAGCCCTGATTAATTATGTTCAATATAAGATGAGTACTCTTCTGGCCAAGGAATAGAAGTGGAAGGAATTTACCACGGTGTAGCCTGGGAGTCGGGATGCTGTACCAGTATGCTTATATTGTAAGCCAGTGTACTGGTAGGTGATGTACGAGTCTGGTGGTCAAGGTACCTTCTTAAAGATGTGTGTCCCTGGACTCTATCTCTCTGACGGCTAATCCTTGCACGACTTTCTTCTATTTCCAGTGGCTCAGCGATGTTACATGAAAAAAATTGAAATAAAATCAGTAACAGAGCTAGACTCTGATGATTTGGGTTACAATAAATTGAACACCAAATTGGCCAACTTTTAAACTTTTTCATATCTCTTATATTTTCTCAGATCCTAATGGTCGCCCTCGAATTTGAGACGGACAATTTCTTGAGAAAGCTCTTCCATTTTTACTTTGTTGTTATTTGAGATAAATACATATATGGGGAGTAAAAACGAGGAGAAATTATATTTATTTTACCTTATTAGTACTAAATATATTGTACAGGGTGATCAATTTATCATAGGAAGTGAGTTTTTTCTCGGAAACGGCTGATAGAATTTTTGTGAACGGTAAATCATTTTTACCCACCTTCACTCAAAATTATGGCGAAAATAAAATGACACTAAGCATAAAATCTTAATGACACTAAGCGTCGTTCGCCTCAAACATTTTTTTCAGCAACATACCTTTTTTACTTTACCATTACAGAGATATATTAATTGTGTGATCTTTTATTGTTTAACATTTTTTTAAATGCTAAATAAATAAATATAATTTCCATATAAGAATGTGTCAGTTTACTTGCTTTTACTAAACATTAAGGCGGAAATAAAAAATACAGCTAATGATGCAAAGCATCGCGACGCCGAAATTTTTTTTAGCAAAATAACTGTTATACCTACTTACTTTATTTCAAAAGTTATGACTGATTTCCCGATGAATTCCTTTATGGTTAATATTGCAACATTTGGAATTGAATTTTCCGACGCTATTGCTCGTTCAACATATAAAACGTAAGTAAATATGTTTTTATTTACAGCAAAAAAATATAATAAACAAACTTAAATTTTGATTGCTGAAATATTCTGTAATTTATAATAAACGAATATCTTTAAAAACCTCATCAATAGATAATTTTCATACAAATGCTACTTAAATATTTAAAATAAGTAAATAAAATAACAAGAACCAGAAAAATTAAAAATTTAATTTTAAATTTAAAATAATTTTTAATAATAATTAATTTAATGTTCAATATGCGCCATTGTTATTTAAGCACAACTCGTAACATTTTCTTAATTCATTAGAAGTTACTTTTCTGAAAATATTTCCACCTAATTCAGCATAGGCAGCAGTAATCTTTTTCTTCAAATAAAAAACAAATTGTTTTGTGTACAGCTCATTTGTCTGTATTCGAATTCAAAAAATAATAACAATTGCTGTCATAAATAGGTATGTATTCACTTAAAGTTAAGCCAAAAACTGTTATTCACACATACTTTCACAGTTAAATCCTGGGAGTTTTGGAAGTTGAATCCGATTTATTACTCAATTATCATTTGCATTAAAAGATGTCCCCAATGGTGTGAAATTTAGTAAATTGATAATATTTTTATGCGGATGTTTTAGTAGACCAAATAAGATTTTGGGGATCGGACATTATTTTTGAAATAATGAAAATAAAAAAGTGTTTAAAAAACCAAAAACTTTTACGAATTATGAAGGTTTATTGTGAAAAAAAAAATCGAAGCGTCGCGAAGCTCTGCATCGTTTTCTATTAACATCGTTAGCAAGCTATATTTTTAATTTTCGTCTTAAAAGCCAGAAGCTTATGGCTTTATTTTACTAAACTTTAGTTTAAGAATCTAAGCTTAGTTAAGTTTAGTTTATTTGCCTTTAGGAAAGTAAACTGATATACTCTTTACAGAAATTATATTCATGTTGCCTAGCAGTATATGAAAAAAGATAGTGCACTCAACAATAAACTCAAAAAAAAACTTTTTAAATATTCAAAATACAAAAAAAAATTGTTAAATACAAAAAGAACTCATAATTAATATACCTTTGTAATTTTAAAGTAAAAAAAGGTATCTTCCTGATTTTTTTGAGACGTCGCTTTGCGACGCGACGCCTCAGCGTCACTAAGCGTCACAAAGACTATTTTTTTATTTTTTGCCTTAATTTTGAGTGAAAGTGGGTAAAAGTGATTACCGTTCACAAAAATTAATTTCTCTCAGCCGTTTCCGAGGTAAAATCTGTTAAAACGTATTAGTTTTTTTCAAATTTTCTAAATCCAGGTATACATTCTTAATGCAACTTCAGTTCTATAATCCAATCAATGTTTCCATTCGTGTGCACGAAACGTCGAATAAGTTTGTAAAAATGTCGGAACAGCGCCCGTCGCGTGTTACTGTGGAGCATTAGATAAACAATTTTCCGGAACTGACCTTTAATGACAGTGACCTTTTTTGTACCAGGTGTGACAGTTCACTTAAAAACGGCTGTTAGTAGACTAGCAGTCTACAATCACTATAGGACGAGGAGAACTTTGAAGTAAATAAACTAAAGAATGTATTGCTGCTATTGACGGATATGGCAGCCTACATGAAGGCGGCTCGCCAGCGCCTAAAAAATACATATAATAATGTTATAAAAAAAACTGGACGTAAACTGATATACGCGGTTGGCGAAACGCGCGTCGAGAAAAGTGTAGCAGTTCGGTATTTCGTGGAAAACGTCCAGTTTTTTGTTTCTACGCCGAAGGTTCCAGTACCCACTCCAGGACTAATGTTATAGAATTATTGTAATGTATTAGAGCGGTACTATAAAACATATAAATGTGCCCGCTTTACAAAACTTTACTTACCTATTTTAAATTTGCCCCAGTTACGTCTATAGACGTTCAACGCTCTTTTTATGTTATGAGTGGATTTTACGTGACAGGCGCTAGAACTTAACTCTTGAACATATGAAACAGTTACTGATAAATAATTTATGGAAATTCGAGTGACAATACGGACACGTTATAGCGTCGGTTACCGCGTGTATGCAAGATCTGTGATTATGTTTGTCACATACACACATATATTTGTCTTGTGACTATGGTGCTTTTGCTGATTAGTTGAGCTACAACAATCACCATCACAAGTATAACGAGAGACCTGCTAGTCCTTTCAGGGCACATTTTTCCTTAACACTTATTACAAAAAATAAGAGGGACTACTAGGGTTTTGGGGTCGCTGATTACGAAGCCGAAGTCAGATTTTCAAAATAAAGAAATTCAAAGTGGTTGTTTCAATATACACATGATTTAGGCTAATTTTACATTTTTTAAGTATATAATAAAAGGTATGTTTGAAAGTTTATAAAGTAATTTTTTAAAAGTTTATAATAATTATGAATAAATAATAATAAGAAATTAAAAAAAAACATAAAAATTCGAACATTTTGAGATTTTTGCAGTTTTAAGATATTTTTTTTTGACAAAACTGAGCAATGAAAAATTTTTGAAAAATGAGAATACTTAAAAAAATCAGAGCTGTAGCCATATGCGTTACCGAGAAACTGATTTTTCAGTGAAAAAACAGCATTTTTTTCATGTTAATTGTTTATAACAAGTATTTAAATAAAGTAATTATTGCAATTTTACGCCAAAATTTCATAAATTAGGTACCCAAGAGTCTAAAAAATAATTTTGTACCTATAGATAGGGCAAAAGGTGTCAGAAATATGAAAAAAACGAGTAAAAATAGGTGGGACATATATGTCTCACTACCCCTGAAAGGGTTAACATTTCGTGCTGAGAGTGGTATACTGGAACCGCCCCTGATAAAGTACGTATTTATTATTAACACCTAAGCTCTAATTATAAAGCTTAACCTAAATATGGTCAAACGTTTACAAAGCTGGTAAAAAAACCAAGTTTTATCAGCTTTCCAGAAGCTCAACTTGTGATGAAGTGGACCTTTACTCTCTTTCTTTCTTTCTTTCAGTATTTCTCTTGGAACAATGATACAACGCGTTAATTTTTGTATAAATTAATCCCATTGGAAATCTCCGGTTTAATTTTCATTATATTATATACGGATACATAACCTCTGATGGCAGAGATGCCTGACAAAATGTAATTAAAGCTAATTTTCATATTGCGCCCCATTTTATGGATATTCCCTGGTTTATGAATATATTGTACAATAAGTAACGAAACTTTATGACTCCGGGAATGACTTCTAATTACTACGACACGGAGTTATGATGTTCACGCTAATGTGATGCGTCAGCCATTAAATTAAAAATTTAAAACTGGAGATTTTTCGGGGATGTTTTAATAATTCTTGAGAAGTAAAGTATATACTCTATATTTAGGGTAGATATACGAGGTATGTAACTTAAGTAATGAGACTGATTTTTTTAAATTTTTTTATTCGAATAGAATTACAATTTACTATTGTCTCCTTCAAAATAGCTTCCTTGGGAAGCCATAGAGCGCTGGAGACGATCCTTCCATTCCTCATAGCAGTGCTGGAACGCATATACTGGAATAACCTTTAGATGGTTGGTTACAGCCGTTTGAATGTTTTCTATGGTCCCAAAATGACGTTCCTTGAGATGATTGTTCAGTCTCGGGAAGAGAAAAAAGTCATAAAGTCTCAAGTCAGGCGAATAAGGAGGCTAAGGAGCCACAGGAATGTTTTTTCTGGCTAAAAACTCGTTTACTGAAATGACTGTGTGCAAAGGTGCATTGTCGTGATGCAAAATCCAGTTGTTCTTGATGTTTGGTCTCACATGCATGGCCCTTTTTCGAAGTTTTCAAGAACCTCGATGTAAAAGTGTTGATTTACTGTTTGGCCTGGAGGACCAAATTCTTTTGTGGACAATTCCCTGGGTATCAAAACAAATCAGCATACATTTGACCTTCGGCTTGCTCATTCTTGCTTATTTGGGTCCTGGAGAACTTGAAGTGTGACATTTCATGCTTTGGCGATTGGTTTTCGAGTCGTACTCACACACCCAAGTCTCATCACCAGTAATGACACGTCCCATAAAATGGGGATCATTTTTAATCGATTTCAAAAAGTCAAGACACCTGTTTCTCCTGATGTCCTTTGTTACTACGAAAGGTTTTTTGGAATCATTTTTTGGGCAGATTTTTTTCATCCTTACTTCGTCAGTCAAAATATGGTGTGATTCAAATTTAACTCTTCTCCGACCATTCTTGTCGTCAACCGACGACCTGCACGCACAAGATCCCGGATTCTATTGACATTTTCATCGGTTTTTGAAGATGAAGGCGTTCCGCTGCGTGGTTCATCTTCAATCGACTCTCTTCCTTCTGAGAATGCCTTAAACCACCGAAAAACCTGGGCTCTTGAAAAAACACTGTCTCCGTAGGCATGCTGAAGTTCTGCAAAAGTATCCGTTGCGATATGTCTAAGTCTGAAGCAAAACCTGATAGCACACTGTTGCTCAAAATTACTATTGCTAAAAATATCATTTATTTTTAGAACGCACTAGAAAAAACCCGGTTTATGAAAACAGTCAAGTTCAAACTTGTACCGAAGGTGCATTATATGTTAACCTACCGCCCTTCCAAGTTTCTACTAATTTTCACACAATTTATACAGTTCGTAAAGATTAATAAAGGATTCATTTAGGATACACAAGTTTGTTAAGATTAGATAAAATGTGGTTGAAACACGTTAGGAAATGTATTTTTTTTAACTAATGTAATTCTATTCGACCGCAGAAATTACACTCATTAAACAAAATGATGCATTTCCTAACCAGTTACATAAATATGTATTTTGTGGCTTGACAAAACCATGCATAAAGACATCCATACACACATAGGTACATACATATAGTGCTAGTCAAAAGTCTCCTCCCACATTGTATCTTTTAGACGGCTATACTGGGATAAATGAAATTTGGAAAGGAAAAATAAGCGGATGTAAGAGTCTCTATTAGTGGTAATAACTTTAAATGGGACCTTATAGTAGTGATAGATATAATAATATTTATTTATAATGACTGAATAATGACCTATTTAGTCATACTAATCTTGTCTGTACACACGTTATAGTACGTATACTGGATCCTCGAACGTATAAACGCCCACTGTTACTAGCTAGTACGAGACTAACAGAATGTAGTGGCAACATGGGTAACGAGGGTGGTGTTGGAGACTTTGAAACAATCTGAACTCTCAACGAGTCAAGTGGTGATGTTTATGAAAGTTTACTAAACCGGTTTTACTAAATTAAATTTTCTATATTAAATGAAAAGTCAAAAAAATACTGATTTTTTTGAAAAAAAAAAACATTATTGGCGTTGTACATATTCAGATTTGTATCAAATTTGTTACTCTGTTTTTTTTTTATGATCACTAATCGCCAATCTGAAGTCATAATTTGAAAATTTTCAAATCCAAGATGACGGACATTTCTGAGGCATACGTTTTGTTGTCACTTCCGGTATATCTGGAACTGAAAAAAATCACCATTATATTAGAGTAAATGAGAATAGAGTAAAAAAGAAAATGTAACTTTAAAAACAAAACACAGCACGGTTGAAAGTCAACACGTCAGAGATAAGCTAGGCAAGAAAAACAAGGTCAACGGTTAACATGTCAGAGCTAGACGACAGCCTCTGGGTATTGTCAACTTCTTGCTAAGCTCGATGAGCTAAAACACCCCTTGTCAAACAATACACTCACAGGTCAAAACTAGTTCAATGTCCAGAGGCTGAACTGAAGACTGGTTAAACAGGTTTAAAATTGCTCAGGTGCAATACACTTCTTCAGCAACCTCTGGACATTGTATAACCACTTCTTGTACACGACAGGTAAAAAAAAATGTCAGGTTACGAACACTCCTTGTACACACAAAGCTTAGATTAACCTCGTAAAGCTCGCATTAGTTGAGCTTTGGTTCCATTCATTTACTTCTTCAGTACCCTCCTGTCATTGACAACCACTACTTGTACACACCTATTTATCTTGTATACACTCTGGTCATTGAAAACAACTTCTTGACCACCTCTGGTGACACTTCTTGCACGACCCTCTACTAGAAGGAACTAGATGATCGCTTCGCATGGACACGCCATCTAAGTGTTTCTGGAACCGGATAGTACGAGGTGTGGTTATTAAATAACCGAACCGTTGTCATAACACTTTTCATTTGTTACCAATTACAGTACCAACTTTTTCGTCTTCAATGTACTCCCTTTAGCGATCTCTTTACCGCTCCGTTGGACTTTTTCATTGTTGAAAGCAGTGCTGGAAGTCCGCTTCTGTCAGCTGGTTCAGAACCTCCGTCGCTTTTGCTTTAACCGCTTCCAAATTTTCGAATCGTGTCCCCTTCAGCGTCGATTTGACCATGGGAAATAAAAAAGTCACAGGGGGCAAGTTCAGGCGAGTGTGGTGGATGTTCCAACACAGTAATGCCCTATTTCGGAAAAAAGCGCCTTCACAGACAGAGCAGAATGGGCCAGTGCATTGTCTTGGTGAATCTTCCATGATTTGGTCTTCCACAGATCGGGTCTTCGTTTTCTCACACTCTCACGGAGGGTCGTCAGAACCTCGATGTAATAATTTTGATTGACCGTTTGCCTCTCAGGAACCCAGTGAACATAAACAATGCCTCGAATGTCAAAAAAGACGATCATCATCGCTTTGAATTTGGGTTTGCTCATCCTGGCATTTTTTTTGCCTTGGCGAGTTCGGGCTCTTCCAATGCATGTATTGGCGCTTTGTTTCGGGGTCGTAAGTAAAAAAAACACGATTTATCACAAGTAATCACCGTGTCTAACAAGCCTGGATCACTGTCAATGTTGGTTAGAATGTCAGCGCAAATGTTCATTCTTATATTCTTACATTCTTATATCAGCGCAAATGTTCATTCACTCCTTTTGCTCGGAAGTGAGGAGATTTGGCACCATGTTTGCGCAAACTTTGCGCATGCTGAACGATTCATGCAAAATTTGGCGAACACATTCTTTTGTCGATTCCTGTTATTTCAGCAAGCCATTGGATGCTTAGACGACCATCTTCGCCGATTAATTTACCAATTTTTTCAATATTTTCGTCCATCTTTGACGTTGAGGGCCGTCCAGGGCACAGATCGTCTTCGGTCGTTTCATGTCCCTCTTTAAACCATTTAAACCATTCAAAAACCTTTGTGCGGGATAAGTATTCATTGCAGTACAGTTCTTTTAATCTTGCATAAGCTTCTGTAAAAGTTTTCCCCAGTTTACCAAGAAACTTGAGATTAACCCGTTGCTCCATCTGAACTAGTGGTGCGTAGACTAATTCAAACGACTGCTACAGTGAAACTGAGCGACCCATTGGCTTGTCCAGTGAGCTCAGGGTGGGGAAACTATCACCAGACATAGTTTTGTTCAAACTTGTCGCGACACGCTCGCAGCGCGCTGGCAGCATCATCAGTTCGGTTATTTAATAGCCGCACCTCGTACACTACTTGAGTAGAATCCCTGAAAACACTTTGCGTCATATTTTCAGTAAACCTGTTTAATGAGCTATTATTCACTGTGAAGCACTCTGTACGTTTAATTCAAGCAAAAGAAATACGTACATATATTCGGCTTTCCCTTTTGAGCTATGATCTCACGGCGCTAATTAGCGCTCAAGGAAACCGCTAGCTTAGTTTTCGCTACGCATGTTACACACGAATAAGCGTGTAACCTCTCTGCTAACTTGCCGAAAACGCCTAGTAAAAAGTAATTAGACGCAGTTCTCCCGTTGTGCCCCGTTTCGCGAAAATACCGCGTCTTGTGACGACGCGTCATTATAACGAAATAAGGGGGAATACATCCAGACGTAACTTCTAGGGTCTCCTTATAACTCCGTGAATGGATTTCAGAATTACTGCGACAGTGAAGTTGATGTGGTGCACGACACCGTTATTAACGTGAAATTAGAAATTTTGTTATTATACGTTTGCGGCGGACGTGTGTTCTATGACTTTCATGTACTTAGAGAAGGAATTATCGGATTGTATGTATTATATTAATTTAGTGTACTATACTAATACGGTATTAATGAATACCGCGCTAATATACTAATAGACTAATAGATAGAGTTGTATTGAATTAACTGTAATTTTCATACTATGCTTAGTGCGAAGGTAAGTTTTAGCCTCAGACCATGCTTGCGACTTGAACACCGAGACATAAACGCGACAATCAGGTCGCAGAGAAATTAAAGTTTGTGTTTCGTTGTGTAAACGATTTTGAAATTTGCTTCAAAATGGTCGCCATGTCATATCTACCATCCTGAATTTTGAAATTCTGAAATCGGGATCGTGATTAGCGACCCCGAAAACCCTTGGTTTACAAAGTTTGAGGCAAAATAATCGAAAAATTTGAAATTTTATTCGGGATGGTGGCCATATTGGATCCACCATCTTGAATTCTGAAATTCTGACATCAGGGTCGTGATCATTATTAGTACTAATAATTTTTCAACAATAACAAGTACCAATTTCAACAAATAACAATTTCTTCTCTTGCGTCAATGATCCCCCAACTGGTAAAAACGAAAAATATCACTCTTTGAATTTTGCCATATCTAGTTACTTTAACTTCAAAAATGAGAAAATTAAATTGTTCTCATTGGGTTTCCTTCAAGTACACGTCTCGAGTGCAAGTTTGTATTTGTTTTTGAGTAGTATAAACGACGACACCATAGCTGAAATTGCTATTAAAAAAAATAATCTTGAAAAACTCGCGTTTTTTAATAGTTTTTGTAAAAAAATTTAAGGTTACATCAATTTTTTTGCAAATTTTAACGATTCTATTAAAAAGAGCGACCTCGAAAACGTAGGAGTACATGGTTTTAGTTATTTTTTCATGTATCAGTAATATGAGCCTCTAAGTTCATATCTCTTGACAGTGCACTTGGGCGTTAAAGGGTTAAAATATGTCAGGACCTCGAATCAGTTGATATGTTTCTGCAAAACAAAGAATAGTCAACGACAAGCTTATTATTACGCATAACTCCTTTTAGGTGACATTGTGGGTTGGTAGGCTTCTGCATAACTATGTCCAATTGTCTCTTGTTATTTAAAAAACAGCGGAGAAAATTTAGTGATCATCAAAATGCACAAAGATTCATATATGAATGAAATACTTTTTTCGTACTAAAGATTGAACGCATTTCTTTTCCTTTGTATGTTCATATTAGAATATCTTTCGAATTTCTCGTTTCATAGTTGTCGCCAGGTTTGAATTTCGTTAATGAATGTGTAGCAGTAACAACTCACGGCTGTAATAGATGTCAGTTATTATAGTAGTCTATAAAGTAAGTGTTTATAGTAGTCTATAAACATAAGAAACAATAGGAAGCGTTACTAAAACCAGTCGCTGTTGCAAGTGGCAAGTATAGCCACCTTTGGTTGGCCCATAAGTTGTGACGTATTTTTTCCAATTAAAAAAAAATAGTTTAACGAAAATTAATAAATCAATAAATATTGTAATCTCCGGGAGTGGGTACTGGAACCTTCGGCGTAGAAACAAAAAACTGGACGTTTTCCACGAAACACCGAACTATTACACTTTTCTCGAAGGAGAAGATTAAAACTTAAAACCAGTTTTAATCTCCTCCTGAAGATGCCAACTAGGTTGGCGAAACACGTGTCGAGAAAAGTGTAGTAGTTCGGTGTTTCGTGGAAAACGTCCAGTTTTTTTTTTAATATAATCTCCGTTGTTGTTTACAACTTCTTCCCAACGTTCAACGAGATCTTCAATGCCCCTTCGGTAGGAATTGTCCGGTCTCGACTCGAAGAATTCGTCTAAACAAGTAAGCAAATCCACGTCGTTATTCAACAATACGCCGCGCAAAGTGTTCGAAAGTGATCGGAAGCGTTTTACGCGGGTGAAGATCTTGCCTTGCTCGCAGTGTCGCTTGTTTGTCGGGGCTAAGCCACTCTTTGCACTGCTTCCACATTGAAATTCAGGCACCATTTTTCGTCGCCAGTAACAATTCGGTAGAGGAACCGCTGCTTGTGACCGTGTGTTGAAGATGGCGAGCGAGCAAAGTGGCGGAGATCGGGCTTGTTGATTTTTGAAAAAACTTTTCGTTTATTGTCAGCTCCCTGGTAATTTCGTACAGTTTTTCTTTTAACTTTGACGATATTATTCAGAGAGCTGGAAAACTAATGTCACCAGCTCCCGATTTTTCATTATCAGTACCACTCGCTAGCTTTCCTTATGTTTTGAAGAGGATTTGCACCTACCCAATCACAAATGCTTTCGATATTTCCAAATGTACAGAACTCTAGATCTATACATTTCAATCTAGAAATCTAGATCTCTTTCTCGGCCTATGGCACGTATATTTAAAGGGAAGATATTCTGCACCATATTGTGACGCAAGGTTAACGCATTGCAACTCACATGTCAGATACCAATACAAACATATGTACGAGTATAAAAGTCGAAAAAAATCTGGGCATTTTGAAACTTAAGTTTTGAATCGCTGATTAGTTTGAATCTTAGGTGTTTTCCTCTCAGTAGTCAAAAGTATAGTTAGATTGTATTGGCTACCTTTACTTCTTCTTATTGGTTACGCGGATTATTGTAATAAAATACCCTCGTTAGTTTAGACTTACTGGAATTAAGCCCACTCCTCCTTATCGGTATGAGAAGTTCGAATTTTATTCTTTTTAATTTATAAATGCAAATAAATAAATGTCTACCGCCAGATGGGATATCTGCGGTCTCAAACGAAATTACCAATCTACCTCGATCAATTCGAGGGTTCTGATAAATCTCATTCAGCCGATTCTACGCCTAAATAAGTCTTATTGTTGCCGTATTTAGATTTATCACAAGTGAAAATGGGGGATTTACCATTTAATAATTCATGTTTCAAAATAAGCCGCAAATAAAGCAAAATGGATAATTTGGACCCTTGCGGGATAAAGGTTTCTTAAAAGTTGCTATTTACTTTATTTATTTTCCTCGCCGTTCAATTTTTTTAAGGATTTAAGTACCGCACAAGCTCGATACTTCGACGTTCGATAATTCAACACGCTCACTAATTCGATGATTTTCTTTAGGTGATTAATACTTTGTAGTTCGGAAAAAATATAAAATCTGTAGTTCAACATGTTACTTTTTTTAGCGTTTTATTTCTTTTACAAGACATTTCAATACCAAATAATTCATATCACATATTAGCAAAGATAATTACTGTAATTATGGTCGATACTAGTATCTGAATTTAGCGTTGAGGTTGAGATTATTAAGCAGATAATTCAGTTGTTTGACACATTCAATTATTGGACAATAGCTTCATTTTTATGGTGTCGAATTATGAAGCTTATACTGTATGCCTAATTGTACTACTTCTAATTAAATATATACAGTATACCTAATTTTAAAAAAAATTATTTTAAGATTTTTTTCAATGTGAAACTTGCTTTGTAAAAATGTAAACAGAAAACTTCATAAAACATCACAGCCAATATTAATAATTTTTAACGATATTTGGATTAAAAAGTCTTCATTTGTTTGAAGACCTAAATACTTTCATAAATTCCTTTATATATGAAATATAAAAAGACTAAGAAATATAAAATGGCTGTGACAGTTTGACAAAAGACTTAATTAAATTTGTATTGCCTCATTTACAATTTTTCGAGACAAAAAGAGATCATTGATAATTATTTTTTTTATATAGTAAAGAATTTCTACTCACTTAGATCATGCAGTACGGGGTGCCTATTTATAAATTAATCTTTTACCGTTGTTAACAAGCAAATTATAAGAATAAATATTAAAATGTTTTTTGGTGAGTAAATAATCTTAGTTATAAAATAAAGTACGAGGGCAAGTCAAATATAAACCGATACTTCCAAAATATTTTTTTCATTAAGAGATAAAATTTAAAAATCAACGTTATATTATATTATATAGTTTCCTTCAACCGAAACACATTTTTCCCACCGAATCGGCAACTTTTTGATTCCGTCATTATAAAAAGTGACAGGTTGTGCCAGCAGCCAGTTGTGCACCAACTGTTCATCTTCTGTTCTTGTCGTGGATTATTGAATGAATATTTCCATGACTGATTTCCACTGATCCAGCAATTTCTTCAAGTGTAAGGCGACGGTCACCCTCCAAAAGATCACGTACTGCACAGATGTTTTCTTCCCTGAAGGAGGCTCGAGGACGATGATCATGTGGTTCATTTTCCACCCTTTCTTGTCCCGCTGAAAAACGTTTATGCCACTCATACATTTGCGTTTTACAAAGGTTTTCATCCCCGAATTGGGCCTGAAGACGCGTCAAAATTTCAGAAGGTCGCATAACTTCAATAGACAGTATAATAATGCGTTGCACAACAGAAGAAGGAACTACCTGCTCACTCATTGTTCTACGATCAACTGAATGCAAAAAAAAGAGGTGTCGCCTGTCAGGAGGTGTCTAGCTATCCAGACGGAATTTGCGGAGTCGGCCTTTAATTGTAACTTTTGTTTTGAATAAAGCGAAGTCTAAAATTGCTTGCGAATTTTTGACTGACATAAATACCCAATTTATGTTGAATAAACCAGTTGTTTATGCAGATGATACCAAATGACCTTTCGCGATCAAGCATACTTTCATTTATACTACAACATATGCGCGAAGTGAGTTCAAAATCTGAAGCCGGTGATATTTTCGGTAAGGTTTTCACGATGATATTTCATATTTACAAAGCAAAGGTTTGTTTATTAAATGCCAGAATCATGAAGGGTGACATTAGCGCTTTAGGATTTAACATGAAATAAAACATAAAAATTGGTCGGCAAGTAAAATATTCTTTTTTTATTCGAAAGAGCATCTAATTACAATTATGTTTTGAAAATAATATTGTTCAAATGTGCACCACGACTTTGTTGACAATAACGCATTCGATCAGTCCAATTTATCATTACGTTTTCACAAGTTCCGATTAGTGTTTTAAGTGAAACGTAGGCCATGTCAAGTAAATTGTCGAAACTATTGTTGTTTGACAGTTCAGTAAGCGTATTAAAGCAACATGGAAAATTTAACGCCACAAGAACGTTGTGAAATTATTAAAATTTATTATCAAAGACAAAACTCTGTAAAGGAAACTTGGCGCAGATTACGTCCACGTTATGGTCCACATCATCGACCAAGTGAACAAACAATTCGCAATGTTGTAAAGAAATTTGAAAATGAGTTTACGTTGGTGGATAATCCAAGGAAGAATCGTGTCAGAAATGTGAGAAATGTAGCCAGTGTTGAAGCTGTAAGACAAAATGTGCGAAATAATCCAAATTTGTCTGTTAGACGTCGTTCCCGGCAATTGGGCCTTACTTATGGATCAACCTGGAGGATTTTACGGAAGGATTTATGTTTGTATCCATACAAAATTCAACTGGTTCAAGAATTAAAGCCCAATGATCATCGTTGTCGTCGTGATTTTGCTGCTTGGGCTCTTGAACATCTGACTGAAGATCCATTTTTCCATCTTACTGTAATATTTAGTGATGAGGCGCATTTTTGGTTAGACGGCTATGTCAATAAGCAAAACTGCAGAATTTGGAGCGAACAGCAACCTAATGCATATGTAACAACTCCGTTGCATTCAGCAAAAGTTACAGTATGGTGTGCCATTCATGCCCGTGGTGTTATTGGATCTTATTTCTTAGAGAATGCGCAAGAACAACGTGTCACCGTAAACGGAGTTCGTTATCGACAAATGTTGAACGATTATTTCTTTCCCCTTGTTGTTCAAAGTCAACTGGATGAATTCTGGTTCCAACAGGATGGCGCTACTTGCCATACCTCCAACGAAACCATCGCGCTATTGCAAGAGCAGTTTGGTGATAAGGTTGTTTCAAGAAATGGTCATGCGAATTATCCAGCAATATCTTGTGATTTGACTCCGTGTGACTTCTTTCTATGGCGCTATGTGAAGTCAAAGGTCTACGCCAACAATCCAAGAACTGTTGAGGATTTAAAAACTAACATCAGAAATGTTATTCGTGAGATACCGGCCCAAATGTGTGAAAACGTAATGATAAATTGGACTGATCGGGGGTTTAAGGGGAAAAAAGGGGGGGGGGGTTTGGGGAAAATTTTTTTTTAAAAAAAAAAATTTGGATAGGGGGGGGTTTGGAAAAAAAAAAAAAAGGGTTTTTTTGTTTTATTTTTTGTTTTTGTTTTAAATTTTTATCTCAAAATCTTTTTTTTTTTTAAAAATTTTTGTTTATTTTTTTTTGGGAAATTTTTGCGGGCCCAAAATTTTAAGTTTTATTTCATGTTCAAATCCTAAAGCGCTAATGGATCACCCTTTATTTAATAAAGGGTGATCCCTTTTATTTAATAAATAATTTACCTTCCGGAGAATAATTTAAATAATCTCAGTGCCACTAAGCTATGTATGTAGTGGAAACAATCAACGGTCATCTAAAAACATGTTTTAGGCTAATCGATCGAGTCCGGCAAACAACTTTTCTACTTAATTTAAAGCTTGCATTAAAAAAACAGAGCAGATATACACAATGTTGCACTTATATCCGACGGTGTGGATGCTCGTGATATTTCTCACTTTACGCTGAGCAAACTAGATGAAACAAAACCTGAGGTACCTTGTGCAAGACACTATTCATTTCGTTCCATCAGTGACGACTACCTACCCGAGTTTCCCATTCAGTGAACGAGACCTATCGACGAGAATTATCTTATAGCGCTAGGGCATTATATATTACATCAAGCCAGGTCCTACTGACGAGAGCATGTTGCTCCTGATTGTAAATAATTCAATCGAATTATATACGGGCAGTATATCGGCTGATTTTGATTTGCATGCATTAAATGTTGCAAATCCATTATTTATCAAGGCTTGGATACAATAAAGATACATTATTAAACCAGAGTATTACGGATACTATGTTACTCGTAATAGCCGAATTCGCTTATTGGACGTTAGAAAAGACCCACAACGCGTAGTAGTCAACGTAACAGGGCCGCTGTGGCCAACGAAACGGAACACCTCATTTGAAAGGTATTTAAAAACCCTAAATCCTAAATCCTTAATATCCCCAGTCATACTAATTTTATTTAGATTTTGGTAGTTTTGATGAATTAAATAAATACTAAAATTTTAGTACAGCATTTAAAACTGAAGAATAAGCTCCTATACTAAGTGTTCAAAATGTGCTCCATCTACTTCCTGACAGTAAAACGTCCTATTGTTAAACTCATGTTGTATTGTCGTTAATACCGTCAGGTTCTGTAACGTAAATCTTAGTTTTAAGATATTCCTACAGATGAGAGGTCCGGTGAGAATCGGCCGTTCTATCGGAACTCGTCATCCAGTCCATCTACCATAATATCTCTCATCCAGACAACGTCTTACTGCACCATAATAGTATGCAGAAACACCATCTTGTTGCAACGTTATTTCCAAGTTACCAAATCTAATCTGGTAATCCAAGTTAATCTGGATTGCCTTCCACAATTTCAAGAATTAACAGCTCAATTGCATTTTCTAATATCTCCAGATTACCAGTTAAGTTATATTAAAAAATAACCCAACCTTTGTGTGAAGGGTCCACATCTGATGAAGGGTCCGACTTAGACTTCTTGGTGTTCTAAATCAAGCAAAGTCTTCGACTTAAAATCTGCATTCTCTTATTATAGGGTTCGGAATGTTTGCCGCCTCGCGTGTGAAACTGCGTTAGAATATCCTGCCCTCCCGCACCGGGATGGCGTACTACCGCACACACGCGGGTTCTGGCGCCTTGTCAGGATCGGTCAGTGGCGTACGTATGCAGGGGCATGAAATACATGCGTATGTAATTTACAAGGCGCTTTATACTTTCATTATCATAGAGTTTTATAGTGCCGAGCCCTGCATTGTAGCACACATTTCCGAACCCTACTTATTATATTCAAAAATGCTACACACTAGTATATAAGGTGTGAAATGAATGTTACAACCGAAATGTAAAGTGAGACTTTTATTAAGGGGAGATTCTCATCTAGCGACCTAAAAATTACATGGTTTTCTTGATTTTTTTTTCATAGAAGGAAGTAAGTAAACAACCCAGGGTTTTTGACACTTATTTAATGAGTCTTAAAGTAGAGAAAAAAATTATACAAAAATAATGACGTGGTAATTAGTTATTCGTTCGGTAATGTGACCGTCCGAAAAAAGAGGTGTCCAACTGGTGGGAAATGCAGCACTTGTAAAAAGTATTTGAAATCAAAATTTCAAAAAGATTTGTAAAATATATAATATTTGTGGGAGCTTATACCAATAATATCAATAAAAAGTCGAAAATAGATAAAATGGTAAACATGTGAATTTTCGGTTCCGATTTCGAAACATTCGAGACATCGAAACATTTTATCGCTCTTTAAAGTATTATATATAAAAAAATTAAGAGCAAAATGCATCTTTTTATAGGTATAAGCTCCCATAAATTTAATTTACTTTAAAATAATAAAAATAAATTGAAATCCGTTGATTAGTTTTTGAGTTATAGTTCCCATCAGTTTCAAAAACATGGTTTCGAGTAAAACGCATTTAAAGATTTGGTTAAAGATTTTTTCAAAGTAAAGACAGGCAAACTTTCTAAAATTTAATAATCATAGTCAACATCCTGACATCTGATGGTACTTCACTTACCATTGAATCCATGATATAGGCGCATATTTCAAAAATCGTAAGAAATCCAAATGGAAATTGGGTTCCATTATTATGGAATATTTTTTTATTTAATTGTTTTCGATCGTTTTGGGAACATATATTCTACACATAATAAGGTATCAAAAAAGACAAAAAAATCTATTTTTTGGTCGAGTTTCATGAGAACCTCCTTTTAAGCGAGATAGACTTAAGACTAGTTACTGCGACGTTCCACAAATCAGAGTGAACTGTCCAGTGTCCACACTCCAGTCCTTGGCTTTCGCGCCCTCATTGAAATAGGGAGGATACAAAATTGATAACGACCAATCCGTTGAGTAGGTCGTGCGCAACAAGTGTGGCAATTACATTTGTCTTATTTTATCCTTTAGTTAGGTCTTATTTTCTTCCTTTTTTCTTGACTGGCTAATTACTTCATAATACACCCTATATATAAAAATCATATACACCAGTTTGAAACACAGTTATTTTTAAGGTTTATTAATATCAAAAAAGGCAAAATTAGCATTTTTTAACACTTTTCTTTGCTTGCTGACGATTCGGACATTTTTTTAAATCACACAATTTAAGGAGAGGGATTACTTTTACAAGTTTCGATGTAAGTAGTAGGTATTTCACAATCCCGTTGTATAACATATTGTAATATCCATAGTGTCTGACAACAGGATATATAAACTGATGTGCCGGAAAGGGGTCAGGGTGATTTAAGTGGTATTAAAGGTGAACCAGCGTGTATTACCTAGGCTATGTAGAAGGCCCTACGCGTAAATGGCAGGGATAAGACCATTTCATTTTGCTGGGTTCGTATCTAAGAGGAGCGCCATATGAAAATCCACAAAACAGCGTTGAAACGACCCAGAGGTTTTCCATTCCTGCGGCCTATTGCCACTCTTGAGGGGTTGGGACGATTTAAAATTTTTACGCTTCGGTCGACAATAATTTTATTTATGAGGGGTGGTTCTATATCTTTACCCGAAAATAACGTAGATATGTTCATGATGCTACTTTTGCAACTAATTGGAGAGAAACTACATGATACACAGAAATAGAATACTTCTTATGTAGGTTATGGATACCTTGTCCGACAACTTTATATTATATTAAAGCATTACAGGTCAAGGGTGACAAATAAATATAATTTAAGGATAAATCGGGTTAATCGTTTTTAGTTGTAACTCAATGACATTGTCGATTTTAATATGTTTTTGTTTCTTTATTTAGACCCTTTAGTTGTATTATTTCACAAACGGTCCAATATACACGGTGAAGACTTTAACTGGAATATATTCGCTAGCGGGGTGGTGAATGATTTTTCAAAAAATTCCCAAGACACGTCAACTTTTAAATGTATTTACCTACATTTTGCAAGTAATATGAAAAATATAGCCCTTCAGGGGTGGCTGAAACCACCCTCGACATGATTTTTTTCAAATGCAACCCTATGGCTTGTGACCCCTCATTGTAAAGCTGGTGGAAAGAGGAATCCAACGCACTGATCAAATTTTAATTTTTAGTATGTTTGTAGGGTTGCATACAATTAAAACAATTTAAAATTTAATTTATTTTCAACGTAACAATTGTTCAAAATGTGCACCATTCACTTGTTGGCAGCATCCCAGTCTGTGGTAGGTTTCGTCCCTTACATTATGCAACATTTGCGGTGTTATTTTTCCGATTTCCTCTCTTATCCTTTCCTGCAGATCTGCTATGTTGTTGGGTTTCTGAATGTAAACCCTACTTTTAAGATGTCCCCACAAAAAGAAATCCAGTGGTGTAAAATCTGGAGATCTTGCTGGCCACTCAATAGTACCTCGCCTCCCAATCCACCTACCGGGAAAAATTCTGTCCAGATACTGACGAACAATGGCAGCATAGTGTGGTGGGGCCCCATCTTGCTGCAACCATAACCTCTCATCGGTCAAGTCAGGGTTTAAGGGGTTTGGAAATAAATGACATAGCACTGGCATTAGTTCGTTCTAGAGTAAACGCAAGTATCTTGTTCCATTAAGAGTGTCATCAAAGAAAAATGGTCCTACAATTCTATCTTGTATTATTCCGGACCACAAATTAGTTTTCTGTGGGCGCTGAGTATGAAGTTCCCCTCATCCAATGTGGGTTCTCTTCAGCCCAGTAACGACAATTTTGGCGATTTACGTGCCCATTTAATGTAACAGTAGCCTCGTCAGAGAAAACTATCCACTCTAAAGATAACTGGTTTTGATCAATACAGGTCATCAATAAATCGCAAAATTCCAACCGTGGATCTGGATCATCTTCAAGTAGCTCTTGAACAGCTTGCATTTTATATGGGCGCTTTTTCTCATATTTAAGTATTTTTAAAACTGTTTTGTGATTAAGATTACTATCACGGACCAGTTGACAGGCTGAAGTGATTGGATTTTCTTCTAGAGCCAGCAACAAATTCAACTTCGTGTCGTCATCAACAACAGCCTGCCTCTTACTCGGTACTTTCCTGACATGACCCATCTCTCGATATCGTGCCTCAATTTTACTAATGGTACCTTGATTTAGTGGTGGCAAGTCAGGATGCGTTTCTCGAAACAAGCGAACAACTTCGCATTGAGTTCGCGCCCTATCACCATATCCAATCATCATCAAAATTTAGATTTTTAGTGATTCAGTTAAATAAGACATTTTCACCAATTTGAAATAACACTTCGTTTCAAACTCTGAATACAGCATACAAACTAAATTACTCTTTGCGGCCGTGTAAAAACACTAGCAAAAAATAACAAATATCAGTTGTGGCAAAAAAATTGCTTGGAATTTTTTGTGGGGACATATGAAAAGTAAGGTTTACATTCCAAAACTAAACAACACACATTTTGAGTACGAAATTGTTGCGTTAAAAATAAATTAAACTATAAAATTACGTTTTAATTGTATGCAACCCTACAAACATACTAAAAATTAAAATTTGATCAGTGCGTTGGATTCCTCTTTCCGCCAGCTTTACAATGAGGGGTCACAAGCCATAGGGTTGCATTTGAAAAAATCATGTCGAGGGTGGTTTCAGCCACCCCTGAAGGGTTATATTTTTCACATTACTTGCAAAATCTAGGTAAATACATTTAAAAGTTGACGTGTCTCGGGAATTTTTTGAAAAATTATTCACCACCCCGCTAGCGAATATATTCCAGTTAAAGTCTCCACCGTGTATTAATTCAATTTAATAAAATCGTCAAACCATCATGGAATGATAGTTAACAAACAATCGTTGCTCAAACAAATATTCGTCAAAAAAGGGCCAATTTATACATCCGTTGTATAAATAACTATATTTTAAATGAAACATTTTACATAAAGTTAAAGGTAGGTACTCTGAGTGGTATTATTCTGAGTGCAAATTTTCACAATGTTTTTTATAGAAAAGTGTCAATCTATGCAAACAAGGTGTGGAATTTTATGTTATGTTGACGACGCGACGCGATGCCGAGGAGGCGTTTGTTGTTGGAAAATATATTTTTTAGAGAGACAGAAGCTGTAAATTATTTAGATATGGATAGAATCATTATTCATTATTTACATATATAATACTTTACTAATTTTAAGTAGTTTTGAAAGTAAATCCGTATATTAAAAGCTGAAAAAAAAAACGCTCCCACTAAATTACCATGACTTTTTTTAAGAATCTATTTCGAATAGTGGCAAACTTGATCAATTCTTCCTCCCTAACACCTCCCTCCTTATATTGGGTGTTATTGAAATCTAGGTGTCTTAGAAAATGTAGGGTCAGTTAGGGTAAATGTAAACAAGGGGTAACTGTAAACATACATTAGTTTACTGTTATAAGTGCTTCTACCCTGTAATAGATGAATATATATGTATCTTTACAGGCTTGCTCATTTGTCGGCTAAAGGACTCGGCATTTTAATCAAAGTTTGTAGAAGTTATAGACGTTTGGATTTGTTCACTTTCGTTTCAAGTGAAAAAACTGATTTTCAAAGTTGCAGGCTATCCTAATTGTTGCGTATTGTCAAATAGACCATGTTATCATGGTCTATTTGACACGATTACTTTATTGTCCATATAATTAATTTTGTCTAATATGAAGCCACTTAGTAATACTATCTTAATATACCCAGCTACTATAATAATAGTATCTGGGATAATTGTAAACAGCAAGAAAAATACTTAAAACTCTGTTAAAAGCATATTTTTCTATTACATATATATAGTGCGCGCCTAAAATATGGAATAAATTCAGTAAATGTGAAACAAACACTTTTTGGAAAAAAATCCTCGAACAGTCGATTTTGTTTGATAAAAACACACATTTTTTGAGGGAACGTCTATTTTCAGATGTCATTTGTTTTTGAGTAATGATGTGATCAACTTATTTTTCAAATTGCAACCCCCATGTTTTTAATTTAATTTGAGAGACCCTTTCATTGTCGATTTCACGGTATAAAAATGTTGCCACTTACATAACAAAGTTTTTGAGTAAATGACAATTGAATGTTACAAAATAAAAAATATAAATTTCACAATAAATAAACGAAAATTTCTTTAATAACCAAATACAATTTTAAATTAAGTGTCCGAAATGCCGTGCATCAACTTCTTGACAATATGCAAGCCTCTGTACAAATTCCTCTTGTACATTCTGAATGACTTCCGGGGTAACCTTCTTCTTGACTTCCCATTTCATCTCTAATGCGATGTCGTAGTTCGGCTAAATTGTGTGGTCTTCTGCAGTAAACTTTTGATTTTAAATAACCCCATAAAAAATAAATAATCAAGTGGTGTAAGATCTGGGGATCTCGCGGGCCATTCTATCGGTCCTCGTCTGCCAATCCACCTCTGAGGAAAGATGACGTCTAAATATTCACGAACTGGGCGCGCATAATGCGGGGGTGCTCCGTCTTGCTGAAACCAAAGTGTGTTATCTGGAATGTCAGGATAATTCTCGTTTGGGAAAATTACTGCCAGCGCTGGAACTAGATCATTTTGCAAGAACTTCAGATATCTTTCTCCTGTGATAGTTTCTTCAAAGAAGAAAGGCCCTATTATTCTGTTTACGACTATTCCGGCCCACACATTTAATTTCTGCGGATGTTGAGTTTGCGCTTCGATGATCCAATGAAGGTTCGTCCGACTCCAGTACCTGCAATTTTGACGGTTCACTGTGCCATTTAGACAAAACGTGGCTTCATCGGAAAAAAAGTATTTGCTGGTGCAAATTTTGATTTGTTTGACAAAGATTTTTAGGGATGATAGTTTTCTTTCCTCAGGATACGTAGAAGACTAACTTCATTTTCTGAGGCAACTAGTGTAGAGGTACTCTGAGGGTTCTCTTCTATACTTAACACAATGTCAATCTTTTTATCTTGGGTAATTTTTGGACGTCCTGATTTTGGTAGATCTTTAACATCACCAGTTTCTCTAAATTTGGACTCAATCTTACTAACTGTGGATTGTATGATAGTGTTATCTGGATATTTTGCGTTAAATAAATTGCATACCTCCTGCTGAGTTCTGGTCTTATTTCCACATCCGATGAAAATCAAAATTTCAATTATTTGTGTCACAGTTAAATGTGCCATATTAAAATTGGAATTTTTATAAATGCTAACACGTTACATTAACTTATCGCACAATTTAATGACAAATCTTCTGATTAACTGACAGTAAAAACCATGGATACGTCAAAAAACTTAATCTGATATTTGTTTGCTTAGCAACGTACTTTTTTGCTATGTTTTATTTGTGTTCAGTTTTTTCAGAAATTTTCGTTTATTTACTGTGAAAAATATATTTTTCATTTTGTAATATTCAATTGTCATTTACTCAAATTTTGTTATGTAAGGTCGCAACATTTTTATACCGTTAAATCGACAATGAAAGGGTCTCTCAAACTAAATTAAAAAAATGGGGGGTTGCCGTTTGAAAAATAAGTTGATGACGTCATTACTCAAAAACCAATGACATCTGAAAATAGACGTTCCCTCAAAAATGTGTGTTTTTATTAAACAAAATCGACCTGTTCGAGGACTTTTTCCAAACATTTTTTGTTTCACATTTACTGAATTTATTCCATACTTTAGGCGTGTACTGTATATATCATATAATGTCAAGAACTTAGACACCCGAGGTTACAGACTAAAACAAGCTGAAGAAAAGAAAAAAATAAATGTTGTTGGACAATTTAATTTAATGTATAATTTAATTGTAATTTTGAGATGGGTAGAAAGCTATTGTTTACATTTTTCTTTCTGAGATACCTATGTATATACAAACACTCAGTAGCTTTTAACGAATATGTTTGCATTTGCCCCTGAATAAAGGGCGTAATTGTGAATTCCATGGGGTAATTGTAAACTTTTTTTTCTTCTTTGTTATATATACGTTATCTTTAAAATATTCTAATACATCTCTGAACGAATTGTATGCATGCATAAATACTTTTTATTAAATATTTTTTTTGTTTGTTTAAAACATAAAACTATTTAAATCGTTTACAATTACCCCACCTAACCTTAATGACTGTGGTTGATTATAAACAAAACAATGTCTTTTCATTTTGAGAAAATACAATTAGAAAAAACCTTACGTGGGCGTGGGTACAAGTTTTAATCCCACCACAGTACCCCATCTCCATTAATAAATAAAACGAAGGTAGAATGAAATTGAAACCTGACACGTTGTTTGTTTTTCATTAAAATGTAAAAAATATGTATTCACTCCCCATCTTTTCTTTACCTTTAATTTCGTCACGAAAATACCTCTTCATTCTCAAATAATATACTAATATAAAACATACGCGTTCCTTAATTTTGGTCAGCTTTTGTTAAGTCCCGTCGAGAAGGATGTTTGCCTTTCATTTGATGCCCCAATTGTAATTCACAAACAAGTGAAGTGGATTCAAAGGCGACTCTTCAAGTCCTTTTATATTCGAGATGTCTTACGTATTGTTAGGGTTGGCGTTCTCCAGTTAGAATTTCCATGTGGAATTTCAGGGTATATCCTTTTAGGAGGAAGGAGGGTTTCCCAAATAAATTGTCTGATTAGCTTTGGAATGGATTGCATTATAGTCAGGAATCTAAATATATGCATCTTGAACTAAAATGAGGATACTAAAAAATATATTCTGTTGTTATTTCTGCGTGTAATGAAATCTAAGAGACTGCTAAGCGTAGTAGTGTATAATTAACGCCTAGGCAAGAGATCTTTTAAGTATTTAACACCGAAGTTTAATTATTACATATATTACAATATTTTAACATAAAATCCTGTTAAAAGGCTAAGATTTACTAATGTTGAAATTCATCCTTTTAAAAATTAACTGAACACCTTTAAGAGAAAAATTTATGATATGGTTTTAAATTTAACTTTTATCTTATGCAATAATGATAAGACCGGCCCGAAAAAGATTGTAAATAAACATATAAAGATAAATAATAATTATTAACGCTTTGAGATAAAAATATCTGCGCATTTATCAGTAAAGAGCAGGAACCTATCTCGCCAACACAGTGTAATATTTAAGATCATCATTCATCACAACAAATACAAGATCAAAGTGATTTTTATTTACCCTTTTCAACAGTTGTTCCAACTATAAAAAAATTAAATGACTACAAAGTTATCTAATGACTACAAATCCATAAGTCCCATGTTATGTGTCCCATAGTTTGAATTTGACGTTGCAAGAAACTCAGTCAGAAGGGAAACGTGAAGTCGTTCAAGAACAAATTAATAACCACTCGAAATATGCTGAAACTCGCTATAATAAGAAGAAAAATGATAAAGAAAACTCTCCAGAAAAAAAAACAGAGTAGTCATGGTGGATTTACAAAATCCACTCCCCTTCTGTGTAACGCGAAGAGCTTTTATTCGCTAAACTTTTGGACCTTGAACCTTACCATATATATGACGCTACAGAAAGAAAGTCCTACTGCATGGTCTGGGATGAATCTGTCTCTGGTAGAGGCGGAAGTGAAATAGAATAAAATGGGCAAAAGAAATTTTGAGAAATTCTGACACGGAGACATTAATAAATAATTTAGTCCGACAACAACTGCCCAAGCCAAAATCGGAACATCATGATGGCAGTAAATTATTTATATCTTTTGAATATTTGTCCTTCCTTGAAATCAGTTATACATAAATTCCTGTTGAAAAGTCATACCCACATGGAAGCAGACTATATTCATGCTTTTATTGAGAGAGTTATAAAGAAACAACCTACAATGACAATAGCCACACCGTGGAATTGGCAACAGTTAATTAGATCAACAGGCGCTACAGTTTTTAATATGGAGCTGAAGGACTTTAAAAAGTTGGAGGCTCTGTATTCAGCCGTAAATGCCCCATTTGTGAACCGAAAATTCAATTCAGAGAACGAAAAATTTCTTATTTCTGAGGCAGTATGGCTAGAAGTAGGCCGTTAAAGTTCAGGTAAAGCTTAACATTTTTTTCAGGTAAAGCTTAACATTTGTAGAGATAGATTATAAAATTTCAATTAAATTAGTTAATTAAAAACTCAATGTCTCAAAATGCTAGTTTTATTTGATATCTAAAAGCATACACCATTGCCCTATTTTAAAACTTGGAACCCCGTTCTTTCTAAATTTATAAAACTTGAGGTACGATTCTCTACCTCTAATGATTTATTTGAATATTTTGTTTAGATCCTACCGTTTCTAACCATTACCTGTTATTTGCAATATTCCAAAATAGCGTTGAAAAATACCCCCTACAACCATATATACAGGCCAAATCGCTCACGTTTAACGAGAATAAATGTAGAAAGACTACTGGGCATGGCAACGTACGCTCAAGCAATGAGGACAGTCGGTATTTTTGAATGACACAAGCAAGAGGTATGTACATACATATTATTATGTTATTAACAATCATTAATTACTCTGGTCTTTTTGATCGATCATATGTCATCATCATATGACGGATTACGTGACGGAGTCCGGCCCTGCGTTACAGCACACGTTCGGAATCCTACTCGTACTTATGACCAACCTATATATTATAGGTTGACCATAAGATATAGATTTGTTACAAATTTTAATAGCGCTAATACAGAATGATCCTTAAACATTTTTCGATGTTAGTGTTTATAATTCCGGCAACTACATGTTAGTTTTGAAAATACTTGAAGGTAAAGTAATCGACAACTTTAAACATTGCAAGTATAAACGATTCAGAAGAATTTGTATCTAAATGTAATCAATATTCTATGAAGACATAGGTAAATACTTTGTACATCTAACGTTTTATTAGCCACTAACGCTGTTGTCTTTTGATTTTACCCAATAATAAATAGATTTTGCAATTCACCTATAATATAAACTGAAACTAATAAAAAAATAAGTATCAGACGAAACTGCGAACCTTAACCATAAATTGTACCATAAAATCGTGTATCTCCCAGAAGTATTTTTTTTATTCATAAATTTTGCGGATGTCGTAAAATGTTGTTCGTAAGACGCATTATGAGCGGGTTTTTATGAGTGTCGCTGAAAATTTCAATGTTTTGATGCCCTTCTTACTGTTATTGTTATCTCCAATCTGGTTTAAGAACGCGATCGTGCTTGTAGTTTACGATCCCCATTTTACTGGGATATTGCTTATTTGGTATATGTCTGTAGACAGAAATTTTTCAGTTATATGCTTACTTCACTGTTGTACAGTGGATGGCCAAGTCTTTTACTATATATCATAAGGTGTATGGTTAACGTCATTGTTAGCTCCAATCGCGACTTCTCCATTAGGCCATTCGATCATCGCCCAGTCTTACGGTGCGGTCATACAGTGTAGTCTTATAATTACATGCAATAAAATAGGTATAATAGTAATAGGTATAATAATCTTATTACTTTCGTATACGTCATACTTCGAAATATAAAAAAATGATAATGGCTGACCAATCACAATAACTAACAGCTAATAAGTGTCTTGCTTGTTTCAACTTTAAACCACAGACTAACTAGACAAATGGGGGTCTCTTCTGTTTGAAAAAAAATAAGCCAAATTCCGGGGTTGAAATGTGTGGAAGGGAAACATAAGCCCCGAAAACAGGGCAGCATTTAAAAAAATAAAAAAATGTTATTTAATGTATTTAATATCAATAAGAAAATGTCATTTGAACGTTAATAAAAAAATCTGTTTTTTATCTTAATCTTTATCTTTATATTTTTAAATCTTAATCGTTTTAAATGGCCCCAGAAGAAGAAATTCACATTCATATTGTAGTGTGTATTCACAGTTGTATTGCACATTCACATTTGTATTTGTATGAACTTTGGCTGTGCGTCGTCTTCAAGCAGCTACTTATGTTTGTTCTTATGTTCAGAGGAACATCTTTTACCTAAGGCGGAAATTGATTTTAGTGGATATCTATATACAAACCGCTATTTAATGAACCCTCAAAATTGTTCCTCGCGAACTACTCTCTAAACGAGGTTAAGTGTAAGAGTAGCCTTGGCTAAACTTCGCCTACTTTTAATCATATTTTGGTTTTTTTTTCTCAATAAAGACGATTATTATTATTATTATTATTATTATTATTATTATTATTATTATTATTATTATTATTATTATTATTATTATTATTATTATTATTAAACCAGGGGTCAGCAACCTTTTTCTATAGAAGGGCCATTTGGTGGTACAACAAATATAGTGCGGGCCATATGTCATCCGAAAATTGAAAATATAATATATAACGTCATATTAGATTAACGAAACAGTATGGTAAATTATAACATTTAATTGTAGATAACCGAAACTTATCACAATGAATGTGAAATAAAATGGTCAAAAAATAATTCATAAAATATTTTAACCCATTAAATCCCAAATGTCCTGATTTTTTTAAAGATTACACATTATCTAGATATTTAACAAAAATATTTTTGTATAAACCATACATTTGTTTTTCAAAAACTACGGACTTTGGTAAAAATGTTCTAAGAATACCTAATAACATCTTAGAATGAATCGAAAAATACTGTCAACTTGTTTCAGATTTTTCAAATGACATTTTATTTATTTAGATTATTAAATTTAGATTTCGCGATATTTGGAACAATTACAAATCATCTTGTCAAACACAAAATATATCGAACATTAATATTTTTTCTCGAAAACAATATAAATTTTTGGAAAAAATTTTCAAGAACAAAAATGTCTTAGAATTTTTTGTAATTGCTCTCAAGTTTTTTTCAGGAGTTTTAAAGACGATTTTTGAATTTTCCAAGTCACGAAATCGAAATTTCCAAAAATGTCATTTAAAGAATGAAAAATTTTATTTATTATAAATATTATAATATACTATTTATTTTAAATAGTATTTTTCGATTGTTTCGAAGAATGTATGAAATTAATACAATTTTTTCGGCCGCCATTTTGTTTCACCAAACTTTTTAAGATATTTTTAAAAAAGTTTGGTGAAAAGGTGGGTAAAAAAAATAAAAATAAAAATAAAAACAAAATACATATATTTTAAGTTTATATTTCGAGGACGCGATTTTTTCTGGTATAAAACCTGGGATTATCTGTTTCATAAAGAAATTCAAGTCTAACTTTTTTTTTTGTTTTTGTTTGTTAACTGTCGAATAAATCGTAATTTTGTTCAAAAATTTGTTTTAACTTTTTTAAAATCAATTTTTGAAAAATTCTAAGGCCATATTCTGAGAAAACATGAAATACGGCGGAATTGACCAGACTGAAAATTTTTCAGCACTGATAACATTGAAAATAAGCTGGCCGAAAACTCAGGGTATTTGGGACTTAACGGGTTAAAAATAAAATATAATTCAAAAATGTTTTATTTTTTGCTTGCGGGCCGCAGAAAATAGGTTGCTCTAAACAGTAGAATGTGCTATTCCTGCTTCATTACTGATTTGTCTAGTATTGGTGCTGGGATTTTTTAAATTATGTTAAGAACTTTTCCTTTCTGCTCCACATTCTTAATAGTTCCTGATCTATTTGTGTTATGAAATGTGAAACTCACATTCACCAGGTCGTCTGTGAATGTTGGTAAATGTTTGAGAATGTGTTTTTTCACATTCACAAACAATTTTCTCTTTCATAACAGAAATACATATGACGATATTTCACTTTTGAATATTGAGTATTGACAAAATTTGTTTGAAATAATTTTGTCATCAAAAATTAATATCACTTCAAAAGTTCGTTTTGACATTAATGTTATTTGTTGATACTAAAATTATTTTAATAATTTAGTAATAATAATTCACAGTCGATTTACAGTGGACTTGAATAAATAGTTTCTTGTGAAACAGTTTTGGATTTTCCTTTGAATGATTTTCAATTGACATTTCGTAAAAAATGTTCCTTACTAACTACCAATATTTTATCATGCTGCATCACCCCCTTAAATATTATGATGCATTTTAGACACACTCTTTAATCAATAATAAATCAATAAGCCTAAAAAGTTGGTCCGAATTATCCACATGTTTTTTTCGCGAAGTGACAGCTGTAATAATTTATAATCTTTTAGTTATTGTTCTTTTTTTGTCTTATTTTTGTCTTTGTCATTAACTATTGATAAATAGCAAAACGAAGGGGTTATATAAAAAATAGTAAATCTTTAAAGGATAACGTAATCTCACTTGGTTGAGGGTTATTTATGCTAATGTATTCATAATTGTTCATAACAGTTATCATGGAAATGAGTAAGAAAAAAATGTATGTACTAAGTACAATAATTTGCAAAATTGTCTTTTTTTTGATATGGAAATAATACAATACAGGTATAATAACAAGCCGTACAAAAAAAATGTCATAAAGTTGACCAAGCACAAAAAGACAAGTTTTAATCTTAAATTTATAACCTTATTTAATTGTCAAGGCTGCCACATTATGTGACAGAGGTTATTTATTTTACAATTATGATAGTAACAATATAACAATACAATGATACAACAATAAACTTTCGCTTCGAGCTTCGACATAACCGCTATTTTCATCTCCCTCGTTCATAGCCAGATTTTTTAGATGGCTCATTACATAATAACGAGCCACCCAAAAAAAAAACGTCATCAAAGCTAGCCGAGCAAAAAATATGTATTTCTATTCTTAATATTAACTTTATAACCTTATTTAACTGTTACATTATGTGAGATCCATTATTTATTTTACAATTGTGACAGTCACTTGTCAAAAGTTTGACAAGAACAAAGTTTCACTTCGAGCTTCAACATGATTGCTATTTCCATATCTCTCGTTCATAGCCAGATTTGATGACGTTTTTTTGGATGGCTCGTTATAATAATATATACTACCGTAGACCTCCTTGGTTAACGGGTTATAAGATGTTATTACATTTTTATTATATATGACATATTTATATTGTAAGACAATAAATCACAAACCCAATATCTCCTGTCCCGACCGCACTCCCGAGTTCACCTCTATATTACGCTAGTCTGGATTGCTCTCGAACTGGGCCGAGAAGTCAGAATTACAAAGCACAAATTCTACAAAAGCAGTGTCCTAAACTGGGACCTAAAAAAACGACCGACGTTTGAGGAGTGTAATTCAGGCTGCTCGAAACAGGTGTTCGGTTTTTTGATTTTCTTCAAACGTTTCTTACAGCATGTAAGTAATGTAAACTGGGGCATTGTCTAAATACAACGAGATGCAGAAACAACCGTGCATATTCTATTCTCATTATTTCGTGTTTTACGCATATAACAAATACAGTTTTTTGAACAGTTTACCTGCAATTATAATTGCATTCCATCAATTTGAATTATGCATATGACTCCAATTGCATCTCACTTACAAGTAACACCACCCAACTGTCACTCACCGATTTATGTAAATGAAACTTTGCACATTCATAGAATACTAAAAAAATATTGAACCCCTGTTTTTTTTTCCGAAATATGGTTTTTAGGGGTAGAAACCACCCCTAAAATGTGGGAAATTCAAGAATCGCCGTAAATGAAATTAAAAAATACCAAAACATGTCACAACATAAAATTTAATATGATTTATAATTTAATAACATGTATTGAAGTCCATAAAAATGTTTTATTTCCAAAATCTTAAGTAGCTTGCACTTCTTTTCTTGGGGACGTCTGCGGTCTGCAAAAGAACTTTTGCAAATCTTGCCGTACTACAAATACTCAAATTGCTTATCAAAATAAATTACATTCTATAGAGAAGTACACAAAATTATTCACAAATATTAATTAAAAAAAAAATTAATTAATATGTTTGAATAATTTTGTGTACTTCTCATAGAATGTAATTAATTTTTTTTGCAAAAGTTCTTTTGCAGGCCGCAGACGTCCCATTGAAAAGAAGCGCAAGCCACTTAAGGGGTTAGACCCCTCTGGAAACATTTTTTTTTTTCGATTTTATTGCTTAAATGTTGTAAAAACGTCCCAAGAATGATATCCAGAAGGAATTATAGATGGGAAAAATGTTTAACAATTATTTTTAACCTAATTTGTGAAACAACTATGTCGCTCCGAAATGTTCGAGAATACCGCTCTGCTGCGGTATTTTTAGTATTATTCTTTGTAGTAGTAGTAGTAGTTTTAGAATTATATATAGCCTAACATTTTGGAGTATCTGTGGCCCGATCGATAATTTGGAAATTATGATATATGATGCTGGCTGATGATATATAGCAGATTAAAAGTAAAAAAATTAACATGCCTGTATTTTGAAAATTCCAAGAAGTAAACACGTCTTGAAATTTTAAACAAAATTTTGCGAATTGCGAAACTCGCAATTTTTATCCGCTCGACTTGAAATTTTGACTGTAGCTTCTTAAATAAATTTTCTAAAGCGGTATACACGATTTCTTCGATCGGATAAGAATTATAGTTTTTATAAACAAATTAATATAGTTTTTTTTTTCGTAGAATTTGATTTTCATTTTTCAAACTGCTAGCATTTTGCGAAAAATCAATATTTTACAATAATCTTGTGTACCGCATTAGAAAAATTCATATAGATAATGAAATTTTTTTTCTGTTTTTTCTAGTAGCTCTTAAAAATTGCTGTGTTGCTCACCGATGGTCAACAAAAAAAGCGTATATGTTCGATGTGTATTTATGACACCATTTTGTATTTTTTATTCCATAAGAAATATCTGTATATACCTCATTATGTACTTAAGAAAGCGCTAAAATGAATTTTTGATGGCTTTATTAGTAGAGCAGAAAAAAAATTCCCAAAGAATGCCTTGATTTTTCGCACTCCAGAGGGGTCTAACCCCTTAAGATTTTGGAAATTTTGGAATTTTTATGCACTTCAATACATGTTATTAAATTATAAATCATATTAAATTTTATGTTGTAACATGTTTTGGTATTTTTTAATTTCATTTACGGCGATTATTGCTTTTACCACCTTCTAGGGGTGGTTTCGATCCCTAAAAAGCATATTCCGGAAGAAAAAAAAAACAGGGATTCAATATTTTTTAGTATTCTATGAGTGTGCAAAGTTTCATTTAAATCGGTGAGTGACAGTTGGGTAGTGTTACTTGTTAGTCACGTTACAGCAAATAATGGGTTTGCTTTGACCTTTTTTATGTCTACTAAAAGTTTAAGTTCAACTTTACCTAGAATACTTTCCGCAAAATGGAAGGAAATATTTCGGGACGAAAACCACAAATCATAAGTTGAAAACCGATTAGAATTTCCATTTGCTCCAGAATTATAAAATCGGCACTTACACCCGCTAACTCTCTCTCCTTCAATTACAAAAGTTGATTCGAAGTTATGCAAATTGGCCCACGCACTCCGATACGTAGTTCCGAAAACATCGCCGGCACAAAATGTCTCTTTCTCCTTCTCGCCCCACTAGCCCAGTCAATGGTAACGGAAATTGAGGGGTGGCTTGCAAAATATCGGAGAGAGTTGAAATTTGCTATTCTTGTATACCTGTAGTTTTGTATATTCATTAACCTTTTCAATATGGCGCCGCTCGCGCCATCATATTGGGAAGATGTCGATAACCGATTTTTTTTTAATATCTTCTTCAGAACTGCCTCGTAGGCAAAAAATTAACTGTTACCAAAATGATGAAGCATAAAATTCTCGACATTTTTTATCTGAAACTTTTTTTTTATTTACTTCTTCGTAGTCATTTAGAAGTTCGGGAATATTTGTGCATGAACATTCAATGCAAAAAAGTGCAAATAACAGATCAATTTAGACACGCTTTTCTGTAATCAAACGCTCGATCGCATCCTTTTTGGCACTTGCAAGAAATAAAATAAGTAATGGCAGGAGTCGGACCTCTTGTCGTGGTAAATGGAATAAGTCCAGTTTTGATCATTTTGCATCCACATGCTTCCGGATTTTTTACCATGTACCATACCAAGCTTAGACTTGGTGGTAAGTCCCGAATGAATATTGCCGTGCAGCTTCTATTGGTGGTAAAGCAGAAAGACATAACGTCATCATTGTTGCTGAAAAAATTTCTGTATCGAAGGGAGTTCAAAGTTACACCATCGTAAAATTAAACTAAGAATTTTTCCCCTGCTATTGTGATAGTGTCAGGCTCTGCACTTTCTAGCTTAAATACTCGAACAAGTCAATGATCGAACAAGGCAGATGTATCGCAACCATTGAATGCTTGCAGAAACAATAAGTTCTCTACTACTGATTTTCTGTGCAGCAAACTTCTTTTCTACAGTTTTTCCTCTTACTGGTTTTCCCCTGGTTTTCAAAAGTAACCATTTTGATGTGGTGTGAATCAGTTTTATGGATTAAGCTTATTGGGGATACCACATAAAAAATAACGAGCCATGTACTCTACCTCATGTGTACAGTGCACCAAAAGGATTATTGCCCTTGGATGTAGAAAATAAAACCTGAAATTGTGCTTTTTTGTAGCTGCCGCCGTTAACGCTTCGAGAAGTAGAGTCTGTTAATGTTTGTTTGTAAGTATCTCATACATATCGTTCTACCCCGTACTACGTTGGGCGTGCACAATTCGCGGGCAAAGCTATTCTTGTTCTGCAATACTAAAAAAATTAGCTCATATTTGATAACATTTCCGGCAAAAAGGATGCATTCTTGCGAAGTGTGGAGTTGTGCTCTCTTTCAGATGCTATAACTTGGTTTTAGATAAGAAAAATGTAGAGGCTGTTGTGCTCTATCATTGGCAATTTTTACATACGAGGTGCGCCATCTGGAGGTCGAAAATTCAACAGATTAATAGAGACATAAAACTGTATAAAAGTATCAAGTTCAACTTCCGACGTTTTGTAGGGCGGAATCTACAGTCGTGTTCAAATAAGTCTGGAACAAGTCAGGTATTGCAACTCTATAATTGTCTTATTCATATTAATCTGAGATAACTTTTTGTATCGTGTAAATGCGTTTTTTTTAGCACGTTAATCGTAACTGAATTTATATCAACTATTCTGAATGGAATTAACAAAGAATATTGTTACATAATATCAAAACGTATACATAACAATTAAAAATTTGAAAAAATTAATACTTTGAGCCCCATTCCTTTGAATTACTTCTTCAAGTCTACTTTGCATGTAGTTAATAATCGATCAATGCCACAGTTTTTTTACATTCCTTTCGCCTTTTCAAAATTGTGACCAAAAGTCCACAAACATTTTCACTCGAATTTAACTCCGCACTGTTTGCGGGCCATTGAAAAAACTTCAATATTAGTAGGTCGAAACCAATGATTTATTGTCTTCCTCGTGGGCTGGACAAATATCCTGTTGAAATTTAAAGTTGTTGCCGGCAGTTTGCTGGATAGTTGGTAGCATTGTGTATTCTAAAATATCCCGGAAAGCAATCGCATTAAACATGTTATCAATCCGCACTTATCCAATCAAACCCTGTGCACTTATCCAACCCCAAATATTAACTCCACACCTTCCAGATGTTCTTTTTGTTTTAATATATTATTAATCATAACGTGTTCCATGTGGTCTATATATTATAATTTTATCATAGCTGGTTGACTGAAAACTTTTCTTATCGCGTATGATAACGCTATTCCAATAATTTAAATCGTAATTTATATTATTTGTAACGCAAATAACAACCTTGATTGTTTTTGTTCATTACTTAAATGTGGTTTAATTTTCTTGCAGCAGTACGATCCTTCGGGTAAGATTTCAATATTCTTCTGCATACCTACTGTAACTCTTAAAGCGGGAAAAATTGTATGGGTAACAGCACCTGCCGTTTCAACAAGATATATCTGATGGCGGCACGTCACTTGGCGTAGCGTATTCGTATATTTGTTGTATTTGCCCAAAAACGGCGATGTGTAGAGAAGCTACTCGCTATATTTGCTTTATTTGTACAAATAACGCGAATAGCGCTAACAGCAAATACGCGTTTCCGTCCACTTGTCGGTTTTCAATCACACATCAAAGAAGTAAAATAAGGCGAATATTTGCGGTAACCGTCCACACTTGGTTCCACCAGCGCCGTGTTCGTCATGGTCTTTTAGTAACTTTGTACTTATGTAGATTTAACATGTATTGGTAATAAGAAGCATTCAGGTAATAAGCTGCTGTCGCTGTCAACACGTCCGTCACTATATTCACTGGTTCTGAATATTCAAACATATTTGGCATGTTTGAGTGTTTTGCTGTATGTGTGGATGGCATGTTTGGAATATTTGCGAATACATCAAATGTTTGTACAAATACAACGATACTCAAACACAACTACGCTACGCCAATTGAAGTGCCACCATGATAAACTGAATAACTGCCACGTTGTTTTCAGCAGTCGTGGTTCTTGGTGCTCAATACAATCCCAACCACCCTTTATGAAGATCCCTCGTTTTACCACCTTTGTTTGACCGCAAATACTATATTTCTGTTCAAATTTAAATAATGCGACACCTTTCTTATTGACCAATCATCTTCTATTTTTCAATAATCACTGTTTTATCAAGCATTGTTAATTTTACTGCTAGGAATTTTTGCTGACGTTCGGAAAATTTGACTTTTCGGAAATTTAACAAGTAAAAATCAACGTATTTTTTTTATAAATCCATGGTAACTTCGTCCAGTAGAGAACCCGATTTACGTATAACTAAAAAAATAAATTTGTCCCAGTTTTATCTGTCTACAACACAACTGTCCTACATATTGACTGGACTACACCTCCTTTTTAGTATTCCGCGCGCCCGGTAAAATTGCGAATCAAATTCGCCGTACACCCACTTCACGGTTTCTAACCCCCGCGGGGGTTCGGGGATTTGGCGTGGGGTACGTGCTGCACGAGCCTGCGGTACGCATCGGTATACGAATTAATAAATAATATTCCGCGAATGCGAAACAATCTCTTCGACAAGAGCTGTAAATAAGATTAGCGTTAAATTTACTTTAATTACCGCTGAGTGTGCGTGGCCGACGCCCACGAACACGAACCCGCGTCATACTTTGTAATGTTCGTGTAATGGAGTGTGCTCACTGAACAAAATATGGACTTTATGGACGGTGTAATTGTTTCAATTCAAATTGTGTCAGTTATTCGCAGATTTCAGACGTCATGTTGTAGAATAGTCTGATTAATAATTAATAGTAACAAAAATTAAAGGATATTAAAAAAATTCCGAATTTTTGGATGATATTCAACAAGGGATAACTCGGAGAAAAATGGTCGTACAGAAAATACAAAAAAAGGAAATTGTAGCCTCAAGTGTCTAGTTTTCAGATCTGGATTTAATTTTTTTAGCAGGAGCTGTTTTCACGTAATCATCCGAAAACCAACAAAAAAATGTTTTTCCAAATATTTGCTCGTCTATAAAATGGTCTGTGGACTTGTGTGTGGAATTTTTTTCATCATGCGACCATAAAGCTCTTTTAGACATTTTAATCAGCTTTAATTTGACCTCTTAACGAACTCCGTACGATGATTTGAGTTATTGTCGATCAAAGCAAAAAAAGTCCTTTTCAACTTTGACAATCAATTACTCGGGAACTAATGATGGTACAGAAAATGGAGGTAGGGTTTTGGAAACTGCAAAACATTGTCTATAAGACACAATCGGGGGCGATTTATAAAAAAAATTTTTTTGAAGCGATAATGTTGGCTGAAAAAAAGTTAAAAACCTGCGAATTTAAGGATATTTAGAAAATTTGGTATAACTTTGGAAATAGTGGATGAACGAAGGATATCGTCGGTAATTTTTTAACCTCAAAGTGTCCCCAAAAAAAACCCTCAAAGTTGCAAAGCGCTGCGATTTTTTTTCTTAGTGCCCCTAAGACTAAAAGACCTAGCACCAATCATATGGATTTTGGTTCCCGGCCAATTTTTCTGGGGTTGAAATATGTTGTTTCATCTTTGAATCCCCCCTGAACAAAAGTTTTCATGGCACCAAGGTCCAAAAATCAACTCCAAGCGAATTATGAGCCGTCGAAAGTCAGATATCTGACTTTCCACGAGCCGTCGAAATCGGAATTTTTTGGAATCTATTGAGTTTAGCAAAAATTATCTAAAAACAAAAATGTCTTAGAATATGTCAAAGAATACCATGAATTTTTTCAGAATATTTAGAGATGATTTTTGATATGACGAAAAATTGCAATTTTTCGACATTTTTAAAAAACCAAAAATCATCTCTAAATATTCTGAAAAAATTTGAGGGTATTCCCAGCCAACAATATCGCTTCAAAAAAATTAAAAACAATTATCAATCGCCCCCAATTATGTCTTATAGAGAATGTTTTGCAGTTTCCAAAACCCTACATTTCTGTACGATCATTAGTTCACGAGTAATTGATTGTCAAAGTTGAAAAGGACTTTTTTTGCTCTGATCGACGATAACTCAGCGGCAAATCATCATATGGAGCTCGTTAAGAGGTCAAATTAAAGCTGATTTATTTTCTGTACGACCATTTTGAACACCATTCGGAAACACCGACTGTCTTCATTGCTTGAGCGTATATTGTCACAAGCAGTAGTCTTTCTGCATTTCTTCTCGTTAAACATGTGCGATTTGACTTAGGAAAATTATTGTTCCACATGGATTGAAGTTAAAGGTGCAAAATCAAAATAGTTCACATGGACAGAGGACGACACACCACGCACATTATTTTCACGAATTTCGCACAGTTGTTTGTATCACTAACAGCTGTTTGTTGTTACTAATATAAGTACATTATTATTTTTTACATCTATAGAGGACTATGCAAGTGTTACTAATTACTAATATTTCTATTCTATTAGCCGTTGTTTGCAAAACCAGTTTCCTAGCTATCACTATCGGGGGCGAATTATCTGAAACACCTAAAATTCGTTCGTAAATCAGAACATTAACAATCTTATTACCGCAAAATCTATTGTTTCATCCACTGCCAGCCACATAAATTTATTGCGTAATTCTTCTTTGATATTTCCCAGGACACGTTGATATGTCTTCTGTAAATGGGTGATTCTACATTAAGAGGTTATCAGTTGTTAGGATAGGTGGCATAACAAAAATGTTTGAAATTTAATCTTTTAATAGTGTTTTTTTATTCAAGCTTATTATATATCTGTAAGCTGGCCAGTCAATTAATCATTTTTTTCTGGTTTTAGAAGAGACCAGGGGAGATACTCCATGCAGGGAAGAGACAAGACGTACAGACATACAGGGTAGGATATAATATAGAGACATCCATAAAAAAACGTCATCAAAGTTGGCCAAGAAAAAAAAGACGTATTTCTATTCTTATTCGAATTTATAACCTTATTTACTTGTCAAAACTGTCACATCATATGACAGCCATTGTTTATTTTATAAATTGTGACAGTTACTTGTCAAAAGTTTGACACAACCGAAAAGCTTAGACATGACTGCTATTTCTCTCTCTCATAGCCAGAGTTGATGACGTTTTTTTTTGGATGTCTCCATATAAACAGGGGAAGGACTTGGTTTATATAAAGGGAGGGACTTGGTTTATATGGAGAGTGTTGGTTTATATAAAAGAAACGATTTATTTTTTAGGAATCAACTTCAATTAAAATTCTTATAGACTCTTGAATCAGACTTTTCATTTTCAAACAGCCTTTTTTATAAAATATAATATCCTTATACTAGACTAAACTTTTCAAACATAAATACTTAGTCGAATAATAATCATAGCAATCATCGGCAGCTTACTTAAACATGAATCTTCCATAAAAATTGTAATTCTTTTTTTTCAAAATTTCACAGCTCTTCTTGGGGCGTCGTTTCGGGCCTATCAATCTTAATTTTCGTTTTGGTTTCTGTAAAGGTTTCATTTCCTTTTCTGTTTCTAAAACTTTGTATTTTATTACTAGTTTACCATTTATCATTCTCTTAAACACTCGTTTCTCTTTTTCAGTTGAGAGATCTGAAAAATTGTCTTGATGTTGACAAAATCTAATTGTTGAGAAAGTACTTCACCAAACCCGTAACTCCTCCTAGTTCGGATAATGAAGTGTCTTCTCCACTACCTCCTCCTCTAAGTGAAAATATTAACAGGCGAGCGCAAGTAGCCCAACAAAAGTCAATTCGTGCAAGGAAGGCAAGTAACTTGATTAAAAAAACAGGCGGCCGAAATAGCCAGACTTAAATCTACACTGCAATGCTATAAAAAGCAAATACAAAGATCAATATCAAAACGACCTGCATCAGCGTACACACCAAACACGATAGTAAACGAAGTAGTAGATTCACCAAGTGCTAGAGAAACCGTAAAGAAAAAACTGTTGTTTGGTGAAGTACTTTCTCAACAATTAGATTTTGTCAACATCAAGACAATTTTTCAGATCTCTCAACTGAAAAAGAGAAACGAGTGTTTAAGAGAATGATAAATGGAAAACTAGTAAAAAAAATACAAATTTTTAGAAACAGAAAAGGAAATGAAACCTTTACAGAAACCAAAACGAAAATTAATATTGATAGGCCCGAAACGACGCCCCAAGAAGAGCTGTGAAATTTTGAAAAAAAGAATTACAAATTTTATGGAAGAAGATTCATGTTTAAGTCAACTGCCGATGATTGCTATGATTATTATTCGACTGAGTATTTATGTTTGAAAAGTTTAGTTTAGTATAAGGATATTATATTTTATAAAAAAGGTTGTTTGAAAATGAAAAGTCTGATTCAATAGTCTATAAGAATTTTAATTAAAGTTGATTCCTAAAAAAATATGTAAATCGTTTCTTTTATATAAACCAACATTAAAGTCCCTCCCCTGTTTATATTATATCCTACCCTGTACGTCTTGTCTCTTCCCTGCATGGAGTATCTCCCTGGTCTCTTCTAAAACCAGAAAAAAAATGATTAATTGACTGGCCAGCTTACAAATATATAATAAGTAGCTGCTTGAATAAAAAAACACTATTAGAAGGTTAAATTTCAAACATTCTTGTTATGCCACCTATCCTAACAACTGATTAGGTTAATCTTAATGTAGAATCACCATTTACAGAAGACATATCAACGTGTCATGGGAAATATCAAAGAAGAAATACGCAATAAATTTATGTGGCTAGCAGTGGATGAAACAATAGATTTCGCGGTAATAAGATTGTTAATGTTCTGACACATTTATATCTCCCCTGGACATTTTGTCTCTGCCCTGGCGTCTTACGAGGCAAATGTTTTCGTTATAGAACATTGATAATTGTAAAAGTATTTATCTAAATAAATAGCAAAGAAAATATGATAATCTACGCACAAATTACAGTAAATATACAAATAAAATTAGGTATTCAGATAAATAATTACGAATTAAAACTTACCAGAGAAGAGACGACGTTCACCTATTCACATCTTCAACGAGCGACTGACTCAATCGAAATGGACACCAACCAGAGCGCACAGATGGCTCGCGTGACTTGCTGATGACTTCACGTCAAATGCATAGCGCTCAGTTTAAATTCGCAATGCCAAAGTACACAAACGCAATATTTTTAAGGATTTATAATACCAGGGGAGGAGACACTAAATATGCGGGACAAAATTTATCGTGAATATTTTTTATGAATAAAACAATAAGTAATTTTGCTTATTAGATTACACTTATTATATATTTTAGTTTATGAACAAAACAAAATTGAAGTATTTTAAGATTTAGATAATTCATAGTCACTGATTTACTGAAATATTGGGATAAGGGACAAAACAGGGGAGAGACATTTTTCAAGTTTAAGGTGTGATTTTCAAAAAACTAAGTAAATTTAAGTAATTACATTTAATGGCACTAAAACTGACACGTCGTGTACTATGAAATAATAACATTAATTACAACAAAATTCGTAAAAAAGTATGCTTTTTTATTGTTCGTCGAGAGTACCTCTAAACGTAGAATCACCCAAATATGGTTTACGCAGTGTATCGCTACCTAGGCTAGCCATATCTAGACAATGGAAAATTTGATACATATTTGGCAAAAAAAAGTGCTAAATGAATATTGCACAAACATTATGCACAAATCAAATCAAAAGTCCTCTTTTCGAACTGTACAAGTAATATTTTGTTGATGGATATTCGATTCTAAATATCTTTCACACTCTCGGCATTTACAAAATATACTATATCGTGTATCGTCTGCATGAGAACAAGTGAAGCCAATTTCCGGAATCGGACGTGTTGAATGAAACACAAGCCTTGGCTACATAATAAACATGGACACATTCAGGAAAATAAAAACATGATTATTAAATTTATAAAAATGACACAAAGTATATTTTACATTTATTTCATATAGACAAATAAAATAGGTCAAATTGGTCAATGAAATAGTTAGTCAATAAAGTTAAATTTTGTACCGTTATACAAATCAGACGACCTCTTGGATTCGAACATTTTCAAATTCTGATTTTAGATTCGTGATTAGCGATCCCAAAAACCCACGAGTAACAAATTTGTCACAAATCTGATGATGTGCAACCTCAATAATGATTTTTTTCCCAAAAAATCAACGTTTTCTTAACTTTTTTTATCTAATATAGAATAGTTTGCCAATAATAAAGTTTCTATATGTTCTTTATATCTTAGAAACATAAAAATGCAAAGTACCCAGTGGAAAGCGAACTATTATATCTCAAAATACCACTTAAAAAACTGACTCAAACTAGATGGTTGATATATTGACCTCTAAGCTGCAAAGGGTTAAGGAAACTAAATTTGAATGATAAAAACAGTGAACAAATGAATAACGTTGCCTGAGTATAAATGGCGAACGGATATACAATTTAACGTAGTATTTTAAACGATTTAATCGTAGTATATCTGCTTATTTTTAAGATACTCATAATATTAAAGACTAAATAGATGTCAATACCAAGGCAACATTGTTTGTATTACTGTTAGCATCCCTTCAGTCGTTGTATCTACGTACTCGTAGTTACTTGAGTGCAGTGGCGGTGCGTGATATTTCAGTTAGCCATATCTTAAAAACGACGCATGGGGACCCACTTCACTTTTTAGGTGATGACTATACACCTCTTACAGAAAGGATTTATAGTGAAAAAACCGTCAGCAAAGGTTTGCAATTTAAAAATTTTCAAAAAACACTGGAGCACTCCCTGGGTTCTAGTAACGCTCTGTGGAATATTTGCAGTATATTTTTTTTCATAATCTAGAAACAAATATAAGGAGACGTATTTCGATTTGTTGCAAAATATTTTTTTTTCAAAAAGTTATGGCCATTTTAATTTTAATTTTATAGGAACATTTTGTTTCCCAAAATTAAAATGGCCATAACTTTTTTGAAACAAAAAATATTTTGTAACAAATCGAAAAACATCTCCTTATATTTGTTTCTAGATTATGAAAAAAAATATATACTGCAAATATTCCACAGAGCGTTACTGAGAACCCTTGGAGTGCTCCAGTGTTTTTGAAAATTTTTTCGCAAACATTGCTGACGGTTTTTTCACTATAAATCCTTTCTGTAAGAGGTGTATAGTCATCACCTAAAAAGTGAAGTGGGTCCCATGCGTCGTTTTCAAGATATGGCTAACTGAAATATCACGCACCGCCACTGCTTGAGTGTGGACATCCCTTTGTATTTATTTGTAGCGTTCGCAGGTGTAATTCTGTGGCTTAAGGTGATTGTGAAGGTGTATTAAATTACCAGGTTTCAACTCGAGTTAAGGTTTTAGTTAAGCGTTATAAATCTTGTGAACATCAACAGGCAGTCAGTTTATGGCTTTCCGCTAGAACGAACATACCCACATTTACTTAATTTTCTGTATAATGACCGAATACTAAAAAAGTAAAATTCGTATGCTATTTTTGCAGTAAACGAAAAATAATATTGATATTTTTAAATTCATAATAAAAAAGGCAAAAAAGTTTAGTTTATGTGCCTTTTTTGCGCTTCAAATACAGAGACATCCAAAATAAACGTCATCAAAGTTAGCCGAGAAAAAAAAATAGGTATTTCTATTCTTGATCGAATTTATAACCTTATACAATTGTCAAGACTGTCACATTATATGACAGTCATTGTCTATTTTACAAATTGTGACAGTCATTTGTCAAAAGTTTGACATAACAGAAAAGCATAGACATGACCGCTATTTCCATCTCACTCGTTCATAGCCAGAGTTGATGACGTTTTTCTTCAAGTGGATGTCTCTACTTCTTTCCCTTAAATATTATGTTTTTTTTTTTATATTAATTTATTAGGAAACAAGGTTAGAAATATTGAGAAGCAATTGTTATAAAAAATCATTGTATTAAAGACCTCCGTTCAGAATATGTCACTGAACTACATTTTTTTTTTATTTTGATGAAAACTTTTGTCTCCTAACCAATAGTTCAAAGAGCAAAGGGCCATATGGGAAATTTAACATTGTGACTCCGATTTTCAAAATGGTATTTTTCTTCGATGACCCATGATGACCTGCCACTAGCCCTAGAATATTATGGAAATCGATGCGTACAATTTTTAATAAAAAAATGAAAATGTCAGATTTTTCAGCATTAGCTATATGGCAGAAATTCGAACTTTGAGCCTCTTGATGACCACGTGGCTCATCGATATTGGACATGAAACTTTCAGGGCCGAAATATATTGTCATAAGACATATTTTGGCAAGGCGGCAAGTTGTAACTAATTTTTTTGTGGCCGCTAGGGGGCGTCAAAGTTACTTTTTGTTAAAATTTCGCTAAAAATGGGTTCTGTTCGAATTTCTGCCATAGACCTAATGCTGAAGAATCGGACATTTAATTTTTTTATAAAATTTTGTACGCGTCGATTTCCATAACATTCTAGGGCTAGTGGCAGGTCATCATGGGTCATCGAAGAAAAATACCATTTTGAAAATCGGAGTCACAATGTTAAATTTTCCCTTATGGCCCTGTGCTCTTTAGATCGAACATTTCTTTATTTGACAAAGTGATGGTAACTTTAATGTACCGGTAAATAGCGAAAATAATTACATATTTCCGAACATAATAATTAATAACTCGACAAAAGGATAAAATAGTGTAGAAGCTATTAACAAATGCCTAAGTAAAAGCCCCTAACTTTTTTCACAGTTTTTTCGCAATTCTCGTTGAAAGTGAGGGCTCAATACATTTGAAACGCATAATAAATACTTTTCAGCACTCTATATTTTGCCATTCGGATTCCTAAAAACTGACATACACTTATTCATCGTTATTGTTGCTGTTATTATTAATGGTCGCGCGATAAATTGGAATTTGTTCCCGCGGAATTTATAGATCGGTTAGGGAAAGTTAACGCGACGATAAATAAATGTATCCCGCTATTGATTTTAGTATCTTTTCCTCATTTTATGAGCAAATAGAAGTTTAACGGCCCCGTTGAATATTTAAATGAGGCGATCAATCTAACTTGTCAACCCTAAAATTGATTTTGGGCTGTCTTAGTCTAAAGATTTCTTTTACTTTTAGGCATTACTGTGAAAGGTTATTTGCGGGTACTTACCACGCGTGAGAGGAAATTTAATACCTTTATGTTGTGTTTCAAATGGTTATTAACTGTGACATAACCGATATTTTTGAGATACGATACTTTTTTTTAAGGGGTTACATCACTCTAGAAGGTCGAAAATCAAGGTAAATGTGAATTTTTTTCTCAGCTACTAATAAAAGTATAAAAAATCGTTTTGAGGGTTTATAGGAGTATATTGAATAGGATGTATATTGAAGTAGGTACAAGTTTTTTTAATATTAACTACAAAATGGCGGCGTGATGGTGCACGCAACGTTGACGCCTTTTTTTTGATCGGCCTATCGCGGGCAATGTAGCAATTTTTTAAATGCTCCTATAACAAAAAAAAATCCATAATCTATATTAGTTTTTCTAGTGGTACACAAGATCAAGTCAAAACAATGATTTTTTACAAAATGGCGGAAGTTTGAAGAAAAAAAAAGAAAAAAAAAAATTCGATTTGAAATTTATTTGTTTATAACAACCGTAATTATTAATAAATTATAAAAATGTGTACTGATCTAGATAATTTAGTTATAGAGCTGCGGTTAAAATTTAAAATCAATTGGAAAAAATTGTCGAAGTTATGCTGCCCGCCACTTACAAAGACATGGTTTTGAGAAAAAACGCGTTTAAAAGTTTCAAAACCAATAAACTCAATGAAATTTTACAGCCCAAAATGGCTTCTCTCATTTGGAAATAATTTTAGTAACGCCATCTATTAGTCATTTTTAAAAGGATAAGTCACTTTCTATGATTAAAATTTATCGACGGAGTCATGGACACTCCAAAATGCTCAGTCGCAGCGAAGCGGTATTTTCGAATATTTCGAATCCCGTCGAAAATAATAGGTATACATTAAATCCATCAAAAATTCCTCTTGGATATGATTTTTAAGATGTTTTTAAAGCAAAAAAAAAAAATTGTAAAAATTTTTTTTTAAGAGTGATGTAACCTATTAATGCATGATTTATTAGGTTCTTCCAGTGGCTCTGTTTCCCATTCTATAGAACATGTTAGGTCTTTAATTACAATTAGATTTTTTGTTGTACAATGACGAAAAATCCAATAAATACGTGTGAATGTGATCAATGAAATGGGGGTCTCGTTAAAAGATTTTTGCAAATAATAGTTATTAGCAATCCAGGACATTTTTTATTAAGAACTAGATCAAAAAATTCTCGTTCCTGAGCTAATTTTTGAAATTCGAAACAAAGAGTAGAAGAAGAAAACGTACCTACTCTCTTATCTCTCACATCGTGTACTCAGTAACTCTTGAACGGAAATAGAAATGCGTTTCGGATTTCAGCGTTTTTCACGTTTTCCATAGCCATCTAGATCTGAGAAATAAAGAGAGGGTTTTTAAATGAGGCACCCTGTATGCCTAAGTAAAAAGGTATCAAAATAATTTTTATGCCATTTCAATCATTACCAAAATTTCAATTTTAATTTTTATATCTCAAAGGCCTCAAAGCTGGTGTTCGAAAAATATTATTTATATATGATTACTGCCATATTAAGCTTGGTATTAATGAAAATGAGAAATTTTCAAAGATTTTGTCACCTAATGTAGGTATGTAACCCAGATATTATGTTAATTCGAAAACAGTGAGTTAGATACCTTGAGACTAAAAAAATTGTTCCTAATTTTACAGTTTTAATGAAAATTGTTTTTTAATATGGGTCATTCTTTTACAAACCGCACACCGATAGATACTTGACATTTTAAAATCGTTGAAATTGTTTTTTATAATATCCATACGTAATATTAATCGACACGTATTACAGGATTTTGCCCAAAAAATTTTTATTTCGGAAATATGAATGTATGAAGTTAAGATAATTTGCTACATTTTCATAAATGTTTTCCGGTTTGAAATTTATTATCTACAGTTGTAATACTCGGATTCGTGTCGTTTTTTTTATTCGCTATTTTTTTACCTACACTTTCAGGGAATAAAAGATAATTTATTTTTTCTAAACAAAAAAAAAGTTTATAATAAATTAATTGTTTAAATTGTTTTTTCATACCCGCCCCCAAAGTTAAATGAATTGCAAAAAATACTATTATCTTTTCCATACTCTTATCTACAAATAACGTAAAAATGAAGATAGTGTTATTTTTAGATCGCGAGTTATTAAATAATTGCGAATGCAAGTCACATAGCGCGCTATGAAGCGCAGCGTTCGGACGCGCCCAAGTGCAAGCTTAAGTGACAACAAGCTTGATAGTCTAATTAATAAGCCGGAAAATGTGGAAAAGTTGATAAGCAGCTCAGATTTCAAAAATTTTTGTTTGTACGCGTTCTTTAGACCCTCAGGAACATTCATCACCACTAACATCTGCCTTGCTATGAAAAATGAAAAAATTATGGTAGTTTTCCCACCCCCAAAGCTTCCCCAATAGTAAAAGTGATAAAATAAAATTAGATATGATAAAACATTTTTGAATTCAAAATTTTGCCTCGGAAATCGTCTCTCGGGGTTTTTCGGGGTCGCTGATTACGAATCCGAGGTCTAATTACAACAACTCAAACTCTCAATATAATATGCGAATTTTGGTTTTAATGTAGTCAAATTATTGAAAAAATAAATTGTGAGTGTAATAAAATCGTTTTTCAAGTTTTCTTTAATTTCAAAAAAACTGGGTACACAAAATGAGTTTACAATCTACAAATATAGTTGACATCATTCGTAATCAGAGTCGTTTTCGAGCATTGCTGATGCTGTATTGGTGGGTCCGTCTTCGTCTTCACTTATACCTTGTTCTACTATCATTTCAGCCGGGCAAACCGCTTCATCCTCTGTAATGTCAATAGTTGCAGGTGGCTCGCAATTAGTGCAGTTAGATCCGTAACAAAATTTACACGTTTGTGAACAGTATACGCCATTTTTCTTGCAACCACAGGCTGCACCACAACCAGTTTGACATCCACATGTTATTGCATCCATAATACTTTTTGGCGCGGGTGATTCTGTCATTCTTATTGGATGCAGGACGCAGTCCATAACTTTCCAACCCCAATCAGTTGGGTTTAATTTTGCGGTTCTATTGTGATCTGAATCTACTAATAATCCTATCAAAGAGTGCACTTGATAGTAAACTCTTTTCAAATGTTCTCGGATGTTTTTTATCTCTGTCACTTCTAGGGGTGGTTTTAATGGGGTGCAACCACCCTTACTCGATTTTTGACCGCGGATTCGTAATTAGCGACCCCGAAAGCTCCCGAGACGATTTCCGAGGCGAAATTTTAAATTTAAAAATTTGGGGTGGTTTTAATGGGATGCAACCACCCTCACTGATTTTTACTATGATTCGTAATCAGCGACCCCGAAAACCCCTGAGAGACGATTTCCTAGGTGAAATTTTGAATTTTTAAAATGTTTTATGACATTTACTATTGGGGAAGCCTTGGGGTGGGAAAACTACCATATTTTTTTCATTTTTCATAGCAAGGCAGATGTTAGTGGCGATGAATGTTCCTGAGGGTCTAAACACGTACAAACAAAAATTTTTGAAATCGGAGCTGCTTATCAACTTTTCCAGATTTTACAGTATTTTCCGGTTTATTTACTGGACTATGAAGCTTTGTCTGAATGCACTGTTAATAACAAATGCTGTCATTCCGTTGTTCGGAAGCGTAGCGGAGACATGCTGTTATTATAATTATATTATTTTATTTAGTGACAAACTTGAAATACCAAAATCTTCGAAATCATTTAGTGATTCGAATATTAGAACAGATCGATGTTTTTAATCCTTTCGATCTCCTTTCACATCGAAAAATCAAAAGTCTTCAAAAAGTTTGTAGTGATTGCCGTAATAAAGTTTCTAAATTAAAGAAAAATCCCGAGAAATGTTTAGAAGTAAGTTATGCTTTTTCTTGCAAATTTCTGTACTACAATACTATACACTGAGAAAAAAATACCATTTTTATTGGTAAAAATACGCAGTACTTTAATAGAAAGCACCATTTTAACTGGTAACCAGTACTATTTAATTAATACTAATTACTATATATGTGGTACTGATTACCATTTAAAATGGGACTGTCTACAACTTAATCACTTCTGTGTTTTTTGATATTAATGCTTTTAATATTAAATTTGATATTTAAGGATAGTTTTTACTGTTATTTTTTCTCAGTGTGTAATACTAAGCCTACAATTTCCTACAGTCAAAGGAATAAATAGTAACACTACATGCTTACTGAACTATGTGTTTTTAAAATGAAGAGAACAGCGATGAAATATTGTAATCCCCTTAGTTTCAAAGTTTGAAATAAAACTTCAGAGTTTCAAAAAAAAACTTGAAAGTTTCAAATCAAACTGCTTTCATTTACATTAATTCCATTAAATTTTTTCCTTAAAATTAATTAGCTTTCAAACTGCAACGTAAAACATAATTATAAGAGAAAAACAGGCAAGATCGTCTTAATTCTCTGCCGCCAGCGGAGCGCGCTGCAAGACTTGCGCTCAAAAATATTTAATAACAATGGTTTGAAAAATAACAGTATCTTTATTTTTACAGTATTTGTAGATAATATTACGGAGAAGATAATAGTATTTTTTGTAATTCATTTAACTGGGGGGGGTATTTCAGAGACATACAGGATGAACTAAGAAGCACGCTGTCGGGTAAAAACTCCATCCCGGCACACATTAAAACCTCCTCAATAAGTTCTGTGTATTTGGTCTCTGTCCCATTTCTTCAACCCATTTCCAGACGCCCTAAGTCATCCCTTTGCATTTACGCAGGGTTTCGCGTGGTTTGACCTCTGTTGAACGAATCCATTGATCCTAATGCTGCCTAATAAATTGGGGTGGGGGAAAGTTATTTTTTTCTAATATTTTTCTTATGAATTATTATTATACTTTTATGGTCCCATATCCAGGAATATCCCCTATGGTCCGTATCCGTTTTGAAACGCTTTTTCCAAAAATATAGAGAAAATCATACCATGCCATTAAAAAAAATAACGTCAGTTGCCATAGCACCAAACTTGCTTACGTTAAGAAAATTCGAAAGCCGCCAATTGATAGCAAAAAAATGCACTCGAAAACTTGTATAAAAACATTTTAAGTTTTTTAAAATAACAAATATTTCAAGAAATACAATTTCTTCAATCAACTCAAATCTTTCCTTACTTTTAACTCTTACTGTATAACACAAAAATAAATAAAGAGCTCTTTGACACTGCGTCTGTAATCACACAAAAAACAAATTAATTGTACATATGTACATGTATAGTGTAATATATTACTCATACATATGTATATGATTATGTAAAGAATTAATATAACTCAATTAATATAACTCAACTCACTGGACGTTAATAACCGCTTATTATTAGCCGCCTTTAATCGTCTTTTTTAAAAAGTGAGGAACACACTTTCATTGTTGATGTAACTTCTTTCACTTTTAAAGCGAATTCCATGCTTTCATTTGAATAACATTTTCGTCTCACAAAGCGTTTCTTTAACTCTGGGAACTGATGAAAATACCTATTTAAATTGTTTCCTGCCACACTGGCACAGTTTGTTACGTAAGAACGACCTGTCAGGACTTGGAACGAATATTTCAACATCCATAGCGTATTTTTCATGTTGTAAAATGGGGATATGATGTCGATGTCAAAGCAAAGCTGAAGATGACAAGAGTATTTTAATGCCTACTACTTTGACCAGGAGATGTCGTAACAGCCAATGTCAGATCCCAATACCGGATGGCACACCATCATAGTATTGGCCCACTTTGCTCAACATGTTCGAGATTACTTGAGTGATTTTTTCCTGGGCGTTGGGTCTCCAAAATTTCCAGATATCTGGATTTTACGCTTATTTATTTTCTTTAGGAATGTTTGAGGGCAAAAGTCATATATCACCAGACCGCAAAATTTAGAGGAATTGAAGAACAGAAAACGGTATGAAATTAGATACCTAAATTACAGAAAATTTTCTTATACAAGGTGGTAAAAAAATTCTTGATGTCATCTCTAGCAAACACTTAACGGTCGAAAGGTGATGTGGCAGTCAAAATATGCTTATTTTTAATTATAATTTGACCTGCTTAATTAGAAATATTAATTTCTAATTATTTTTTGGGCCTAGGTAGGAAGATGAAATTTTGAGAATAAAGTTGGGCAAACAATACCCTTATTTGGTGAGAATATGGTATAAAGGGTATTTTTCGAACACCCCGTACATATTTTTGTCGGGAAAAAAATTCAGGTTATTATACTACCTGAATTTGTGGCTCAATTATTTTTATAAAGACAATTCGATGTTGATTGTTCACCCCGAGACAAACACTTTAAAAGTTTATATAGTAGGCGTCTGTCACTTGCAGTGGCATTTATGATGTGGCTTATTTGACAGCGGCCTTATCCCCGTACGGTGACATTCACACTGTGTCATTATCAGAGAATACAAATGAATAATTTTCATTAAAAAGAATGTAAATTAATATTTTCCGTCTGGGGGATAACTAAAGAGGGTCATAACTCCAAAGGGAAGCATTTGCGGGGGTATGTTTATAAAGACTTTCCATATTATTTTTATATGTATTATCACCTCCTGAAGTTTGTGACATACTTTCCGGGACACCCTGTATATTAGCAAGGTCGATGTAGGAATGTCCCAGTTAATAGGAACTGGATTTATCTATTATACGCCGCTAACCTAGGATAACACTCAGATCCAGGTAAACGTAATCTTGCGATGAGTAGAGGTTAAACTAGTAAAGGAGACACTGTGACATCTTTGGGTCAGATTTATTGGAGGGCCTCTAGTGATTTCATGCAAATGCGGGCGTGTAACGCAGAGGTGATTAAGGTTTCCGAACCTCATGGATTTAGGTTTACTGGCCCAGAAAGTTTCAGGTTCATCGGAATATTTGTAATGTTTGCATCAAATTGTCTTACATCTTTATAATGCCTTAATTAGTGGTTCATAGGGACTCATAACGTTTATTCAAGCAAGATTAAAAAAAATGGTATAAAGTGCCTTATAAGTGATTGGAAAATGAGTCACCCCATTGATTGTCATTCACCATAAGAAACCAAATATCCGGATTGGATATTTGTATCTCATTAGGATAAGTCGAGGAGAGACGGACTTGGAAAAAACTCGAACCGATCATAATAACTTTTTGTCTAAACTCTAGATGGAGCCACTACTTTAATATGTTAGTATTCTTCCGACCTATACCGAGAGTGAATTTTTTTACTCAATTTATCCGACTTTTCACTGTGCAATCAACTTTAAATCGTTATAGATCGCGTCCTCGATGTCCGATCTTAAAATATCACTGGTTGCGATATTATTTATTGACCTATCAAATCCAAAATGGCGGCCGAAACAAATTTTTTTTTCTGAAATATTCAGGATTTTTTTTGCAAACCATTAACTTTACGGAAAAAATAATCAGGAAGTTTGGAAAATCAAAACATTTTAAAATGTCAAAAAAAAAAGAAAGAAATATCTAGCGTATTTAATTTTTTTTTAATGTGACCTTAAGGGAAAAATGATAAGAATAAAAAGTGCTTATAATCGATCAAAGAATACGCTAGAATTTTCTCAGATTTTTTTTTGACATTTTAAAATGTTTTGATTTTCCAATTTTCGAAATAAAAAGTAAAAAAAAATTGAGTATTTCAGAAAAAAAAATTTTTGTTTCGACCGCCATTTTGGATTTGATGGGTCAATAAATAATATCGCAATCAGTGATATTTTAAGATCAGACATCGAGGATGCGATCTGCAACGATTTAAAATGGATGGCACAGTGAAAAGTCGGATAAATTTGAGTTTTAAAAAAATCACTCTAAAAAATCATGTTTTTTTTGCATAAAAAAAGCAATTTTTTAATGTTAATATTTTTTTTTTCATTTTTTATGGTCACCATCGGAAAAAGCGTCCTTCATACTGTAACGTTTTATTTATTTCGGGTTCGTGAGGTGTGAAAAATTAAACTCGCACTTTTAAACTAACACTATTTATTTAATTACTACAACTACGGACTAACACTATTTAACTACACTAATTTATTTTTATACAATTTATATTAGAGCGTTGTACGGAAAGCTGCGCCGGTATTCAAATAGGAACTGCCTGTCCCGCGTCGAAACCCCGCGTTATATCTCCTTGCGGACATATCTAGTAGCTTCCGGGCCGTTCGATTTCTCGAGCCGCCGCGATCTCTCCAGGCGCTTCCACATACGTCTATCAGACGACGCGGTCGGCTGGTATCGAGGAAGGCAGGGGCGGACTGGCCCAGCGTTCGTAACACTGCCCCCTCCTTAAAGACATTTCGTCTCGAATTGTATCGTCCTCTGGTCCCTGTCGATACCTGCAGAATGACCCATTCTTGCATCGGGAGGTCTGGTAGAAGAAGCAGTCCACAGTCTTCTCGTTGAGCGATCTCCTGGGGTTGTAACAGCATACCAGAATCTCAATTACAGTAAACCGGAAAAGGACTTCTAGCATACTCCTTATCACCCTCCAATCCAGGCCATCTAGTCCGCTGGCTATCTTCGGTATCGCCAAACTGCTTATGCTCTGGGACAAGAGCACATCCCTCAGCTCGACTAGTGTGTCCCAGACAGTTTGATAAGTTGGTTTATGGTGCGATAGCTGCTTGGTCACCAAATAGAAAACGGACCTCTCTTTCTCCTGCTCGGCCGCCGTGATTTGAAGGACTCGTCCAACCTCTGGTCTTTGTCTGCGTAACTGCTCCAACTGTCCAAACGCCTTCTTGAAGGTAAGTGCAATCCCTCGGGACATTCGGAGATCCGCTGCCACACAGTGAGCAAGACAGAAGTCAGCAGGAGTCTGGAACAGGTCACGTGGTTCTTCTCGCGTTACACCGTAGCGAGCTTTCTGGCCGTTGGAATGAAGCAACATGAATTCCTGGAAAGAGAGCTCGCTGTCTGGTGGACTGACGTGTCGAACTCTGGCTTCAGCTTGTTCGTCATTGCTTCCGGCGAAAGGGGCTAAACGGTTGAAGTGGACCACCCTGGGTTTTCCTCTTGGCAACTTCTGGATTCGGTAGACTACATCGTTAATCCGGGTGACGACCTCATACGGACCTTCCCAGGAGCTTTGAAGTTTTGGAGATAACCCACGACGACGTTGTGGGTTATATAACCAGACTTGGTTGCCGGGCTGGTACCTGCCATCGTTGGCGTTGATGTCGTAGGTCTCCTTCATGCGGTCGCTGGCGCCCTGGATATTTGAACGGACTCGTTCGTGGATGTCGTCCATTCTCTGGCGTAGAGTACTGACGTAGTCCTCTTCAGCCACGTCGTCCCCTGGTGTACAGCCGAACTTCAGGTCACAGGGTAGACGCAGTTCACGGCCCATGACGATGCTTGCAGGTGTTTGCCCAGTTGTTTCGTGGACTGACGACCGGTAGGCTAGTAGGAACAGGTGGAGAAACTGGTCCCAGTCCCTCTGGTGGTCAGAGACTACTTTGGATAAGTACCGGTTGATGGTCCTATTCATTCGCTCCACCATTCCATCTGACTGCGGATGCAGTGCAGTTGTCCTCGTCTTACGGATGTCGAGTGTACGGCACACATTCTGAAACAGAATCGACTCGAAATTTCTCCCCTGGTCCGAATGTAATTCCAGAGGTACACCAAATCGACAAATCCAGTCCTTGATGAGAGCGTCCGCCACAGTAGAAGCCTCTTGGTTTGGAAGTGCATACGCTTCTACCCATTTGCTGAAATAATCCATCACGACGACGATGTATTTATTTCCATTATCTGTTTCCGGAAACGGACCTGCTACATCGATGGCAATTCTTTCAAACGGACTACCCACGTTGTATTGTCGCATTGGAGCCTTCGGGTGCCGTTGCGGACCATTACTCGCAGCGCACACCACGCATTTCTTGCACCACTCCTTCACGTCAGTAGTGCAGTTCACCCAGTAGAAACGCTCCCTAACTTTTCCCAGCGTCTTGGTTACTCCTAGGTGTCCGCCAGTGCTTCCAATGTGGATATCCTCCAATACCTCGGGCACTCTGTTTCTGGGGACTATCAGTTGTTTTCGCTCTTCGGTACCATCTGATTTCTCCAGAACGCGTTTTAAGAGTCCGTCGCTTAAGACGAGGGAATTCCACTGAGCCCAGTATGACTTTACTGCTGGCGAGTACCGTGATACTTCTTCCCAAGTGGGTTTCCGACCTTCTTTCTTCCAATTCACAATTGGTTTCAGATTCGGGTCATTCTCTTGATCTCTCAGAAGCTCATCCCGCTGTCAATCATCATTCACCACCGTTAGTCTGCGTATTACGACATCCTTTTCAGATGATGGCGGTGCTTTCTTCTTTCAATACGGCGACCACGAATGTGACGTACCTTAGCACCATTCCAACGCCGAATTGGCCTCTTATCCAATATCTCCTTGGCAACTCGCCTAATCTCTGCTTCATTACATGTTCCTTCTTCAAAATCTTCCTCCATCTTGCGGATCGTAGCTTGACATCTGCAACTTTCTTTAGCGGCTTCGAATTCCAAAGCTCGCGCCAAAACATCCACCAACTTGCTGGGACGAGCGAGAGTCAGAGCTTGACGGGTCTCAGTATCACGCAGACCATCTAAAAATGCCTGCACGGCTAGTCATTCCATGACGTTCTCCGGCGTAGATGAATATGCCAAACGAACTAACCGCGCTATGTCCGCTTCGAATTCCTGCAGCGATTCGTTACTTTTCTGATAGCGGTTCTTCAACTGCGAGTGGTAGACATGCTCGAGATGAGACTGACCATAACGCATTTCCAGATGTCGGACAAGTTGATGGTAGTCCTCTTGTTCTTCAAGCGAAAGCGTCTGTAATATATCCGAGGCATCTCCACGTAATGCTAATGTCAGCGCTGTAGCCTTCTCTGCCAACGACCAACCATTTGCCTTCGCTGCAGCCTCAAATTGCCGTAGGTAATTGACCCAGGAGCTCTTACCATCAAACTGTGGTGGTTTCATGCGAATTTTCGAAATTTCCACGTGACTTCTTGCTTTAAGTTACGTGGACAATCTTACGTGACAACTTATTCTGGAATTCTTCTACGGTAACTAACTTATTTTCAATTTCCTCAAATTTTCCGTCCACATATTCGCCTATTTGTTTCTGGAGGCAACTAGAATTTTCCATAATTTTCTTTTCTAAAGTTGTATAATTTTCGAGTAGTTTTTTATCTAAGTTTTCTAATTTTCCAGATGTCTCCTCTAGCTTCTGTTGCAGGTTACTACCATTTTCTATTAGTTTCTGTTCCATCCCTCTTAAGTTTTGCTCCAAACTTTCAGAGTTTTCTACTAATTTGTTCTCCAAACTTTGCAACACCGAATTTATATCGCCAGCAATTTCAAATAAATATGTGTTAGGATTTTCTACCTTCATTTTCCAGAACTTCTCTAAGTCTATTTTGCAGATCGGCCTTTTTCCCGGTGGTTTCACACTCCCGTTCTTCGAGTTCTCTTTTCAAATCCGCCACTTTAAGGTTCTTCAAAAATACCTGTCTTGAAGCCATTTCACTCAATTTATTTATCCCGAATTTATTTATTTAAATGTTTTTATTATTGTTTTTTTTTTTCACACCCAACACCTGACGCCAATGTAACGTTTTATTTATTTCGGGTTCGTGAGGTGTGAAAAATTAAACTCGCACTTTTAAACTAACACTATTTATTTAATTACTACAACTACGGACTAACACTATTTAACTACACTAATTTATTTTTTATACAATTTATATTAGAGCGTTGTACGGAAAGCCGCGCCGGTATTCAAATAGGAACTGTCCTGTCCCGCGTCGAAACCCCGCGTTATATCTCCTTGCGGACATATCTAGTAACTTCCGGGCCGTTCGATTTCTCGAGCCGCCGCGATCTCTCCAGGCGCTTCCACATACGTCTATCAGACGACGCGGTCGGCTGGTATCGAGGAAGGCAGGGGCGGACTGGCCCAGCGTTTGTAACAATACTATAAAATTCATTGTATCACGATTTTTTCCCAAGTCGAAAATAAGAGATACAATAAGCCGAAAGTAGGGGTCATAAAAATGTCCATTGTGACATTAAAGGGTTCCTAATGGTAATGGTTGTTCTATCTTCATTTTTTGTTTCAATCTTCAAATTTGTTTTAGATTTGAAATATATTTTTTTACTGTTATTATTCTTAATTTTTGTTAATATACTAATTTTGATAATTAGTCAAATAAAATAAATACGTATAAATAACTACAAATTTGAAATTATGATACAAAATTCTGCTTTCCACATACATTTCACTTTAATGATCTCTAGAACTCTTCTCTTCCATCTCATTATATCATACATTATAAGTTATTTCTGTATTCACATGGTAGTTTCGACTATTCCCCACCCTCTTCCTTTTTTTACCTCTAAACCCGACAAGAAGAGGTTTTTGCAAACCAATAAACTGTTGGGAAGAAAAGATTCATAATAAAACTCAACATTACGGTAACTAGCAATCTAGCTACCGACAAATTAATTTTGGATTCTTAGATGCACATCACCGAAAAGAGTACAGTCAATACAAGCATTTATATATACGGAAACAGTATATCTATATATCTTTCATATTATATTGCCATTCCAATAAAAAAAAAAACAGGTTTCGCCTTCGAGGTAAGTCTAAACTACAACATCTTGATTCACTTCAATTTAGTTCATGTTTGTGAATGTCGGAGTATAAACAATGATTTTCTGCGACTGGGAGGGGATACCGTTGGTTGGGTAAATGAAGAAGGGCACTACTATTACTGGTACTGTTTACAAAGAGACTATTAAAAATCTCAAAACTGACATTCGAACCACAAGACCTCAAACTTTTGCCGAAGTTATAGATTAACATTATATATACATAAATTACAAGGAATGTGGTTTGCTTGAAACTTTGCAGACTGTTTCCAAGATTTTCTGGGAGTGCACCAGAAAAATATGTTTTTGGGGCTAAGGGAAAATAACTAGCTACTAGGACAATTCTGACTACGGATATGGATCCAGCAGGCAAAAATACATAGGGATATGCTAATCTGGTCTGCCGAACAGACCATTTTTTATCATGTGTGTCTCCTAAAAGTTGTTATTAATTAGTAACTCCAGATTAAATAATGACATTTCCTGAGCAGAAAATTACTAGTTTCAAAAGTATTTTGAATTCGAAAAAATTTTCTAAGAAATTTTTTTACATTTTTTAGAACCCTTTAGAAAGCCTTTACATTTAGAAATTATTAGAACTCCAACTAAGAGCGTGACTTAACACAATGCTTGGACTTCCTTTTTCTTATTTTTCTCGTAGGATAACATCTAGGGTTACCACACTACGTGCGCGTTATTATCATTAGATGCCCAAAATGCTTCTTGAAAAATGAGGCTGGCTGACGTTTCCGACACCGTTTCGGTGTATTATGATAAAGCTTCAGATTTCAAGCTAGATAACGAAATATCGTTAAGGGACCCGAACACAATTCCTCATTTAATTCGACCTTAAAGAAGCAAACGGCTTACGCAGAGGCCGGTTGTAAATTACATCTATCTTAATCTACTCGGTTCGTTGAGGCCTTCGTTCCGGAAATATTACATTGTGTACAGGGGCGTCTCGCGACAACCTTATTTAAGAGAAGCATAATGAAAACTTACCTTCAACTCAACGGTATGGTAATAAAAACTAAACATTGTGATCTGGTTAAATGTTCACGTTTGTTTCGTCAATATGACGTTCGTTTCGTCAACATGACGATCGTTTCGTCATACCGTGGCTTCTTCATACACTAGGCACAAGAGGCCAATTAAACAGTTTTTTGAATTTTATCAACTAACTCCATCCTGGAGTGGATACCGGAACCTTCGGCGTAGAAACAAAAAACTGCACGTTTTCCACGAAACACATTCATCAAAGTTGGAATCTTCAGGAGAAGATTAAAACTAAATTCTAACCTACACACTTGCCCTATTTATACTTAATCTGCCGTCACGGTTCACTGAGCATATGTCTTTGTTTATTAGAACAAACTTATTAGTGGACTGTTGGGTATTGGACCATTGTCCTTATTCATACTATTGTTACATTTAATGATTTCTAAACATTCAAAAGCATCTAGCTGTCTACTGTTTGTTATATTTCTAATTAATTTTAAATTAATTATGTCTAATCCTATTGTTGCTGTCAAAAGCATGTTGGGCAACACAAGATATTTCCGTTCTGCCATATTTTAAATGAGCCATGTGTTCTTTAAATCTGGTCAAAATAGATCTTTTTGTTTGCCCAATACTACTGATCACCATCTTTACAACTTATTTCGTATATTCCTGACTTTTCGTTATTGTAGATTTTGTCTTTGGGGTTTCCCAAAAGCGTCTGTAATTTATTTTTAGAATTATAAACTAAATTGAAATTAAAATTTATAAAAACTTTATCTAGTCGGCGGGTGAATTTAGGTTCATATGGTAACGAAATAAATTTCGGATTCTCAGTACCTCTACCAAAAGTAGTGGATTTGTACAGGGATGTCTTAAATTTGTGCTTCCTTATTAACGTATCTATTAAATGGACTGAGTAACCGTTATTAGTTATTAATTCGATTTTTCTCATGTTCAAACCTCTCTTTACTGAGGGGGAAACTTAACAAACGGTGAATTAGAAAATTCAAACTTGCCATTTTATGTTGAAAAGGGTGATGTTGAAAAGGGTTGGGAATATATCTAAGAGTCGCGGTTTCTTTCCTATATACATCAAACTTTTTCTCCATTTTTAATAAGCCTTCCCACACAGACACAACTATACACAACACATCTACACATGTCTATGAACACAAAATATCAGGTTACAATAGTGTGGTTCTACTTGTTCTAATTATTCCATTGTTCAATGAAATGGATTATATAACAAACACGAAAAGTAACATATATACCCAACATACGAGTGTGACGTTCCAATATACGTAAACCACAGGAGTTAACTACACGCGTTAGGAAATCCTAACACACACAGGAAATCATATTACACGTGTGTCTTAGCTTTTGTTTCGCGCCTACTCTTTTTGAATTTTTTTTTGTGCCTTGGATTAAACGGGGACGAGGTTCGCCATTAGGCGCTCTTCCACCCAACCCCCGATACATTCGCATTGGAACACCCATGTCTAAACATTGTTATGTGTATTTTCTTAGGGGTTGTGGGAAATTTATTTAAAAGAACTACATATCATAAACAAATAGCCGTTAACAATAAATATAGCCGAAAGATAATCGATAACATCAGTGGCGGTGCGTGATATTTCAGTTAGCCATATCTTGAAAACGACACGGGACCCACTTCACTTTTTAGGTGATGACTATACACCTCTTACAGAAAGGATTTATAGTGAAAAAACCGTAAGCAAAGTTTGCGAAAAAAATTTCAAAAACACTGGAGCACTCCCTGGGTTCTCAGTAACGCTCTGTGGAATATTTGCAGTATATTTTTTTTCATAATCTAGAAACAAATATAAGGAGACGTTTTTCGATTTGTTACAAAATATTTTTTGTTTCAAAAAGTTATGGCCATTTCAATTTTGGGAAACAAAATGTTCCTATAAAATTAAAATTAAAATGGTTTAATGGTTTAGATTAAGAAAAAATATATACTGCAAATATCCCACGTTACTGAGAACCCAGGAGTGCTCCAGTGTTTTTGAAATTTTTTTCGCAAACTTTGCTGATGATTTTTTCACTATAAATCCTTTCTGTAAGAGGTGTATAGTCATCGCCTAAAAAGTGAAGTGGGTCCCATGTGTCGTTTTCAAGATATGGCTAACTGAAATATCACGCACCGCCACTGGATAACAAAATTATTAAAAACTCGTAAGAAAAGCAATAGAATAAAGAAGTCTATTTAAAAACAATCACAAATAAAAATTTACAAGACCTCACGTGTACCATCTTGGCCAACTAAAATGTCAATAATGTTCCGAACTATTATTATAATTAGTTGTCGTTATTTTTAACTTAACATTTATTAAATAATACGGTGGCTAAATAAAAGTTAACACCACTTTTTCTTGAGTGCTGGAGTTCAGTTTTTAAATTGTTTAGTTTGTACATTTCCCACATTATTTCCTCTTTCTTAAAAAAAAAGTGAAACAAGAGAATAGCTTGTAAAACTAATAATGGTATAGGGAAACATGTTAAAAACGCAAAAGATAAAACATCATCTATAAACAAATCAGATCTCTATAAGCTTATTTGTGGTACTTGCCTAAGGGATATGTAGCAAGAAGGTTGCAGAATTAGAATTTTAAGTTATATATTCAAAAATAAAAGAACCTAAATACAGGTAACTTGAAGAACCACTAAAAATTTTTAAGTTTAAAAAAAAAAGCAACTGGAAAAGGAAATAATTAGCTACCTAAAACCTAATAGGGCAGTAAATTGTGCCTGCCAGAATTTTTGAAATTTGCCATTTTTTGGCTATAAATCCTGAATGCATTTTAAATAAAGTTATTAAAGAGTGTTTTGTCAAATGAGATCACTAATGGAAGATGATAACAAGCACAACAAAGTGACGCTGGTTAAAATTTAAAAATAATTGTACTTTATTTGAAGTATACTTATTTTTGAGTAGTAATCCGTCGTAACGACTATCAATCAGGTTTCATTTTGAGTTAAACTATTGTTTTGTACTTCGAATTAGATTAGTTAATTTTCGCGATATGCTCTAAGGCGATATTTTTTGTTTCCGATCCTTTTTGTATTAAATAGTATATAAAAAAATATTTATTCGTTTAATTCCGTCACACTCCAGACCTATCTATCTAACATTATTGACAAACCCTCAGCGTCCAAGAGCCATTTATTCAAACTAAGTACTTGAATGTATTTAGATGAAATTCTTACAGGCTTCATTCACTAAATACTTCGGAAAAGGGTGTAAGAGTTCACGTTTTTGGAACAACTTGCAACTTTTTTTGTAAATGTAAGATTCTGGAAAATTGTCACTTAATACGTGATATAAAAAAATAACATGAATTAGCTTAGCTTAGTAAGAACTATATCTTGATATATAAAGATGTTACTTACCCACATCATACGCCACTGCCAAAAGTAAATTAATTGGGTTTTCCATAGATACGGGTCCCTAATGACAATAAGACCTCTTGCCAAATTTGAAAAAAGTAATAATAAGTAATAATAGAAATATTAATAACTTTTTTTTCAATTTTCGACTTTAACAAACTGTGTTTCTTAGGCATTTAAAAAAAAAAACATTTTTCTTAAGCGTGTTTATATCAATCGTATTATTTTGAGTAATAGAATCGTCAACTGCTCATGTCCCACCGTTAATGAGGTATTAATTCACAGGCCCACAAAAAAATATTTTTTTCTTGACTATGGATAAGAACGTGGTTTTTTCTCTGTATTTTTTGACGCTGAATCTAAATCCGGTGTCCATTTAACTGTAACACGTCAGGATCAAGGTCATTTCAAGGTCAAGTCGCGAAATAAAAGCTTAAAAGAAGAATAAACCCATATATCTTTATGTTTCTGGGGTCGCTGAATCCAAATCCGATGTCCGTTTAGTGGCAGTGGTCACCATCTCCAGCATCCTCTGGGGCAGCATGCATTCTATATGCACGCACATGCACACAGTCACGCACACATGCACTTACATACGCACACAAGTACACAAGTACACACTCACACATACACGCTTTTATACACACGCGTGCATCAGCGCACACACGCAAAAGTGTGTGTCTGGTTGAGGGAGTCTAAACACGTTTATTCAATGATTCACTCTCTGATTTTCAGTAATATGATTACTATGTAGTTAGATGATATTCACTAAGGTAGCTACGAGAATTGGTATCAACTCATCTAATGTACAGGATACACGGACTTAGATATCTTTTACCTTAACAAATAATAGCAATACATTCACGAAACCGAAAATCCTTAACCACATTTCCCTAATACAACCTAAGGTACATGATAAAAATGAGACCATTTACGGTCTTCTATCATGGGTTTCAGATTTGGATTCAGCAACTTTAAAAACATAAAGTCACAAACGTTTGCCTCATTAATCCGTTTTTTAGTGATTTAACCTTGAGTGCCCTTCGAAGTCACGTGATATGGTAAGAATAACATCAGATTCTAATTCAGCGATCCCAGAAACATAAAGATATATGGGTTTATTCTCTTTTAAGCCTTTATTTCGCGATTTGACCTTGAAATGACCTTGATCCTGACGTGCTGCGGTTAAACGGACACCGGATTTGGATTCAGCGTCAAAAAATACAAGGAAAAAATATGTTCTTATCCATAGTCAAAAAAAAATTTTTTTGTGGGCCTGTGTTATAAATCTCACAATAACGATGTAAAAAGTTGTTGCACTGAACACTTTAAATACAAATATCTCTGAAACTGTGATTCGGAGCGACGTTTAAAGGGTATACTTTTTTCTCTCAATAAGTGATCAAAATCGATATTTTCAATAAAAACATAAATACTCTAAAACGCAGAAACTTAAAGTATTTTTTATGTATTCAGAATGCTGTAGAGACGCCCTCTACAATTTACAACAGAATGAGGGACAAATTAAAATTCCTGTTCCCCAACCAACAAATTTTGTAAAAAAAAATTAAAGAAGATTTACGGAAATCGAAAATAAAGTTATAACTTTGATACCCTGTATCTTGACCTGTGTGAACTTGGCAACCAACTTAACGGAAACCAACTTATCTGTTTTTCATTCGATTGTACCGGTTTGTACCCGTTTGTACCGGATTTAATTTCGTTTGTACCTTAAAGGGACGAAAATGGCAGGTGGGGGGTGACAAAATGACTGGCAACTGACTTCACGCAATAGCATTTCTTCATTATGCATTCGATTGTACCCTGTTTGTACCCATTTGTACCGCTTTTTTATTTGGTCTGGAAATTAATGGGGCGGAAATGGCAAGTGGTGGAAAAATTGCTGGCAACTCATTCCACGCAATATATTATTTTTAATTCGATTGTACCCGGTTTGTATCCGCTTGTACCGCATTTTCTATCGTTTGTTCCTTCAGGGAAAGCAATTAATAGCGCACAGATGAAAAATTTTAAACTGTGTAACTTAGCCGCCTATCGTCGAGTGTTCCGTTTGTACCTCTTCAAAATCGTTTGTACCCCTACGAGATCGTTTGTACCGCCTTGAAAACGATAACACGCCTTCCTATTAATAATATATTCGTTTGCACCCTCTTAAAATCGTTAGTACCCCTACGAAATCGTTTGTACCGCCTTGAAAAGGAAAGCACGCCTTCCTATTAATGATAGTTTCGTTTGTACCTCATTAAAATCGTTTGCCGATTAGTTGTGTTACAGCAGTCACCCGGTATGCATAAGGTATGACCTGTTTAATATGACCTGTATAATAATTTAATCAGAACCTTCCTGATAGATATCTTGGAGCCGGCCCTGGTAAAGTAGCAATCTATTATTATCAACCTCCGAGCTCTAATAATTATACAATATAATTCGTTCCTTCTATTTGATTTGGATGCATTCTTGAGTTATTAAGTGTGGTTATGATTTTGTTACAAAATATAATTTAAAAAATTTGTTTACATTCCCACACCTAAATAATACATATAAATAAGTAGACAAATTGTCCTGAAATTTTGCATATACACATAATTTTTAATTTGATTTTTTCAATAAAATTTGACTATAGCTTGCATAGAAAAAGCACTTTACTTGTTATAAAAAAATGAGTTTTCTATTTGCGTCACGTCCTGCTTGATTTTTAAAAAACAAAAGTGAGAATTTTTAAATAAGGGTCTGATCCTTAAGCCTCCATGGATCAGCCGCCACTGCTATGTACTAACTTGCTGCACTGTACAGCAAAGGCGCAATTAGTATTCTTTATTTACAGGCACAATGGATTACGGGAAATACAAAAAGGATAGTGGGTTAATTATTCAGTAATTTGGACCCTGTAAAGTGGAAAATAAATTAACTGAAAAATAACAAACTGCTCCGTGCATGCTATATTAAGGCTGGAGGGTTTTTCCAGTATTAAAGTGTTTAAATTAAAACACGCTTTTCGGTGTTCTCAGACAGTTTATATCAGAAGTTTTATGGGAACTAATTATTTCTTGTAGCAATACGTTAGACTTTGTTAATTATTTAGATTTATTGTGTAAATACATACTCAGTAACTACATATTAAAATCTTTTTTAATTGAACAGTTAGTAGAAAGAAATCTTCGGTATGGAAACTAATTTACACTTGAACACTTTTCACCACTTAACGCCGAAACGCTTTTTGTACTCAACACACGCTTCGCCAACCATGTTAATATCATCAAGAGATTATTAAAACAGTTTTAATTAACATTAAAATACGGTTTTAGTTAACATTTCCTGCTAAAGCCAACATAGCTGACGAAACACTCTTTAAGTATAAAAAAGTGTTTCGATGTTAAGTGGTGAAAAATGTGAATTAAGTATACATAATTAGTCTAAAAAGAGGCATAAGCGACATCTAGGACAACCTATTGGTATTTCATGAGCTTCAAACCTGGAACACACATTTATTGTGACAAGAACTGTACACTTGGGTGTAAGAGACCCAAGAGTTTGAAATTAACAAAAAGTATCCATACTATATAAAAAAAATGGGACAATAAGAGTTAATTCAATTTTTACTCGTATAATTCTCTACAAATGGAAATAACTTCTCTACAAATGGAAATGCAGTTTAACATACAAAGCAGAGTAAATGAAAGAAAGTTATAATAAAACTGATATAAACAGTTTGTATTTCTAAATAAGATTCATTTCAATAAAAAGTCATTTAGTCAAAAGTTTTCTAATAAATGTCATAATCATAATATATATAGCGCGATTGATCGGAACCATTCATAAAAGTATTGGGGCTTGTAGAAATGGCCGATTTTTCAATATTTGTACTATATCATGAAGTGGGTGGGTACTGGAACCTTCAGCGTAGAAACAAGAATCTTCAGGAGAAGGTTAAAACTAAATTCTAATCTACACACTTGAATTATTTATATTTAATTTGTCGATACGGTTCACTGAACCGTAACATATGTCTTTGTTTATCAGACAAACACTGGACTGGTAGCTATCGGATCATTGTCCTTATTCATACGACTGTAACACTTAATGATTTCTAAACTTTCAAAAGCATCCAACTGTCTACTCTTTGTTACATTTTTATTAATTTGAAATTTGTTATGTCCATCCTATGGTTGTTGCCAAAAGCATGTTGGGCAACACAAGATTTTTCCTTTCTGCCATATTTCAAATGAGCCAATCTAGTCAAAATAGATCTTTTTTTGCCCAATATAGTTTTGATCACAGTCTTTAAAACTTATTTCATATATTCCTGACTTTTCGTTATTGTCGATTTTGTCTTTGGGGTTGCCCAAATGCGTCTGTAGTTTATTTTTAGAATGACAAACCAAATTGATATCATTATTTTAAAACACTTTATCTAGTCCGCAGGTGAATTTAGGTTCATATGGTAACGAATTGACAGTATCTACGAAAAATCGTGGAATTATACAGGGTTCAATAAAAGCATTGTTGCATTGCTTTATTGTTCTCCTGACGACAGTGATAATGCCGATACTTGATTTTCTGAAATGACCACTACAGATAATTTCACAAAGGTTATGGCGCTAATGAACATAATTTTAAAAAAGACTGAAATAACTCAAAAACAGTAAGATATAGATATAAGGAATACAAACACGTAACATTTTTGCTCTATGCCATATGTCATATTATGCTACGTGTTAGGAAGGACATGCAAAATTCGTTATTCTGTCTCTCCTACTGTGATTAAAATCACAGGCCCCATACATTTCTGTTCTTTTTAACTGAACCGGTTCATTTCAATCTTCTCGAAGGTACATTACAAATCCTATTGGTATTTCATGAGCTTCAAACCTGGAACACACATTTATTGTGACAAGAACTGTACACTTGGGTGTAAGAGACCCAAGAGTTTGAAATTAACAAAAAGTATCCATACTATAAAAAAAAAAATGGGACAATAAGAGTTAATTCAATTTTTACTCGTATAATTCTCTACAAATGGAAATAACTGCAGTTTAACATACAAAGCAGAGTAAATGAAAGAAAGTTATAATAAAACTGATATAAACAGTTTGTATTTCTAAATAAGATTCATTTCAATAAAAAGTCATTTAGTCAAAAGTTTTCTAATAAATGTCATAATCATAATATATATAGCGCGATTGATCGGAACCATTCATAAAAGTATTGGGGCTTGTAGAAATGGCCGATTTTTCAATATTTGTACTATATCATGAAGTGGTGGGTACTGGAACCTTCAGCGTAGAAACAAGAATCTTCAGGAGAAGGTTAAAACTAAATTCTAATCTACACACTTGAATTATTTATATTTAATTTGTCGATACGGTTCACTGAACCGTAACATATGTCTTTGTTTATCAGACAAACACTGGACTGGTAGCTATCGGATCATTGTCCTTATTCATACGACTGTAACACTTAATGATTTCTAAACTTTCAAAAGCATCCAACTGTCTACTCTTGTTACATTTTTATTAATTTGAAATTTGTTATGTCCATCCTATGGTTGTTGCCAAAAGCATGTTGGGCAACACAAGATTTTTCCTTTCTGCCATATTTCAAATGAGCCAATCTAGTCAAAATAGATCTTTTTTTTTGCCCAATATAGTTTTGATCACAGTCTTTAAAACTTATTTCATATATTCCTGACTTTTCGTTATTGTCGATTTTGTCTTTGGGGTTGCCCAAATGCGTCTGTAGTTTATTTTTAGAATGACAAACCAAATTGATATCATTATTTTAAAACACTTTATCTAGTCCGCAGGTGAATTTAGGTTCATATGGTAACGAATTGACAGTATCTACGAAAAATCGTGGAATTATACAGGGTTCAATAAAAGCATTGTTGCATTGCTTTATTGTTCTCCTGACGACAGTGATAATGCCGATACTTGATTTTCTGAAATGACCACTACAGATAATTTCACAAAGGTTATGGCGCTAATGAACATAATTTTAAAAAAGACTGAAATAACTCAAAAACAGTAAGATATAGATATAAGGAATACAAACACGTAACATTTTTGCTCTATGCCATATGTCATATTATGCTACGTGTTAGGAAGGACATGCAAAATTCGTTATTCTGTCTCTCCTACTGTGATTAAAATCACAGGCCCCATACATTTCTGTTCTTTTTAACTGAACCGGTTCATTTCAATCTTCTCGAAGGTACATTACAAATCCGTGTAAAGTGAACGAAATTTATACGGTAAAAAGTTAATCTTTTGTTAAGTTAATACTTAACCCTTTTATTAAAGCAATATTAACATTTTCATTTCAGGAAACCTGTTTCAAGGATTTGATTTCATAAAACCTGTAAAAAGGGGAGCAAGTTTTAATTTCAGAATTGTTTAACTCGTTTTTTCTTTAATGGGGATGAGTTTTGAGGATTCGTAAAGTGAAGATAAAAATAAAAAAAAAAAGTGTATTTCTACATGAAGGAATTTCTGTCAAACTCTACTACATATGCCAGAACATTGCATGCAACAGTGGGGTTGCAAATTGATTTGTATGACAAATATACCGCAACTGAATCTGTTAAATTTTTTAAAGTCGAATCTGAAAGTTAGAAATTTTTAATCTCTTAATTTTAGTAATGTAAATTTTAGTTTACATTTTCTTGTTATTATTATATTTGCATATTATTCATAAAAATGTTATAGAGCTACAGTGTCTAGCAAAGCTGCCATATTTAATTTTCCAAAAAAGTGTAAAGTGCACAATATTTATTATCTGTTTTTCCGATACTACATGGTTTTTAATTCTAGGTGAGTGATTTAGATCAGACAATTCCACCTTTGTCCATAATTATTTACCATCAAATAATAAGCAGAAACAAAAACGCATTTTTTATATTACAACCGCAAATCTCTACATTTTTTTTTCTTCATAACTGTCTCGATTGAATTTTCCATTAAAACATAGTTTTTTACAAGACGCTACAAGTACATGCTATGCAAAATCTGTCTGAAGTTGTTGCACAAAATAATGCTGAAAATTTCTATACTAACATATGCTCCGCTATAAACAAGACCCGCTGCCCAATGTGACATGACACAAATTATCACTTTGACATCTAGCGCACATAAAAATAAGCCTTGGTTTGATACCGAGTGCTACTTTCTGAAACAGTCTGTCAAAAGCCAACTGAAAAACATTTAAATATAACAGTTTTTCTACCGAATCCAAAAACGAATATTTGAATGCAAAAAAGTTATTCAAAAACTTGTTCATTGAAAAAATTCAGTTCGAAAAACATATAGTCGAATCTCTTAGCAATGCTAAAGACAGTAAAACATTTTGGAGAACACTGAAACAATTTCGCGACAATCGGAACGTTTCTATCTTACCTCTTGAAACCTGGGAAATATTTTACGATAACTTGATTATACCAAAAGAAATTTGTACACTTTTTTTGACGATCTACATCCGTATTTAGACAGCAGCATTAATCAAGATGAAGTATTTTCTGTTTTAAGAACTTGCAAAAGAATAAAGCCCCAGGTCCTGACAACATTAACTTTGAATTTTATAAATATTTGCCGCAAAACTGGCAACTTTATCTTTGTACAATGTTCAACAAAATTCTTGAATCCGAAACGTTGCCGAGTGCATGGTCCTCCGTCTATCTTACCATGCTACATAAAAAGGGGCCTAATATTGATCCAAACAACTATAGGGGTATAGCTTGTCTCAACAGTGCGACAAACTATTTTTTATGATTTTTTTAAATCGTGTTAATAACTGGACTGACAATGTGAATATTTTCCCTGAATGCCAAGCCGGATTTCGTAAAAATCGTAGTTGTATGGATAATGTATTTGTCCTCAATAGTTGTATTCAAATTCACCTACATCGCCCAGGTAGAAAAGTTTTTGCTGCGTTTATTGATTTTAAACGAGCATTTGACTCAATAAATCACCAACTTCTCTGGAGCAAACTATTTAAACTTGGGGTTAGCGCAAAAATAATTCGCATAATTAAGCAACTGTATGAAAATGCACAGTTTCGGATAAAAGTCAATAACACATTATCAAAACCATACGAAATTAATGAAGGTATTTTACAGGGGGAGCCACTTAGTCCTACCTTATTTGCTTTGTTTATTGCTGATATTGAAACTTTTTTAGAAAATCTGGAGCAGTAGGCATAAATATGTGATAATGCCAATGATTTACTGTTACTCTTATATGCAGATGACCTTGTTATCTTCGGAGACTCAGAAGTGGATCTAGCAAGGAAACACATGTCCTTGAAGTACGCTAGCCAGAATAAACCCAATATTAATAACGAAAAATATAAAATAGTATGCTTTTCCAAGGGCGGTTTTAGACGTTCTCGAAGTTACAGGTTTTTATTGAATAACAAAGAAATTCGAAGATCAAATAGATATAATTATTAGGGAATTTCTCTTTCATGTTCATTCATTATTTAGAGATCAAACAATGGTAGCAGTCTTAAAGGATAAGCAAGTTGTTGGGGCTGTCATGTCAACGTTAGCCAAACCAAAAATCGTATCTTGGGAGTCTCAGATTAACCCTGTTTAACTCAATAATTTTGAGCACTCTGAGCAGCTGCATTCCGGTTTGGGGATTGCGTTATTTACATGAAATTCGAAAGGGTACAAGTTGGCTTTTTTAAAAGACTTCGGGGGTTTCTGTTACTAAATAAAACCATACTTTTCTGATTATATGTTACGCCTCGAAACAGCGGCTCCCATAAAATTTTTTGGAGATATTTTGTCCCTTTAATTACAGGGGTTGCCTAAACTGGCTCTTAAAAATCCTTAAGTTATGGATGAAAATGTTCTACCTCCGGATAGATAAAACATTTTCGAATATGTTTAATATGATTTCCCTTAAGGAGAGAAACTGCTGGCTATCACATTTTTGTATAACTTACACACAAAGACTAGTAATTTTTTTATTATTCATACTAATTGTCACATTTATAATATTTTGTAATATATTTAACACTATATCTACTTCAGACAACGAAATTAAAAACTATTAAGACTACTTAGGAATGCATACCTAAACTAACATACTTATATTTTTAATTACTTATTGGATCCCGCTTACCCAAAATTGTATTTATAAAACTCCTAGCTTTACAAAACTCTGCTAACTCCACTTACAACTGGGCTGTACAAATGAAATCAATGTTTGATAAACTTAATTTTTCCGAGGTCTGGGACAATTTGACTGTCCAAAATTTAAAAAGAAATTTCAGTGCAATAGAAGTGCATAGATCGTATCTACACAGAGAAGATTTATCTATGTTAGCGGCATCAGGGTACTCTAGAATCTACAAATGTGTCACTGTGCGTACAACCCAGTCAGCTATCTGCTAAATAAGACTCCTATAAAACTAATAAGGTTTTATAGTCAAATTCGCCTTTCCTCGAAGTTACGGTTATCTTTAGCTTATAACGGCTGTTATTACGTCATCAATCGGGATGAAACCTGCATTGTGCAATTCTACAATCTGAGACACTAGAACATATTGTAATGAATTGCAGTCTCTACAGTTATTCGACCACCGGAACTTAGCGGCTTACAGAACTTTGATCAATTTATACAAATGTTAGATGACCCGGATTACTTGAAAGTTATTGCGAACTTTTTTTATTGGAGTTTTGAAACTACGGGCATTTGTGTTAAACGAATGAATAGGAATTAGGCTATTATCACACTCATTTTTATTATTATTTAATGTATAACACAATTTTTTTTTTTTAGTTTAGTTTTTTCTTTCTTTGTTTTAGTGCCACAGTTTTGTTTGTTTGTAATAACATAACCATAGTACCTTTTTAGTTTGTTTATTTATGGAACACAATTTTTTTTTTTTTAGTTTAGTTTTTTCTTTCTTTGTTTTAGTGCCACAGTTTTGTTTGTTTGTAATAACATAACCATAGTACCTTTTTAGTTTGTTTATTTATGGAACTCTTGCTGTTTGATTTTTATAGCAATAGAAGCAATAAATAAATAAATAAATAAATAAATAAATAATACAAGACGCCACCTGCACAATATAAGTTTGGAATAGGTTTACCAAGCCTATTCGTTTCCGATTTGTCTCACAAACATTGACTACAGAATGGCTCTGCTGTTAAACATCGCAGGGAATTAATTTTTACTAAGATAAAACGACATTTTTATTAAAACCCTTCGTCTGTACGCAGGGTCTTTTTGGAGAACAAGCCGAATTTTTAAATTTCTAAAAATTGTTCCAATTAATATTCTTTTAATATTGTTCAATAACATATTTCATGATTTTATAAAAAGTTTTTTGATAAATAAATGAAAATACAACCTACAAGTAGTCGTTTTCAGAATTTTTTTCTTTTCTTACCCCAAAAAACGACATTTACAATTTTTTTTCTAATAGTACATATATTCAGCCATAAAATCCTGCAAGAATTTCTATTTTTACATTAAATTTGATTGAGATATGTTTTTTTTTTTGTGAAAATCGATTTTTCCCCGATATTGCTGCATATATATTGTTATAAAAAATTTAGTTTATCAAAAATCGATAAAAAACGATTGGTTGTTAAAAAAGGGTCTTTAATAAGTATACCAGAATTTTTGTCAGATTTATGAACGCCTTTTTTTTTTTAAAATATCAAATTTTAGACCCAGTATACAGACGGTGGAGCGTCCCAAAATATATGTGTACAGACTAAGGGTTTTAAACGACAAACATGTAGCTCCATAATATATGTTGCCACAAATGGACTATTCTTATTACGATTGAAATTTAAAAATAAAAATGGCTTTTTTATGATTTTTTGGAGATTATGCAGCCTGTAAACCTTAGCACCAACTGCCACTGCACTTTGTAGAATATTGGCTGGTTCTCTCCTGCTTTCAATTTGTTGAAATTGGTTTACACGCGTCTATTGGGCTGTCTATTTGCATACATATCTTGTGCATCTCGGCTATTTTTCTTATATGGAGGATATAACGTAAAATAAATACGACGCGCCTATAGTCGTATGTACTTACTTATTCATTTCTTGTGTACCTACGTACAGTCAGTGGCGGTGTTTGAATACCTTGAGCCCGCAAGCAGAAAAGTGAAATAGCACATGGAAGCACATAGAATACTGAACGGTGTTCACCTTCTACTTCCAAACATGTTTTCATTCTTCTCTTTACAGAATCGAAAACATTGATGTGCACTTAGGGAGAGTCGTTAATCTCATAAAATTCATTTGTAATTCTAGTCCGTAGGGCTTCTAAATTTCGCAAGGGGTTTTGAAAACCGAGTTTTTAAAGTGTGGCTATAAAAAGACGTCGCACGACTTGAGAATGCAGGATCATGGTGACCACCTAACTGGTAATTTACGACTAAAGATTCGGTTTTCGACAAATTATTCGGAAAAATTAAAATGATAAAGAGTTACGTAAATTGGTGTACCGACTTGCTGGAAGCAGCCTTGTCGCTTTTCTTCATTGTCTAATACGCCCACAAAATTTGAACCATTTGAATCAAACTGAGTCTTTCAAAAAATGACCAATATCGAATTGACGATTATCAATTCGATATGGCCGTTCACACGGCAACTTTTTGAGAATGCACAGGCTTCCCTATAAAAAACATGTGGATTTAGAGCTCCACACTTTCATTTGTTGATAGTTAACATAAACAGAGAGGTATAACCATAGCTAATGAATAAACAAAGTTCTTTCAAATACGTCTACATTATTATGGAAATTATCCATAAACCACTCTAAAAAATTGGATTGACTACAGCTGGTCGTTTCGTAACAATTCTTGGACTGAGCATAGACGATAAGCGTATATATGCAGGTCACATTTCAGGAGTATTGAAGGTAGGGTATAGTACAGTTACTTGCTGGATTACCGACTAGGGATTTGTGTGTGTTCATTAACAATTTGCCTCACTTCTTCAACTCTTTCTGCAGTGCGAATTTTTAGGTCTCCAATTTCATCATTTCTATTTACACTTCTTGTTTCTCTAAATAGAGCCACAGATTTAGTCAAAACTTGACGAAATTTGTAGTAATTCATAACTATATGTGGAAACTCTGTTTGAAAATCCTGAAGGAGTCCCATATTGAATAAACCCACTCGGTCAATGGTCATCAACTCTTTTACCATTTCTAATGCAACATTTGATCATAAAGTTTTTTTTGTTCTGGCGTGATTACCATATTTAATTTTCTTGATAATAAAAGGACTTGACTTTTTAGAACAATTACAAGAGTAATAATTTAAAATATGCGGTATAGATTGCACGGCACACTTTGAGGACTTTTTTATTTTACGATATGATTATGTAAACTGCTCGTCAAAATTAGCGCAACACATTCACATTAGCGCCATTTGAGTTCTATTCGAGTTAGAGACTAGCAGTTTGTAATTTTCGGTAGCCTATAGGGCTGGTTTTAAAGCCCCGAAGTCGCTATGCTATGACTTAAACGGTTGGTCATCCACAGCCCAAAAAGCAACCCCTGTCGAAATTTCAATTCGCAAGATTTTGACGGCAACTTCAGAATCATATAGGATAGACCAAGAAGTACACTGTCTGGTAAAACTCCATCCCGGCACACATTAAGATCTCCTTAATAAGCTCTGTGTATTTAGTCGCTGTCACCTTTCTTCAACCCATTTCCAGACCCCATAAGTTACCCATTTGCATTAACGCAGGGCTGCTACAGCTCGCATTCATCTTTGGATAACCCAAGCACCCCTCCAAGCCACACCTATTCCGATCCCCTACCCACCCCCTCTGGTTCTACCCCTGTAGAAGGCTGTGAGGGATGTCTATTTGTCTCGAATCATGTCGTGGCATAGTTGAAGGCTCTTGTAGTTGACGGGACCCTCTGAACGGCCGATTGAACGCCAAAAGTGCTGTTCCATCTCCAACCCAGGGAGCGTTCAAGTATTACGTAACGCAATTTTTGAAGATTTTTGACCCTCCCTTCTCCCCATGTAACGCGCCGTAACGTTTTTCTGTATCCCCCTCCCCTACCTAAACGTTACGTAACAACCAAGTGACCATTTTTACCTAAAAGTCACAATTATGTTGCGCAAAGTACCGGAAAGTCGCTAAAATAATGTTTTAATCGCGTTTGCGGTAATAATAAATAAAACAAGAGATTTCTAACTCGCAATACACGCGTATGTTGTTTATTTTATTTATTCATATTGTTATTTAATAAACAATCACACATAATGTAATAAACATTTGCTTAAGTTTAAAATATGTTAAAATGATCTTTAATTACGCCGTTTTCCTGACTTGGTCCTGTCCTTACATACATTTTTGGTTTCATCCACTATTGTTCTTCTCATGCAATCTCCTATTTTAGCTTTTTTTTACTAATAAACTCTTAAAATAAAATAAAATACTTATTTTAATCTTTTTCAATGCATTTAAAAACGGATACAATCGAGAGATTCCCCGTAAAACTTAAACGAAAAGAATTGCCAACTTGGGAGATTTTAATTCCCTAGTTTTTTATTTAAATTAAAAAAACATCTTACGTAACACGTTGTTCGGACCCCCCTCCCGCCCCTGTAACGCATCGTTTTACAAGACCTCCTTCCCGCCAAATTGCGTTACGTAATACTTGAATGCCCCCCTTCGTAATTTGTCCTGCTGAGAGGTTGTGAACAGGTCTTGATGCGTGGGGTGACTCAAAAAGCCTTCCTGAGAATGCTTAACCCTTTTCGGCCCACCTCGAATATCTTGTCGCCTTCAAACCCTCTTTTTGCGTCCCATTGTCCTCTTTTTTTTGACTCCCCTCCAAAAATTTTTGAGTGGATGAAAATTCCTGAAAGAAGACTCGTTGGATAGGCGGAAACTTTTCACTTATGTGAATCGACAATCACGAAATTCGTGAGAGATTAATACGCGAGACAAAGGTTCTGTGTTACTTGGGCCTGTGAACTCTCTACTGGGCTACCTTGCAGGAGCTAAATTCGTGAGAGATGGTTGGTGCGGCAAGTGTTCACTGTGACTTGGGCTCATGATGCCTCGACTAGGTTAGCGCCTGCGAGGTAGGCCACCCAAACATACACTCGCTCGTAAAATTAGTGATAAACGGTGCTCTCAAGCTTGGTACTCAAGCAAAGAAATGCATGAAGTACCAAGCATTTCTCGCGAATTTGGCGATTGTCGATTCACACAAGTGCAAAGGAAGGTTCCGCATACAAAAAAAGAGGACGATGTTGGATTCGAGGTGGACCGAAAATAGTTCAAGCAACCTCAAGGAGGCTTTCAACAACCTCTGATAGTTACCTCACGCATCAAGACCTGTTTACAACCCCTCAGAACGGCAAATTTTCAGAGAGGGTGGGTTGGAGATGGAATATCACTTTTAGCAGATTTGAAGAAAAAGGACAACTCGAAGTGTGCCAAAAAGAGTTCTGAGTCATCCCACGCATCAGGATCTGCTTACAACCCCTTAGGGTGCAAAGTTTCAAGAGGTGGGTTAGAGTTTGAGTATCACTTTTGGCGATCGGCCATGACAAGAATTCGAGACAAAACAACATCTCATGTAGCCTACTACAGGGACGGAACAAGAGGGGTGCGTGGGGGGAGGTCGGAGTAGTGTGGATTGGAGGGTTTTTGATTTATCAAAGGGTGAAACTGAGTTGTGGCAAAGTGAGTTGAGATCTGGGCGGTGAACTGTTTTAGTTACAGCATAGCGACTTCGGGCCATTAAAACCAACCTTATAGGCTACCGAAAATATCTAACTCGAACAGAACGCAAATGGCGCTAATCTAAGTGCTACGCTAATTTTGACGAACAGTTTATTTTGGCAGGGAAACTTTAAAAATGTTATTTATGTATTTAAGATTAATACTCTAACAAGTTTGATACCATAGAAAAAAGGAAATTTCAAAGATTTTAAAGACATAATAAACTGAATAACTAACTTTGAACCTAAAAGCTTGTCGTAACATTATGGTGTTAATAAATATCGATATTTAACATTTTTCTGATGAAATTAGAATGCTTTGATGTTTTTAAAAGAAGTGCAAAAAAAAACCAAGTCCAAGAGGCGAGTAGCTTTAACCCATTAATGCCTGAAATTATATATTTCACATATGCAGTTTAGAGTAATGTAACTCAGCAATTTTATTGCAGACTTTCGTAGAAATTCATATTCGACAATTTTTGAGGGTGCTCTACTCGATTTTGATGGTTGTAGCCCATTTAAATCCGTTTTTCCAGGAAAATTATGGAGATTAAAAATAACAAACAAACATACATTGCAAGTTGAATAAAATTGCTTGTAAAAAATGGCTTCTATTTTGTGACTTTTTTTTGATAAATGGCCGTAAACGACCTCCAAAAATGTGAAATATAGTGTAATTGGACATCAACCTTCAATAATCCATCGCGATCCCAAAGAATTTTTTCCGCTTCCGATTTGATATCGCGACCGGAAGTCGGTATTTTTTTCGGAAGTCCTAAAAAAGTCAGTAGTTTTTTCCATATAAAAGTATAATACTGCCACCAAAACTTTTCAAAACCATCTAGAATTTCAATATTTTCGCCAAAAAGTCGCGCGCGCACGAAAAATGCCTTTTTGAGGCTATAATTATCCTGCTAGAAACAAATGAATTTTAATCCGAAAATTTTCATCTCCATTGACAGAACCCAAGTTAAGTTTTTAATATATTTATTGATGCAAAACGATTGTTACAATGTCTGAACAATCATGTAGTAATGTGTCAGCAACTAATATGCCAAGACAGCAAACGAGGATACGCACAATCGAGATATCCAATCGAAAGCGGAAAAATCCTTGGGAATCGCGATGGATTATTGAAGGATGGTATCCATTTACTTCAATCTTTCATTAGAAGAGGGCAATTGAACAATTTTTAGAGGTCGTTTACAGACCAGAAAAAGAAACAGTTTTTTATTTTTGATCTCCAAAATTTTCCTGGAAGAACGGATTGAAACGGGCTAAAACCATCAAAATTGAGTAGAGAACCCTTAAAATTAGTTATGGATTTCTGCATGCATGTATGCGAAATTCTGCAACAAAATCGCAGAATGAGATTACTTTAAAGCTGCGTATGGGAAAATTGTAATTTCAGGCGTTAATGGGTTAATGAACCGCTCATCGTAACGTTCCATCTTACTCCTTATTTTTGCTGTGTTTCTTTTACCCAATATTTGTATTTGAGTTGTATTTTTTGTATTTTAGAAAATTACAAATTAGAAGAGGAAACTATGCAAAGCCAATCATTGTGATGATATATGGTATACTTTCACATAAAACTAATTAGTAGAGAATGATCTTTCTTATGATAAAATCGTACATGGGACAGCTAACACTGAAAAAATTGTAGATATCCATTGTGGAGCCCACATTATACTGCTATGGACTGACTCTCAGATATTTGGAAAACCACATTTTAATTAACTTTTTTAGAAACCTACAAACCATAACCTCACTTTTATCACAGTCTTAAATGAAATGAGAAATTGATCATGGTATTTTTAATTTCAGTAGAAACTGATATCCTCAAAATGAGAGGTATGATAAAACACCCATTTTTAAACTGAACTGAAATAAACTGATATAAACTGATATTTCAGGTAAAAGAAACACAGCATTTGCCACATTATTTTTGTTTGGCAGGGTTTGCGTTGAGTAATTCGACTTCGCTAAGCAGGCATGCAGGTCTCTCTTGACGCGGCGTTCTGTGGCGTTTTTGTAGGATTTTATGTCTACTGTAAGTCCAAGGTCTACTGTACCCTACCTTCGCAGACACCCGGTGTAGTACATCGGGCCGTAAAGGCCGTTTCTTACGAGCTCATGATGCATGGCCTCATGAAGTGAGATAATTATCCGGATTTTTCCGTCTTCAGCGAAAATCGTTCACTAAGCTGCGGCCTCATGAATTATCCATTGCATTACGTAAACATTAAACCACTACCTATCGAGATTTTTCTCCAGTAAATTATATATTTATTACCCGTCTTCCGGGCTACCGGTTTTATATACTTTCAGCCAAGTACCTGTGGCACGCCGCGGAGGCTCATTATTTATTTCACATGTATCCGACCGAACTGAATTTATCGTAGAGGAAGTCATAATAAAATATAACGAAATTGTATTTTATACCTTTATGCGTCGTAAATTTATGAACCGTATCTCGGTAATATTGCCGTGACAAATAAAGGACATACGAAGTAATAAAAACCGTAATAGTCCTTCACAAATTCATGTGCTTACTCTTAGGCGTCATTTTAGGTAGGTAGGGAGTGAAAAATTCTTTCTCTTGGCGAAAATCGATTGCCATTGAAAGCAACTTCACAATGTGGATTCTGACCTCCAGAGTGGTTCATTGAATTTTTCTTTATTTCAAGCTTTATTTTTTTAAACATGAAAAAGTATACAGAGTGATTGATACGGTAACAACTTTTAACGTTATTAAAAGTATTGGGGTTTGTAGAAATTATTGTTCTAACCTTCGAGTGATTCAATGAATGTATTTTTTCTTTAACTTCTATTTTTTTAAAAACATGAAAAAATATTCGAGGTGACTGATAAGGTCACGTAGCAATTCGTTAAGAGTATTATGGCTTGTAGAAATTATCGTTTTCCGAAAATTTGAAATCAAATGGGTTGATGATGAGGATGATATAGATGATAGATATTTTCAACATGGCTACACTTTCTGTTATTGGGATCTGACATTGGCTGGAAAGAACCTCGTGGTCAAAGTAGTAAGTATCAAAAAACTCTTGTTCTGCAGCTTTGTTTGACATCGACATCAGATTCTCTATTTATAAGATAATTTATAACTAAAGCCGGCTAAACAGCGCAGCGGCCCACAAAGTTTTCACACATCTCAACGTAATAAATAACAGGGTGAGTTTAACCCATCTCTTTCTAAATTGCAACAGTTTATTGTTTACATGAATTTTGTTTTTGCACATACAAGTAGTAAGTAGTATGACGCGTACGATTATGGCCCGCCGCTCGGATCTGCCGACTTTATTTATAACATAAAAGATACGTTATGGATGTTGAAATATTTCTTCCACGTTCTAAAAGATCATAAAATATCTTTGTTATATAATAAATTGTGGCAGTGTGGCAGAAAATAATTTAAATGGGTACTTTCATTAATTCCCAAAGTTAACCAAACGCTTTGTGGGGCGAAAATTTTGATCAATTGAAAGTAGGAAAAATCGCTTTAAAAGTGAAAGAAGTTACCTACATTAAGGGGCACACTTAGTGTGACCGCCTAAAAAAAAAAGGTGATTTTTGGGAATTAAATAAAAAAAGTACCGCATCATGAGTGAGTCATGGCAATCTGCGAGTAGGCTGTGTTAAATTGAGCTCCCGAAATTTTATTGAAATATATAAGTAAATATACCAATTAAAAGTTGAAACTTTACCAAGCGAGTTATAAGAAGTGCCTTTATAAGTCTACATAATTCTCAAAATGGTAATAACACGAGAACTACGAGAAGAAATAGAAAATGCAGTTAATCATGCTGTAAGTAAAACTTTAAAGTCAGAGTCGTTCATAAAAACTATCACAAATAATCTGATTACCGCCGTTACAAAAACCGTAGAAGATAAGCTATCTATATAAAAAACAACATATCGGCTACTGTTGGAAATAGTACCTGTAAACGATAGTCAGTTCCTAAGAGTTACATTTACAACGGACTTTCTTTTACAAAATAATAAAATTGGTTTGACAGCATATTACAGACCCCCATCAACCAATAATTTGAGTTACCTAAATGACTTAGAAAATTATTTATCAAAGTTAAACAAGCAAAATATGGAAATTTATTTGGGAGACATAAATATAAATTTACTAACCACAGAAAATAATGAAACAAATAACTATTTAAATATCTTAGGTTCAAATGGATTTACATCATATATAAACAAACCTACAAGGGTAACAAAAGATACAAAATCTATTAATTATAGACCACATCTTTCTCTTTTGTGTTCCAAAAATGTATAATATTCTTCCAAAAAACCTAAAAGAAACAGTACAATTTAAAATTTATAAAAAAGAAATTAAAAAATATATACAAAGTCACTCAGAAAAATTTCCATTACATTAAATTAAAAATCTTATCTCTACCATAAATTATTATTTTTTAAATATCTACGGTGAAATTTTTTTAATAATCATTGGAGAATTTAAGCGTGGGTTATACTTACCAAGGCGTCGAAATGCTACCTTTATACTTTTATTCCTATAAATTTTTTCTGACCTGCGACCTCTCTTATACTCTACCATTGACTGTTCTGTGAATTCTCCAACCTAATCTTAAAGTACTCCTACACTTACAACTACTATTTGCCTCAATTATCAATATGTACGTTTCATTAAATGGCCTACTGGACCATTTTTACAAGACAGGCTTCCTAGCCTAGCGTGATTTTGGGACAGGAAGGCCATTTTCCTATTTATATACATTGTTTATATACTTAGTATTCTATTCACAAAATATGAAAATAAAATTGAATTGAATTGAATTGAATTGAATTGAATTGTTTTCAAATTTTGAGGATATATTTGTACATAAATAATGAATACATAGTAACATTTTTAAACAAAAAAATTAATTTTCAGCGAGTTATTCGCTATCTCCCAAGTCTCGAAAAAAAGTTCCTCCACTGCTGCAGTGATTGCGGCCTTCACAGTGGCTGGAATAAAAAAAAAAAAAAAAACCATTAAACTAGAAGGTATTGCCTATGCAATGACCCAGGATTGTGAAAAAAGGGAATTTAAGAAAATGACGGAGTTTTGAAAAAAAGTTTAAAATTTCGCTCAAAAATCTGATAATTTTTGGCGTGTCAAAATTACTTTTTTGATGCAATCGAAAAACTGGAGGGTCATTGTATAGAGAAACAAATACAAAATAAGCAGAACAAAAATCAAATCGATCGGATTTGTAATTGAGTTATAACTGCAGCAAATTAGAAAAATGCAGTTTGGAGAAAAACGCGTTCAAAGATAAAATGATTGATTTCATTGTTATAAATAGATAAATATCATACCTAGAGCTAATCTGCTATTTCAGGCCCATACAATTCACCTTCCTCTTCCGCCGCCTGTTGGAATCCTATTATAATGACTTACGATGACCAGTGGCGGATTGACATAAGGGCACTTTGGGCACGTGCCCGGGGGACCCCACAACCCAGGGCCCCCACAAGTTGAATAACTCATATTTTTTGTCTCCTACATTTTCGAAAAATCAAAGAACGTGGAACATACACATACACATTGATCATTCAAATAATAAAACTTCTTCTAGAGAATATAATAATTAATAACCGATATATAATTAGATAATAAAAAAATTGATTTTCTTAAAAGGGGACCCCACAGAATTCGATTTTCTTACAAGGGGGGCCCCCACAGCCTTCGTGCCCAAGGGCCCGTTAAATATAAATCCGGCGCCGACGATGACGACAGAATCCAAACAATAACTCAGATAGGCCCCGTAGCAAACGTAACTTTCTAACCAATGAGTGGCTACTCTTTAGAAGGCTGTGGTTCAAAAACAATTTGAGATACGCACGTGAAATTTTAGTATGTTATTTTTAAAGGTATAGACTATCGAAATATGCAGAAACAAAGAATCGATTTTTTCAAAGTTTCACACTAGGTGTGCCCCTTAAAAAAAGACGACTACATGCTATCGGTTAATAACGTTCATTCAAATATTAGATTAGATTAACTCTTTACATAAATACATAGGGGAGACTTCCCTATATTGAACCACTTTTTGAAAAAATCGTTATAACGGTAAGAGTAAACAGAAAATGTGTCCTGAAATTTAGATTAATCGATTTTTTTTATAAACTTAAATTATTTTAAACTTTAAACATCATTATCTCAAAATGACTTTTCGAACTGGGCGGACACATTACTCAAAGACCGTTCCATCGATCGATTTGAAATTTTAACAATAGCTTACCAATTATATTCTCCATAAAAGAACATAGCCGTTTTTTGATAGAATGTATTTTTTGTTATAAACAATTTACTGCTGAATTTTTAGGGCGAAAATCGATATTTCTTTCGTTAGTGCACAGTTTCTGCAAAAATCAGTTTAAAAAATCCCTACGTACTTCTCTAGCCAATAATATGTAAATTAAGAAAATTTTCGGTTTTTTGTTCCAAGTCTAAAACTTTTCTAGAAATGTGTCCGCCCGTGGAGGGCTTCTTGCTAAAGGCGTTTTTAAAGATCCGCTATACCGCTGCTATCTTGTACGAAAATAGCAATAGAAATTTTGTTTTTTATAGTTCAATACATGTTTATTTAACCTTTTAAAAAGAAATTATATTCCTCTTCTCATTCTCCCACAATAAGTTATCAAATGGGCCTTTTTTTCGACCTCTAGAGTGGTGTTACCCCTTAAAAAAAGATTTTTAAAAAATAAGAAATTTCCAATAGAGTTCCCCCTATCGGAACTTATCTCTATTATTAATAATTTTAATGTAATGTTGAAGATAGAGCTCCGCGCGACAAGCTCTATTACGTTACTCCAAAAGCGGCTGTAATAAGTAAAATATTTTTTACATTGTTAGATATTAATTAAGAAATTGAAAAAATTATAGTAGTATCTTAACACTTAGAGGAACAACATTCTGTAAAAAAAATGTTTCACTAGTTTTTCATGAAACGAGCCTATCGTTAATTAACACAGTTTTTTAGAGTTTTGTTTATATTTCAAATCTGATAATTATAATTGTTAAACAAAAGCCATTCAAATTATTTCGCTTCATGGAAACTTCATGACTATACTTGTCATAAAAAATTGTCAATCGACAATAGGATCATTTCATGAGAAATTAGTGAAAAAAATGTTTCCCGGTGAAATATTGTTCCTTTAGGTATTAACATACTACCATATATATTTTTTTAAATTTTTTAATTAATATTTAACCGCGTATAAATGGTAAAAATTAAGAATAAATGTTTGCAGGCCCAATAACAATAAATATGATTGCTTCCCTCAATGAAAAAACCTATCCGCTTGTCTAGCTATACGATTTATTGTGTATTAACGTAATAAATGTTTTGCGTAAAAATGGTCGTGCTCATGAGGGTATATAAGGATTAAGGTATATAAAGATTAAAAGTATAAGTATGACAATCAGCGTCGATTCTTTACGTAGCATTAGAAAGTTTTCAATGGTAGGTTTTGCATATAATCCATTTAATGTTTACATTTTACATTGACCAGTGCCTCCACAAAATGGAGTTGCAGAAGCACTTGCACAGTATGTGTTCGATACAATCGTGAGTAGCGGCAACGATCCAGGTTTTGAACTCACAGACGTTGGTACCCTTGGATTTAATTGATCTGTTGCTATTTCTGGGCTACAATTGGTGGATGTCTATGCAGACGATACGGTAAACTATATTCATGAACATGCCTAAGCTACTTGCTTAGGTAGTTACTGTTCAGCCAATTCCAAAAGATGCCACTGGTCTCATAGAGACCCTGTATGTATATGGTTTCCGTTTTTTGGAAACAGTTCATTCGTCGGTTATCAGATACTATTTATCATCATTATCAGCATTTAATATCCAGCTACACCAACGAGACAACATTTTACGTTTATAAGGCTTAACACATCTCCAATTTTCCTCACCAATATAATAGTAGATGGTATAAGAGCGCTTATCTTCTTTATAAATTACCACTTTAAATTAACTTCGATGTAGCATTTCGCTTTAAAAAGAGGGAAAAACAAGTTTATGAGAGAATATCTTTAAACTACTGTAGTTTCCATAGAATTAGTATTCAGAAAAAATCCAAAGACACGTAACTTTTATTTTTTAATAAAGTCTACGGATATAAAAAGAAAAGATAAATTTGCAATATATACGAGGAGATGGATAGAAAAATAGACATATATTTTTCATCCCCTAACAACCCCTCGGTCGCCGCACTGACTTTTGTCCCATCCATAATGTAGAGCTAATATATTTATAATGTCTTGTCTGGACTAACTCGATAACTCTGCTTGTTCAAGAAATGTATCAGAAAATAAGTTTTTGGGGGGTAACTTTGAGGGTCAGCTTCGACCCCTTAGACCGTTTATTAGCAGCTAAAAACAAGACTTGTCACTTAATTTTAAGTCCTCTACAACCTCCTAATATTTTTTGAAAATGGGAATGGGAGAGTTCCGTCACTTTGCTTGTAAGAGTAGCAATTCGTTTCCATAAATTCTTAGCTTACTTATTTTCTTTATTTCTAATAACTAATACATACCTGCTCATTTTTTGTAACCTAGTACATAAATTGTACAGTAGCGAACTTGTCATTTAAATTGGGAGCAAAATTATCTAGAGCATCTTCTTTTCCTAAAAAGAAATCGTAAATATGTTGACCCAAACTCTGAGGAAATACTTGACTTTTATTTGGTTTTTGTTTCAGACTTACTCATGAAAATATTTGCAAATGATGAGAAAGAACTTGCATTAAATAAAGAAAGCAATTTCGCCTTAACTTTTTCCGATATCATAATTTTCAGATTCAAAACAAAGTAATAACTTTTTATATTAATATTACTCATATATGTATGTTATTAAATGAGTTATTTCAATATTGAAAAAGAAATCTAGATCCCACAGGAATCGAGTAAGAATTTATGAGATTGCGATATTAATGTGCTTTTACGTGCCTTGATAGGAGAAAGTTTCCTAAGTGTTTTGTCTGGCCAGGCACTTAATATGAAACTACCACCACCAAAGTTTTTTAATAAAAAAAGTTTTCAGGTTTTTCCCCATGAGATTATTAGCAAACAATACACTAGAGTGCTTAGCAAGGGTCCGACAATTTTGCTGTGGCACATGATAAACTTGAATATATTTTTTTACATTCATATTTTTAATATCGACTACAGGTTATCTTAACTTTTTATAACTATAACTTTCCCAGTACCATAAAATGAACTAATGACAGTTGCTGGTGACTAACGCTGGTTTTGTAGAGAACAATACAACATTTTAAGCCCTAGTTTAAAAAAATCTCTATCTTAAAAACATTTTTTTAAATTTATGATCGGTCGAAATAAATAATATATTAAAGATATGTAATTGTTTCTGATTACAACCTTGTTAAGGAGAGCTATATTTTATTAATAGTAGTAGGTATATCTGTGAGGACACGACAGTTCCAAGATCGCATAAATTATTACTGTTACAAAATGTTGTTCTCGTGAGGGAACCCGTGTTACAATTAATTACAAACAAATGAAACCCTGTCAGCAAACTTGATATTTATACAACGTTTAGACTCCATATTGTTGAAATTCATGTGAGTGTTTCAAGCTACACTAGAGGTGAATAATTCATCGCCAGTTCTTAGGTATTGATCCATTTGATGCATCTATTTTTATAATTAAAATCTACTTTTAGGTTCAGAGTGGAAATTATGGAAACGAGTCAAATTATTTTAGTTGGTAAACTAAAATACAAAACTTAATTTCGTTTTTAGGTGGTTTAGTTTCCGTTTTCTTTGTTAAAAGACGAGTTTCATTCCCTGCCCCTATATCTATACGTTACGATATACAAGGTGTGTAAATTAAGTAATGAGACTGGCAATGTAGCGCCCGATCTAACACTGCGGAGACGGGACTTGAAAGGGCGGTAGGTTAACATAACATATGTAATTCACCCGTAGTACAAGTTTAAACTTGTTAGAGTCATTTGTTTGTTCTTTGTGACTGTTTTCGTAAACCGTTTTTTTCTAGAGCGTTTTAAAAATGAGTGATATTAATTTTGAGCATCGCAACGGTGTGCTATCAGGCTTTGCTCCAGACTTGGACACAGCCCAATGGATACTTTTGCAACTACACTTCAACACGAATACGGAGACAATGCGTCGCCTTAATTCGCAAGCTGCGTAACTCCAGTTTTGGGCTAAAATTCTACTCTGCAATTCTACTTTGCAATCTTTGCAAATTGCGTAACTCCTTCCCGCCAATTTTAGTGGGAAAAGTGCGTAACTCGGTATTATGTTGCTTGTTGACACGGGAAAACGTGACTCAATGTGTGTTGTGATATGAAATTGCCCAGTTTAATAAATTATTTGTGATTAATCCTGGAAGATTATAAACAAGAAGTACGTAAACTTTAATGTGCATGTGTTAATCGAAGTTTTATGGCAAATATATGGTAATTAATAGCTAATTTATTGTATTTATTATGCATAAAGGAGTTACGCTGTTTGCGTAGCATATAATGTGCAAGAAATTTGTCTAACAGGCGGGGGAGTTAGATAATTTTTTTTATAAATCTAATGACTCTACTTTTAAAAGAGGCAATATCATCATTCATTACCTAAAATATTTTTATTATTTAAGTATAATTTGTTACAGAAATGTCAAGTCGAATTAGAAAAATCTTCAATGCTTTGGGACAACATAATATGTCATCACGAGTAAGTCAAGAGATTTTAATAACATCAGAAGTTCATGAGAATAACAATACAATGTTAATATGAAATAATTCAAGATGAGCAGAATAATGCAGAAATTGTATTTGAAAATGGCGTACTTGCTGAAACTGATCAAAGTTCAAACAATGTATGCACAATGATTGAGCAGGCTGAAGTTATTATTTCAAACGATAATATTGATGATATTAAGTTAAAAAGTGATAGTACAGAGCGAGAAGAATAAAAAATTTGTAATTTTGAAAAAATAAATTATTATAGAAGAAACAGAAAATAAACTGCAAACGGAAATAAGTAGAGTAGAAGACAATTATTTGGACTTAATGAAAGACATTAATTTCAGTGATGTACATGTATGTGATAAAAATGCGAATATGCAAGAAAAAGAACATTTCGAACTTGACAAAGATCAATTCAGTGTCAATGCATTTGTTCACCAAATGGATTTGGAAACATCCGAATCTGATAGTTCGAATGGGGGGGTCAGTTTTCAGGAGGCTCAAGTTCAATTGAATCAAGATATTGATATGAAAGAAAGTGAAAATCTGGAAGACGATAATACAAGAAGAAAGCATTCTTCCAAATATATGATTAATGCAAGTAACTGGAGTAAGAATGAAAATCGTTTAAAAAGGGAACATGGAAAATCCTACTTTGGAAAAAAAGATAGAAAGTGAAGATTGGAGGTATGATATACAAAAACCACCAAAAAATGTTGAAAATGAGATGTAACTGTAAGCTCAGCAGCAAGGAAAAATCCAAACTTCCGTGTAGAAAACTATGAGAAGATGAGCGAATGGAGATATTTCAAAGATTTTGGGAATATACTTGGAAGGAAAACAGTGTTCATACAAAGTCATGTCTGTGTTTCACCAGTATTAAGAAAAAGAGGAGAAAACGAAGTTTCAAGACGATCCTATTCAAACGAATTTTATTTGGAAACAACAAGCAAATACAGGGGTGTGTAAATCAATATTTCTCAATACATTGAGTGTAAATTGACAAAGGATTTTTTTGGGATGTTGGACAAATAACGATCTACTAATTTTCTGCCGACGTTTCGTCCAATTTACTTAGACTTTATCAAGGCTCAATTAGTGTTTTTTACAATACTGGTCTACAGGGTTTGTCCGGAAAGTAATATCAGTGAGCTTTGAAAAATGGGGGTTTTATTGGTTCTATGTGTACAAATCTTTAGAAACTTTCAAATTACATTCCTCCTGCATCCACACATCGGTTCCAACGGGTCTTCCACGCATCAAAAGCCGTACGGTAGTCGTTTTCCGGAATCGCCTTTAAAGGGTCGGTGCAAGCCTTGTTTTTCACCGACCCAAAATGCTGTCCTTTCATTGGGGTTTTGAGGCGTGGAAACAGAAAAAAGTCTGGGGGGGGGCACATCGGGGCTGTAGGGAGGCTGGGGAACAATGGTGATGCCTGCCTTGACGAGGTAATCGGCCACGAGGAAGCAGATGTGCGAAAGCGCATTGTCGTGGTGAAGCTTCCAGATTTTTGAGACGTCTGGGCGGACGCGATTCACCCTGCGTTTCAGCCGTTTCAACACCTCGACGTAAAACTTTCCGGTTACGGTTGTCCCCTGCGGAATGAACTCATGATGGACCAATCCCCGCCAATCAAAAAAGACAATCAGCATTGTCTTGATCTTTGACCTGGACATCCTGGCCTTCTTGGGGCGAGGGAGTTCGACGTGTGCCATTCCGCACTTTGCCTCTTCGTCTCCGGATCGTATTCAAAGACCCAACTTTCGTCCCCGGTAATGACGTCATCAAGGAAAGCGGGGTTGTCTTCGCACGCGTCCAAAATGTCTTGGCAGGTTTCGACGCGCCTCGCTTTTTGATCGTCCGTTATCACTTTTGGCACGAGCTTCGCGCACACCTTGCTCATTCCTAAAGACTCCAACACAATTTCGTCAACAATGGTTTTCGTAATGTCTAATGTTTCGGAAATTAAACGGACATTTAGACGACGGTCAGTGTTCAACAAGTCACGCACACGTTTCACATTGTCGTCGGAATTGGAGGTTGATGGCCGTCCAGCGCGGTTCTCGTCGTTGACATTTTCCCGACCTTCTGCGAAGGCCTTGTGCCACCGGAAAATTTGCCTGTCCGAAAGACAATCGACGCCGAAAGTCTTCTTCAACATTGGAATGGTTTCCGCAGCAGTCTTCTCCAGTTTCACACAAAACTTGATCGCCATCCGTTGCTCAAGCGAACGTTGCATTTTCTCTGCACCGGGTCACTGTAACGACTCTCAAAGAACAAGTGATGCGACCGCTACAACGACCGGTAGCCAACTGACGCTTGTTGGATCTTGTTGCCAAATCCCCCACCACAATCCCAGCACGTAAAGCGTGGGCTGGCGCGTACAGTCTCGGGAAAAAAATTCACTGACATTACTTTCCGGACAAACCCTGTATGTCATACCAAAGATTGATCTTTTTCTCTACCTGCATGTAGATGTGTTTAAATATTTTAATAATGTTGTTATATTTATTTCTTTTTGTTTTTATAAACACACTACACGAATGATTGTCTAGGCTCGATTTTGAGCTCAAAATTTCAAATAATAAACAACAGAAATGAGTTTAAACATTACCTTTCATTCAGTATAATTATTATTAAAATGATATTGGAAAATATCCTTTTTGCTTAAGTTAACTACACTTGTATTCAGTTTTTTGTGTCCCCTGTAAAATTTACTGAAATGGACTTACGTAGTTTGCGAATTAAGGCGACGCAATGTTTTTTCAAGAACCCAGGTTTTTTCGGTGGTTTAAGGCATTATCAGAAGGAAGAGAGTCGACTGAAGATGTACCATCCACCGGAAGGCCTTCATCTTCAAAAACCGATGAAAATGATAGAATACGTGATCTTGAACGTTTAGCTCGTCGGTTGACGACAAAAATGATCAGGGAAGAGTTAAATTTGAATCACACCACGGTTCATAAGATTTTGATTATTGAATTGGGAATCAGAAAAATCTGCGGAAAAAATGGTTCCAAAAAACCTTTCGCAGAAACAAAAGGACATCAGGAAAGAAAGGTGTCTTGATTTGTTGGAATTGAAAATGGATTCCCATTTTATGGAACGTGTCATTACTGGTGATGATACTTAGGTGTGTGAGTACGACCCAGAAACAAGTTCGAGCAAGTCAAGAGCAAGTCGAAGATCAAATGCATGCTGATTTGCTTTTTTTGATAGCCAGGGAAATGTCCACAAAGAGTTTGTGCCTCCCGGCCAAACAGTAAATCAACACTTTTACAGAGAGGTTCTGAAAAATTTCAAAAAAGTGTCATGCGTGTTAGGCCAAACATCAAGAACAACTGGATGTTGCATCACTACAATGCGCCTTGTCACGCCATTTCAGTAAACGAATTTTTAGCCAGTAACCATCACCTCAATGGACGTCATTTTGGAACCATAGAACACATTCAAACGGCTGCAACCGACCAGCTGAAGGCAATTCCAGTACATGAGTTCCAGCACTGCTATGAGGAACGAAAGAACCGTCTCCAGCGTTGTGTGGCTTCCCAAGAAAGTTATTTTGAAGGAGACAACGAGACAACACTTAATTGTAATTCTATTCTAATAAAAAAAGTAAAAAAAACGGTCTCTTTACTTAATTTGCACATCTCGTATGTTATGATATTTTGCACCACTATAGTAGACTATATTATAAGATCACAAACCGTGAGCCAGATATCTCCACCACCTACGTCTACACGGTCTATACTTAACTGTCGGTGCATTATGAAAAGTGAGATGAGTTTTGATCTCACTAGATACCCTGACGTGACGTTTCAAAAACAAACAGGGGTTGTGACAACTTTTGACAGAACTGTTTAAGTTATTTTAGGTTACGTTAGATTATGTTGGGTTAGGTTTTTTTATTCAATTTTTTTTCAAAAAAGCGACTCTTGCCATAGAGATTACATTTTTGAACTTCAAAGTGATATAATTTTCGAACCGTAAACCTTCTCGATCTGAAAGTCACATAAATAAATGTCACCTCGAAAAACCCTTTTCAGTGATACCTCTCCCACCTTCCTGGGACGTGACCAGATAAACGAATTTTTACCATTTGTTCTTTTTTTAATTTCCGTCTCCGTGGAGAATGTAAAATTTTCTTATTAAAGAATGGCTTTTAATGAAGACATTAAAAAACCATTGAGTTAATTTTTTTTAGTTATAGTTATATTATAGTTATATAATATATATAATATAGTAATATTAAAGTTATATAAATCTTCACCGGGTGGATTATCAGTCGTCTTCGAATATTTTCAAAATTATATCCTCTTAGTAATGGAAAATAAATATATTCACTGACCGAGAATAGTCTGAGAGGGCACGATACGTCAGCGAAGTGAGCAACATGAATACAAAGGAGCTCAACTCAATTAGCTGCAAATTAGGTACTGTGGTAAAGAAAGATATACAGATTAAGTGGTTGCGACCGAGGAATAATGCCGAGCTTTGAGCAGACGAACGGAGGCTGGGAGAGGAGGTTAATTTATGTTTGTCGGTGAGCGGCAGCTCCATTTAAGAGATGGACTCGGGTTGTTGTTTTATCGAGTGTAATACCGCCGAAACAGAAACGCCCAGTTGGGGTGCGTATTATTTGCAGCATCGGTAATAAGTTGGTTTGGAATTTTCACCTGAGAGACAGTAGCACAGCTGGAGGGTTGGAGTAACATGCTGTTACAGTAAACGTGTCCTGCTAAGCTGCTAATATTTATATACATCTTACACCGTTGATATTGTTTGTAATTTTATGTCTAAAATTTTAAACTTAATTTACCCTTATCATGAATGGTAAAATTCACAAGTGTTTGACAAAGAAGAACTCAATCTCCTAAATAAAGGAATAAAATTGGGCCTCCCTGCCTCTGGAGGCGCTCTGGACGAAGTTGTGGCGGGTAATGAATGTGCAATACAGCACCTGACCGATTCTTCCAAGGGGTTTGCCAGAGAAGCAGTTAGAAAACAAATTAGTTCCAACATTGTTAAAAATAATTCCAAAAGAAATTCTAAGAAAGACAAAAACATTGTCAAAGGATTACGAGAGAAGGATTGTTTTTATTTAAACACTGACAAGGGAAATAAGTTTGTTATCTTAGATAAAAGTGATTATTTTGAGAGAGTAAACAATTTAATTAATAGTGGCATAGTGGCTCTACAAGAAATTATCAAAAAAGCCTTTGTCAAAAATAACACCTGAAGTTAAAACATCTTTAAAAGAATGTAACAACCTTATTACCCCTTCAATGAGGCAAAAATTACAATTGTCAAATCCAGTAATACCTAAATTATATTGTTTACCAAAAATACATAAACCAGGAAAATCTGTAAGACCAAATGTCTCAGTAATAGGATCCCCAACTTATAATATGTCAAAATGATTAACGAACATAAGTACTCATTGCCCAAAGTTCGAACATTTACCCATAACAAATAAGTTCGAAAATGTACTCATTGCCCAAACAAGTTTTTCAGTTGAAAATTCTAGCAGGTTCATTAACAATATCAAAAATCTCCAGTTGAAAGAAGATGAAATTTTGGTCCCGTTTGATGTATGCTCATTGTTTCCAAGTGCCCCAATCCCGCTAACTCTATACTACCTCAGGGAATTACTCGAACTAAATGGTTTAGACGATAAAATTATTAAGGAATACATTCGGCTTACTAGTATTTGTACGAATCAAAATTGTTTTCAGTACAATGCTGAATACTTTCAACATGTGGAAACGGCAATGGGTAACTCCTTGTCACCTTTCATTGCAAATATTTTTATAAGTAAATTTGAGACAGAATCATAAGATACATTCGAGTATTTTTTATAAAGTTTATGTCATGGACGTGGACATCTTCGCGGTATTTGATACAAAAGCAATTAGTTTAAATAATTTTGTTGCTAAATTAAATAACTGTTTCCATACCATAAAATTTACAAATGAAATGGAACACAATGAACAGCTACCATTTTCAGGTGTGTTAGTTATTAATTAGAAATAGTGAAAATAAGTTAAAATTTGATATACATAGAAAAGAAACCGAGACTCATAGATATATCCCCAACGATTCGCACCACCCTTTTCAACATAAAAGTTTTGATTTTATAATTCTTCGTTTGTTAAGTTTCCCTCTCAGTAAAGAGAGGTTTGAACATGAGAAAAATTAATTAAGGATATAGCTAAGAATAACGGTTACTCAGTCAATTTAATGGATACGTTAATAAGGAAGTATAAATTTAAGAGAGCCCTGTACAATTCTACGACTTATCATAGGGATACCGACAATTCGAAATTAATTTGTTTCGTTACCATATGAACCTAAATTCACCTGCGGACTAGATAAAAATTTTAAAAATATTAATATCAATTTGGTTCATAATTCTAAAAATAAACTTTTTTTAAATTTGTGTAATAAGTTGTAAAGGTTGTGATCAAACGTATACTGGGCAAACAAGAAGATGTATTTTGACTAGAGCTAAAGAACACGTGGCTCATTTAAAATATGGCAGAACGGAAAAATCTTGTGTTGCCCAACATGCTTTTGACAACAACCATAGATTAGAGACATAAATAATTTAAAATTAATTAGAAATGTAACAAACAGTAGACGGTTAGATGCTTTTGAAAGTTTAGAAACCATTAAATGTAACCGTAATATGAATAAGACCAATGGTCCAATATCCAACAGTTCACTCTTTGCCTGGATAAAAAAGACATTTAGACAAAAGAAAATTAAGTATAAATAGTGCAAGTGTGTAGGTTAGAATTTAGTTTTAATCTTCTCCTGAGGATGCTAATTGAGTTGACGAAACGCGCGTCGAGAAAAGTATAGTAGTTCGGTGTTTCGTGGAAGTCCAGGTTTGTGTTTCTTCGCCGAAAGTTCCAGTACCCACTCCAGGTAAAACTCACTAACAAACATTAAGCCAATTCTTAAAAAAATGCTGTTTTCTAAAAACAAAAACGAAAAAGTTATTTCAAGAAATTCCGAAGATGTAATACTACCTAGCCCATGAGCCATATTATTCCAACTTTTTCCATCTTTTGTAGATGATTGCAGTTTTCTTGCAATTGGTTTGGTGTTACTTGATGAGTTTTACCTTTTAAACCGGCGATATGTGTGAAGTTTGGCTGTAAAAAGTATTCGAGCCTTCATTTAATAATCCTATTATTGGATGTTCGCAATCCATTTTGTATTTTGAAGTTAAGTTGGTAAATGTATGTATGACTTAGGTTTACGTCATAGATAACCATATGATTTGACCTCAAAATAATTTCCATGGTTTTAGGTATTTTAATGGACCTATACTGAGAAACATAAATAAATAAACATTAATAAAAGAGCTAAATAGTCTAGATAGCATAAATAATTAGCAAAAACCAGTGTACAACCAGAAATTTTTGAGAAGTCAGCATATTGTTTGATAAGTCAACAACTAGAGATCCATTACTTTTGGTTTGCACATTCACCCCGTCCTTTATCAATCAAATAATCGAGTCAGTGTTTAACAGTTATCCCGTGTCGTTGACCTTACTTTGTAGCTACGCTGCTGAATATAGAAATTAAACCCAAACAAAGTAACTAGGGATAATTAACACGTTCATCCCGTAAACATTTTTTCAAGCCCACCTGTTCAGCCGTTATTTATTTCAGTTGATTTCGCCATGCGCCACCGATGGCGCACCACGACTCCCGAGTAACATTTCTCGTTTGTAACCTTCATGCGCCACCTATGGTACACATAGTCTCTACATCGATAATAGGTAGAGTGCATGCTATTTCTCACACGTGGCTGTCTTCTAACATAAGTAGCATTATGGAAAGTTATGAAAGTGAACAATAATGAAACTTAAATAGAAAAGATCATATAGGTATTGATTTTGATAACATTTTGAGTAACAAAAAACTGGACGTTTTCCACGAAACACCGAACTACTACACTTTTCTCGACGCGCGTTTCGCCAACCAAGTTGGGATCTTCAGGAGAAGATTAAAACTCAGTTCAGATCAGATCAGATCAGATCAGATCAGATCAGATCAGATCAGATCAGATCAGATCAGATCAGATCAGATCAGATCAGATCAGATCAGATCAGATCAGATCAAGATCAGATCAGATCAGATCAGATCAGATCAGATCAGATCAGATCAGATCAGATCAGATCAGATCAGATCAAGATCAGATCAGATCAGATCAGATCAGATCAGATCAGATCAGATCAGATCAGATCAGATCAGATCAGTTCAGTTCAGATCAGTTTTAATCTTCTCCCTGAAGATGCCAACTTGGTTGGCGAAACGCGCGTCGAGAAAAGTGTAGTAGTTCGGTGTTTCGTGGAAAACGTCCAGTTTTTTTGTTTCTACGCCGAAGGTTCCAGTACCCACTCCAGGAACATTTTGAGTAATAAAATAAGTACCGTAAAATTGGTGCTCGTAGCTGAGAGTCTGTAAAAGTTTTATATTGCTGAAAAGAACGGAACAGTGTTTCCTAAAATCAAAAACATTATGGTCTTTTTGTTAGCTAAGAAAATTTACGGGTTCAAATTCAACGACTTTTGGTTTTGCAAGATTACCCATTTAACGGTAAAATTTGGGTGTTCGAAATATGAATTAGGTACCTAAATCTTGGAAATATGAAACCTCCTAAATAAATGCATATTTTTGGTTACTACGGTGTCATTAGACTGTTTCAATAAATAATAAACTAGTTCTTAGAGGGTCCATTGAACTTTCGTTCCATATTATTTTTCATTTCGTTTTATGTTTTGATTAGTTATAAGTAGAATTTTAAGTTTTTTTTGACAAGTACATATTAATTGTTAGAAAAACGTAATTGCTTTATGTTGTCGAATATCACTTCAATAAATTTGTATTAATAAAAAAAAATGTCTCGTAATTCATGAAAGATTACTGTGATCTGAAAACAGGTGTACCACAGATGGTACATAACCTTTACCTACAGCCGTAATATAATATCAAAGTCCGATAGGTAGCCGTAGAGTTTGGAGCAAAAATTTTTTACTTCATATAATGTGGCCATATATGGTACATGCCGGCTGTTGATAACAACCTAAATGTACCACATGTGGTACACATCGTCGTGAACGTGTTAAGGAATGTTTATTTTTCGACACGGAGGCGAAGCGCGAATGTTGTACAACTGTGCGGATAAAAGTGGATTGAAAGGGACGAAATTAATGTTGGGTTTTGTTATGTGCATTTCCTAAAGAAAGCGCGTTCGTGATTGACGAGTAAGGGACCGAGAAAAGGGGACGCATAAAAATTATTCTTTGTTCCAGCAAAGAGGACACTCATTTATATTAGAATACGAATAACAGCGGTTTCATCTCTGAACAGTGGCCTAAGACATAAAGGAAATGTAGCATGAAAATGTTAATGGAATCATGGTTAAATCCAATTTATTCCATTTATTTCCTTGGGACAGTCGGTGTCTTTATGTCCCTCTGTATAATAAAGTATGTCGTACATTATTATCCAGTGATATTATTAGACTGTAGTCACGGATTATTCCCGTCTTTGTTGAGACTGACAAAGAAATATTTTGTGTTGAAATATTTGATGGAACTCAGGGTGAAGGAGGGGCTAAAATTATGGGACACGTATATTTTTATAGCGGTCCATAAGGTCATTAAGGGGGTGAAATTGGAAGTTGAAGTTCACCTCCAACATTTTTTACTTTTGAATATCTTGAAAACCAGTAGAGATAGTTAGCTTTTAAATCATAGCGTGGCTGCTTACTTGATGGTGGATTGGTGAACTAATTCCAGCGTTCTTTCTTATTCCCGCGACCACATACATGGATTAATTTAGTTCAAATTGAGCATAGAACAAACTTAAACAAAAATAAATTATGTTTATTTCTAAACTATCAGCAAAATTTAACCAATTTCTAAAATTTTGTGGAACCAACCACAAATGATTCTAAAAGTTTTTATTAGAAACTGTTAAATTAGGAAATTTCGTCTGTGGTATTGATTTCCTGGCCAACTTATTATTTTTTTTAATTTATAGTGAATATGTGAAAATCATTTAATCAGTTTTTTTCGTTTTCATCGATGCATTTTTCTCATTTCGCACAAGTATACATTTTCTATTAATAATTAAATTGCGCATCACACCCAGATTGAAATTCCTTTATGGAATAAGAAAATATTAATTAAAAAAGTAACATGCCATGTTTGCTATTAACACCCTTTTATGGGGTGATCAAATTTTAGCGTCCTCATATTGTTTGCGACTATACTTATGTACTACACTTCTTTACTAAATTTGAGCCACCCCGAAGTGGTGGTTTTGAAAATATTTGAAAAACCTTGTTCGCACCGCCCCCTTTGGAGGGCTGCAGTATTGTTAAGAACGACCTTAGAGCCAAATAAAAATATACATGTTGGTTTATTTCATAGGTATGTAGTATCTGCCATTAATTTTTGGTCATATATTTTTGAATCACCCTTGCATATTCATAAGAACATTTTTTTAATCCTCCAAATATTCACACCCTTAAGTAAATTACCCCATTGCATTAAATAATATATAAACGATATAAACGATATAATAAGAGAAGGAAATGAAACATGGAAATAATAGAGAAAATGGAAGAACCACAAAGATAATAACAACATATAACTTTAAAGATGTATGGAGTATGGAGTGAAGATGGAACAGATTGCCGATCTACTTGCTGATACAAAGAAGAAGTAGAGGACTTACAAAGTTCTATTTCTGAATTTTCGTTTAATTCAATGAAATATGTACAACTGCAGATTAATTTGTAAACATTTTCGTCTAAAAACGATGTAAATCGTTGGAGCGATTTTAAGGATAATATTTTTAATACACATACATAAATAATATTCTTCATGTCTGATGACGAAACTATTGAAGAGGTTTTATGTACGCGAGATTTGCGTGTCAAGAAGCTTTGTGTCATGATGTTATATACATAAATATAAAAGGGGCACATTCACATTTAGAATACAAATACTCTTTCAAATCCATTTAAACTTTTAAAACTGAAAAAGTAAAATATGTAGACCGGATATTGTTTAGAGCGGATTTGTTAGCTAAAACATTCTGTTTGGAAGTTTTAAAAGCGCCATGACATATGAAAGCGAACGGTGCATGCCTACTGCAACAAAAGTATTTGCTGTTGATGCGTGCCAACATTTTTTTGAATTGTCGGAAATCATTTAAAATCTAAAACCCTTTTGACATGACAACATTTTTACGTTTATCATATTTCTATCTTTGCAGTAACAAAACGCAGTGCTGCAGTAAGAGAAAAAGCTCTAAATAGACCAAATATGACAATAAAAAATTATTTTAGTTGCACCATTTTCCATTAGCACACCATTACGACCCTCTTGAGGGGTTTAAATTGAAGTTTTTATAAAAATTTCAAATTATTATACATATAAAAGTAATTTTAGTTGTACCATTTTCCATTACCATCCCTTTATGACCCATCTGAGGGGTTAAAATTGAAGTTTTTATAAAAATGAAAAATGTATGTGTATTCTTATGAATTTTAGCATTCTAAAACCGAATATGATATTATAAATGATTTTAGTTGTACCATTTTCTCCTAGCACCCCCTTAAGATCCCCTCTGTTGGGGTTCAAAATGGAACTTTTTTATAAAAATTTAAAACTTATAAGTTTTATGAGGTATTTTGGTCGACTAAACCAGGAAATGTCAATAGAACATAATTTCAACTACCAAATTTCCCTGTAGCAAAACCTTGCGACCGCCGTAGGGAAAAAATGCGCTCTTAATAAAAATTTAAAATGTACATATCCTCTAATGCCCTTTTACATGTAATTGTAAAGTGAAATTTTGCCCCTGGGAGGTTACAGGGGGGTAATGGGGCGGTCCAGGGGGTGATTGAATGGTTGAAATCATTTTTATTGTCTTGATCAGTTTTAGTGCACCAGAATACCTAGAAACACACATCAATTTGAAATGCTTTATAAAAACTTCAATTTCAACCCCTCAGGAGGGTCGTACAGGGGTGCTAATGGAAAATGGTACAACTAAAATAACTTTTTATTGTCATATTTGTATCAGAACACCAAAATACATAAGAATACACATAAATTTGAAATTTTTATAAAAACTTTAATTTCAATCCGTAAGGAGATTGTAACGTTCAATTTTTATTTTATGTATCACCCTGTATAGTAATTATCATAACACGTTTATTTTGTCACTTTAATAGTCAAATATCCAGGCTTTAAATTTATGGGTAGTGTAATATTCTTAATATATAGGTATATAGTTCAGGTTTGCTTGCATCTCCTGGTGTATGTTAGCACCGTCCGGTATTTAGGGTAGTTTTTTTTTCTAGTTGAAGTCCTCTTGTTAGACTACTGGGTGGGATCCGTAATTCATAATCTATCAATGCGATAGGATTGTGCAGAACGAACAACTTTCTGTTGTCAGCGAGGGTTAGGGTTAGTAGATGACCTTTTCCTACCGCTGAGAGGGGCCGGTCAGCCATCAGTCCTGTGGGTGAATGTTGGTGGTGATCGTAGTACGAATTGGTGAATGTGTTATTGGTATGGAAGTGTGGATGAATGGGCCAGATCTGTTGTGTTAGTTAGTGGTTTTGGTGCGAGTATACTGACCTGGAGGCGAGTCAGTATCATGCGTTTAAATGCCTCTTATGTTTGATGAGTTTATATATGTTTTTTTTTTGCGAGTATGCTGACCTGGAGGCGAGTCAGTATCATGCGTTTAAATGTCTCTTATGTTTGATGAGTTTATATATGTTTTTTTTTTAGAGTATGCTGACCTGGAGGCGAGTCAGTGTCATGCATTTAAATGCCTCTTATGTTTGATAGGTTGATACCGAGGTAGTATCTTGCAAGTAGGTTGTTCCAGGAGCGGCTCAATCTCAAGCATTTTAAGGCTCCATATTACGTTGGATTATTTGAGATTTGGTATTGTTTTACTAACCAGTCTAGAGTAAATAGCTACAAACCACGATAGAAGTTGAAATGTTTAGGTTATAATTTTTATGGTACGATTTAGTAACTGTTATTTAGGCGACACATATTTAATTAGCTTAGAACTACCAGTATTCACTTTAGAGAATTTGTTAGAACCTTACTTTGATTAGTCTTTCTTGTTAGTAGATGATAAATTGAAATATTTCATAAAAGTAAACAACCCCTATCTCACAGTTGTATGATCACAAACAGCTGATCGTTGATGGCTCAGCCGTTCGGGACATCGAGAAATAATTACGATTGATTCACCGTTCAGTTACCATCTGATATGCCATGTTATTTTATAATAATCACGATTATCGATGAAATTATCGGCTGTCATAACCAAATTCGATCCTTTAATGTTGTTGACCTACATTGTGACAGCTACCAAGTGCTGCCAACTGTGTAAAAATAGTAATTAAATCTGGTGAATTCTGGGGAGTTTGCGATGATTTCGGAAGGACATTTGAAATGTTAAATTAAATAACAGTCATTAATTAGTTGAGATATATAATGATTCCTCATTGTGCGATTTAAGGTTTGTTGTGGCTATTTACATAAAGACTTGGTTATCTTGTTTCTGATTGGTCGGCGTCACTCTAGCGGCTGGTAGCCGAAGCATTCTTAGGGAAATTGTTTCCGTGTTCAGCAGAGGCCATGTCATTTTTCGTCGATTGTCTGTAAGATGCACACGTAGAGTGTCGAATTTAACGCCTGGCTTTATCTACAGCCATCCGTGTAGGGATTTGTTAAAATTCGTCACATTAGTGAGTTTCCTGTTGTTTGGATATTGTGTTAGCCGTTGGGCTAGATTTGTGGAGGAAATCACACCAATTTTTGGGATACAACGTGCGTCTTAACCTTCAACCTCATGGTGGCCCCGAAGCTTAGAAGAAAACCCTTGTGTGCGTGGCTGGGAGACGTTGGCTGGATGAGCTGTGGTATATACCGGCTGTCCCCGGATTTGTTGAATATTTTGGAGTAGGCTGCACAAGTTAATTTTTCTTTATATCTCCCTGGCTACAAGCCGATGTTAGTAGAGTCGATTCTTTCTGTATTTTCTTGTACTCCCTGTTGGTTGGGTTATTTATTATGTAACGTTGAAGAAGTGATGTCCCCATATCACTCATTCGTTTTGGAGGGTCTTATACCATTTTTTTCTTTTAGGGTTTTTTTTTATATTACCAGTTCCGGTTCATTTCAAGCTTTTCTGTTCTGGTTTCGCTTTGGGCCGAAATTTTTATGCTGTGCTGTAGTTCATGTTGAGAGGAGGTCAGTTGCTGCGATTTTCCCCCAGGAGGCCTATCGAGTTAAAGCCAAGCTGGTCAAGGGATACCCTGGTTGAGGACTTGATCGCTGCCGGAGTAACGAACAACCGTACTCCCCATCAACCGTGGAGACCTGGAGGACTACCTCTCACTACAGGACGGAGCGAACGATTGGACTTAGGGCTGTCGGAGCTAAGTATTTGTGTCGATCAGCAAAGATCTATTTTTAGCTAACCGATTTACTGAATATATATATTTTTTTGTACTTCTTGTGTAAGCCAACCTATGACATATGTGATGCTGCATTGTCTCTTAATTACCTGAATGTATTTGATGTACAAGGTTATAAACTCCATGTGCGCCAACGTATAGCTATACTGCGGAATCTTTTTTTTTTTTTGTTAATTACTGATATGATTTAACGATTTGATTTCTCCATCTGGTATGTAAACGATTTTTTTTTATTTACTTTGGGTAGGCTGACTGTCATAGTTTGATTACGAGTTGACCATATTGTACTTTTGATATTTTGATATTTTTGATTGTGTGCTTAGAACATATGTACATGTATACTTAGCCCTGTGAGAGTTGCGCCCTAATTCCATAGTTTTTTTTTTGTGTATAATTTGTGTTGCTAATAGCTAGTAATGTTGGTAATTTTAAATAAGTAATAAGGGTAATCATAGCCCGGACCTGTGCTGTCGTCCTACCTCGACATATTTTGCCGACACCCTGTTTCGTGGTTTGAGGTGACGGCTTCCAACTTTGCGGCTGTCTGGTCGGTAAACCATGGGGCGCCCTCAAGTTTAACCAGGAATTGCAGAGGTATTTATTTTTTTTTTTGGAACCTGCCCCATCTCCCTCTGAGTACTAGCTCGCAGGCAGACCAGGACCAGCGTACAGTGGGCACAGGCAGGCTGGGTGTTTGAACTATATACTAGAGCCATAGGTTAGCGATAGGTTAGGTAGTTTTTCTTGTAAATGGTTCCCAGTAACTGTTGTAATACCCCGACAACCAACTATGTACAGTAAATTTTCATTTTTATTTTTTTGTGAATTTATGGTTGATTGACCTTTCCTACCTGGATTACCCAGAGAAAAAAAAAAAAGCGCCACAAGATGCCAGCGGAAAATTCAATAGTTGAAATTAATTTGTAATGTCATAATCTGTTTCAGCGCATCAAAATACATAGTGGCAGAAGGGTCTACCTTCTGGGTTTGACCAATTTTTTCTTTGTGGACTGTGTTATTAACATCTTGCAACTGTCTTGCACAGGTTCTACATTTCTTATATATTGTTCTTGGTGAGTTTTAGATGAGATAAATACGTCACAAACTGTATATATGCTGAACTGAACTATCAATGGATGCCCGTGTTTTTCTTCTCTGGAGAAACGAAAAAATAAAAAAAATATATACCTATTTAGGTATAAGTCTATGGCTATAAACAAAACAGAACCTAAATAACACAGGTTGCGCAATGACACCACAATAATATGGTTATAATTTAAAAAACCTTACCTACATTCAGTTGTATTTTCGGTTCCCATAGTATAAGAATTCGACTGACTTCTTGTAAATGACAGTACACAGCCAAGGTGGTCTATAGAAAGCAAATATATTTCTTTCTTTATTTCATTATATTTCTATTTCCAACGAGTTACAGAGTTTCATTGCAGGATACCCGGCACGACGAAAATTTCCGGAATTTTTTCGTTACCATGGTAACTGCTAAAAATAAGAGCATTCGATTGGTTTGAAGATATAGATGTGAAATTTTCATTCCTCATTTTCTTGTTTGGTAAAGAACGAATTGGAAGAACTGTAGTAAAAACATTTAAAAAGAAACCTGCATCTAAACCCTGCAGCTTTGTTAGGCGTTAACTTGTAATGGCCTATCAAGACTTTCTACCACTAACGTTGTAAGTTGTTGCAAGTTAAATTAATGTCGCTTGATAGTAATAATATGAAATTAACAATCTCAAACATAAGGAGTAAGCACACAATTATGTACATACAGGGTTTGTCCGGAAAGTAATGTCAGTGAGCTTTGAAAAATGGTTTTTATTGGTTCTATATGTACAAATCTTTAGAAACTTTCAAAATACATTCCTTCTGTGTCCACACATCGGTTCCAGCGGGTTTTCCACGCATCAAAAGCCGCACGGTAGTCGTTTTCCGGAATCGCCTTTAAAGCGTCGGTGCAAGCCTTCTGAATGTTTTTCACCGACCCAAAATGCTGTCCTTTCATTGGGGTTTTGAGGCGCGGAAACAGAAAAAGTCTGGGGGGGGGGCATATCGGGGCTGTAGGGAGGCTGGGGAACAACGGTGATGCCTGCCTTGACGAGGTAATCGGCCACGAGGAAGCAGGTGTGCGAAGGCGCATTGTCGTGGTGAAGCTTCCAGGATTTTGAGATGTCTGGGCGGACGCGATTCACCCTGCGTTTCAGCCGCTTCAGCACCTCGACGTAAAACTTTCCGGTTACGGTTGTCCCCTGCGGAACGAACTCATGATGGACCAATCCCCGGCAATCAAAAAAGACAATCAGCATTGTCTTGATCTGGACCTGGACCTGGACATCCTGGCCTTCTTGGGGCGAGGGGAGTTGGACGTGTGCCATTCCGCACTTTGCCTCTTCGTCTCCGGATCGTATTCAAAGACCCAACTTTCGTCCCCGGTAATGACGTCATCAAGGAAAGCGGGATTGTCTTCGCAGGTGTCCAAAAGTTCTTGGCAGGTTTCGACGCGCCTCGCTTTTTTGATCGCCCGTTAGCACTTTTGGCACGAGCTTCGCGCACACCTTCCTCATTCCTAAAGATTCCGACACAATTTCGTGAACAATGGTTTTCGTAATGTCTAATGTTTCGGAAATTAAACGGACACTTAGACGACGGTCAGTGTTCAACAAGTCACGCACATGTTTCACATTGTCGTCGGAACTGGAGGTTGATGGCCGTCCAGTGCGGTTCTCGTCGTTTACATCTTCCCGACCTTCTGCGAAGGCCTTGTGCCACCGGAAAATTTGCCTGTGCGAAAGACAATCGACGCCGAAAGCCTTCTTCAACATTGGAATGGTTTCCGCAGCACTCTTCTCAAGTTTCACACAAAACTTGATCGCCATCCGTTGGTCAAGCGAACGTTGCATTTTTTCTTGCACCGGGTCACTGTAACGACTCTCAAAGAACGAGTGATGCGACCGCTACAACGACCGGTAGCCAACTGACGCTTGTTGGATCTTGTTGCCAGATCCCCTACCACAATCCCAGCACGTAAAGCGCGGGCTGGCGCGTACAGTCTCGGGAAAAAATTCACTGACATTACTTTCCGGACAAACCCTGTAGTTTTTAAGTCAAATGAAACTATATTTACAGAAATGAGCTTATTTAATATTCATATACTTTCGGATATTATTCTAAATGTTTTATGTACCAACATTAATTTGAAATTTGTCACTAATAGTCTCTTTTTTAAATTCAAAACCGCGCATTGTCACCCTACGGGCACTTCCAAAACTGCTTCCCCACTTTCGGAAACTTATTTTCCACAATTACTTCTCGGCAGTATTTCACGGCGGAAACTGCTGAAGATCAACGAGAGAATAATAAATAATTTTGTAGGCATTTTGAGACTGCCAACTCCCTTTGTACCTATTTGACCCTTGGTTTCTTTTCGAGGGACAAATACTGTTAAAGTAATATATAGGCATACAGATTTTACGCGAACATATATAAATTTCGTTGCACGCAAGGAAAAGTTATAATTTACAGCGTGTATAACACGTGCTATCTCCCGGGACATCTCTTTTTACCTCCACCTTATTCCCCGTACAATAAGGGAACAAGCCAGTAACGGCTAGTAGAATGTGAAATTCTCGCATTCTGGCAAGGAAGCATGTTATACCCATAATATAATTTTGGGGGTGAATGCTACATAAATACCAAAATAGCCTAAAAACTTCAAAAGCAACTCGGGGAAAATGTTTAAACAAAAACGCCTGCGTCACTGCATCTTAGTAACGGCTTATACAGAAAATAGTTTTGTACACTATGATTATTTCTCTCTCGCCCACCTCATTCATTTCTAAACGGTTAAAATAAATTGAGGAACTCGCGTGCAAAACCGGATATATCCACTTTTTTCACAAAAATCGTTTTTAGTTGGTTTCTGACTGTATATCGTGAGATCTATCGGTACATGTACTCATTTGCGACCAGAACGAGGTATATCCCATTCAAATCGTCAAGCAAAATGTGGGATTTGGAGCAACACTAGTTATATCCAAAGTTCGCAGACAAAACTGGTTATATCCATATTAACAAGTCTGTGCGAATCGGTTGTATTTTAATTCGTTAGGTTGTAGTTTAGTTCGTATTGTTGCTGGTGCCACGTGTTTTCCATCGTGAAAGACTCTTCGAAAGGAAGAACCTAGTGTGTTTAGTGTTTAAGCTGAATTCGTGTGTTATGGAGGAAGAAGATATCAGTGTAAATTAAGGAAATTATGGGAATAGGGAAAGAAAAAAACGGGAAAACAAAAGAGACGCGCGTAAAAGACAAAAGTAAGGTTATGTTTTTAAGGTAAACTTTTTAAACAATTGTTACGTGTTTTAGGTATACAGATCCTGACCCTAGGTTAGAAAATTTTACACGTCCTTGTCGTCATGATGGTAAAACATATGAATGCTGTAAAGTAGGCATGCAAGATATTCAAGATGTAAGAAAAGAGTTTTATAGGCATGCAGAGAAAGTCCGCCAGGATATATATTTAAGTCGTTATATATCTGTAACCAGCTAAACGACGCAGACAAAAATTTTGAAAAAAATCCAATCATAACATCAAAAGAAGAATACATACAAATTTATTCAGAAGTAGGTTCTGTAAAAACACTTGGTTCTGACTGGCAAATGTATGATGTAAAAGAATGGGAAAAGGTGTTTAAAAAAGTGAAGGGAATTTCGGATTTTAAAAAAATCGTCTTGAAAAAATTCATGAATAAAAATGAAACTATTATTAAAGTAATGACGTTTGAATATTATCGGTTCACTTCTGGTACCACAACTTGGCAATCGCTTATCGACGAAGGAAAATCTGAAAAACAATATAGAGCTAAATGGATTACCATATAGGTAATTCTATAGCAGATAAAAAGAAAAAAGTTTGAGGCATTTGATAAAGGAGCATTTTGAAGAAGAATGGCAAAATAGGGAAGACCTTTTTGTGGTATAAAAACTTGTTAGTCAGTATGGGAGAAAGAAACGAAGACTTTTTGGAAAACAGTGAAGATGAACCAGAAACCCAAGAAGATGCAAACCAGGTATATGATTGCCTGCACGAGGAAACCGCAATACATGTTTAACTTGTTTCGTATATTGTGTTAGTGCATTTAACTTGTTTTGTTCATTTTGAAAGAAATAAAATGATTTTATTTGGAAATGTGTCTCATTTGGGTGCAAAACCGGATATATCCAATTTTTTGTGGCAAATAACGCCAAATTGTTGACTAAAAATAACAAAAAAATTACGTCAATCAGATGGTATAACTCACTAAAATAAAAATGTTTTCTGAAAACCACATTACTTCTCAAAATAAATCCGTGAGACGTTATTTTTATCTCCTGAAAAATTTTCAAAAGTGGATGTATCCGGTTTTTCACGCGAGCTCCTCAATTATAACCTGCAAAAAGTATTATGTTTCTACCATCTGAGACTAAAATTAATGTATAAAAGACAGAAATCTGAACGACACCAGACATCGCGACGACGAGACGTTTCAAACATTTCTTTTTTCCAGATGTAAAGCAGATTCAGAAGGGAATATGGCGTCGGCGTCGTTGGAAAGAGCTCCTAATATGGACTACATCTTCCAAACACCATTTTTCAATATTTTCATTTCTTAAAAAAGGTTTGATTTAATACGTGTGATTTATACTATAAGTGGAGGTGGGAAATTACTTAAAATTAAATTTTACTATTTTAATTACTTACCTTTCAAACTTACCGAAATTTTCGGAAATTTTCAAGAAAAGGAAATGAAAGATCATGTTCATTAAATAAATATGGAAACTGTTACAAGTTATTATTATTATGTATTTCTGGTAATATGTTTTTTTTTAATTCTAAGGATTTTTCATTATTTTGAAGACATAAGAATACTTTTAGGTTATGTTAAAATATTTACATAATCGAACTTGATACAGAAAAAAGAAAACCACTTAAAATAAAACAAAGACATAATAAAACACATTTTTATAAAAATATTTTATCAGAACGAAATATATATTATATGTAGGAAACTGTTAAACTAATTTAAGCATACCTACATCTTTAAAAAAATCTGCTTGTTAACAAGTTTCGGATTTTCTAAAACGAATTTGTAGGAAAATTACTCCAGAAAGGTTTTCCTTTTCGGTGTTTATCTTTTTAGTTGGTTACCTCTACTATATAGGTATAGTGGCGTCTATGAGTCGGACGAACATTGATCTCGATTTACCCGGATCGAAAGTACCTCCCCTCCCCATTCTCGAGGATGCTGAACACGATGCCGGTGTCAGAATGTCTCTTTGGGATTGCGCAACCCCCCAAAATGGCCAAAAACCACCCCCCTACATAATTTCCTTTAAAAAAGACGTCTTTTCCCCCGTTTTCGAGGATATTGAGCACGGTGGTGCTGTTACAGATGACTTCCGACCCTCACCAACCCCTCCGCCGGTCAAAACTCACCCCCAACCGGGGGTGGTTTTTTTATTTTTTTATATCAGCGACAAAACGTCTGTCCCCCGTTTTCGAGGATGCTGAACACGGTGGTGGTGTTCAATATCCCTTGCCCAACTCCTCCACCAGCCAAAACTCACCCCCGAGAGGGTGATCTATTTATTGATTTGGGGATTGAAGGGATTTGAAAAAAAAATCATCCACCACCATCGTGTTCAGCATCCTCGAAAGCGGGGGGGGGACAAACGTTTTGTCGCTGATATAAAAAATAACCCTTTCGGGGGTGAGTTTTGATAAGTGGAGGGGTTGGTGGGAGTCGGAAATAATCTTCAGCACCACCACCGTGCTCAGCATACTCGAAAACCGGGGGGTGGGGGGGGCAGACATTTTGCCGCTGATATAAAAAAAAATACCCCTTTCGGGGGTGAGTTTTGGCTGGTTGAGGGGTTGGTGGAGGGTCGCAAGGGATAATGAACACCACCACCGTGTTCAGCATCCTCGAAAACGGGGGGACAGACGTTTTGTCGCTAATAAAAAAAATAAAAAATCGCCCCCTTTGGGGGTGTTTTTACCGGTGGAGGGGTTGGTGAGATTCGAAAGTCATCTTCAACACCACCACTGTGCTCAGCATCCTCCAAAATGGGGAAAAATACGTTTTTTTACAAGGAAATGATGTAGGGGTGTGGTTTTCGGTCGTTTTGGGGGGTTGCGCAATCCCAAAGAGACATTCTGACACCGGCATCGTGTTCAGCATCCTCGAAAATGGGGGGAGAGGTACTCTCGATCCGGATAAATCGAGATCATTTTTTTCAGGGTTTTTTTCCGACCCACAGACGAATATAGTTGTATAATATAGTAGGTCATATTTTTCAACGAAGCGGTGAAAAACGATCGAAAGCCGTAAAAAAGTTGTACTTGTTTTTTTGTTATTTTTACCCAAAATTAAAGTAAAAATAAAATGTAGATAATCCTGTATCTGTTTGAGCTTAATACACAACTCACAATTATGTATTTATACCTGTTTGTTATTAGATACCATTTCTAGATCTTGTTTCTACCGTATTTATGGGTAACAATATATTTTTCATGATATACCATCTTATTTCACATTCATTCAGCTTATTTCACAACTTCACAGAAAGATTTACTAGAAATCACACGCATTGGGTCGTAGTTTTAAAAACCGCTGCCAATGGAATTACCAGTTCCACATCCAATTTTCCACTTTTAATTAGAATAAACCGCCAAAAACATCAGATTATATTCATTATTATGAATTTACCTAAATTAAATTATCCCTGAATCACCTGTATGAGCTTTATGACACAAATGACATTTATAACCTATATGGATGGCTATTGATGTCATAAGTATCATAGGGGTTAAGTTCTTAAGGGTTAAGAACTTAACTCCTATTATACTTATGACATTTATGACCTTGACAACCTGAATGACCTTTATGACCCTTATGATTTACTGTGGTAATGAAATGGAAGTCTAAATTAGAGTAAAGACTTAATGTTTTGATATTCAAAACATATAAAACGACGCAAAACAGGAATGTTTTTATTATTTTACATTAAGATACAACAAAACAGCCGCCCCTCATCTCCTGTGTACAACAAAAAATACCATCAGCCAAATGAACATAATTTCAATATTTAGTTTGGTTACAAATAAGTTTTTACAATTTTTTTAATGATTTATTTATATTTTATTAGCCCTCTATCTCCCACTCGTACTCAGAGGGGTGCGGGGGTAGAAGAGACAGAAAATTTCATAGAGTCCTTTCCCTGATGTAATTATTAAAATATGTTAAAGCATTTGTTTTACTTATTTTGAATACTTACCACCTTCACCCCCTCAACCCCCCACCTAGTAAACGAGTAGAGTTAGAGAAGAGTACGATACTTTTATAGAGGTCTTTTCACTGTATTATTATTAAAATTTGTGTTAAAAACATTTACTTTAGATACTCATTTTGAATACTTACCCCCTGCAACCCCCTCAACACCCCAATTCATTAGGCTAAAAACTTCTTACATTGCATTAGTGCATTAACTATACACAAGGAAAAAAAGTGTTACTCCCTCTTATTCCCCACCCCTTAACCGATTAAGCTCAAAAATCTAATCAGCTCCAGACCTCGTTGTGGTCTGGTGGCGTTGCAATAATTTCTAATAACTCATACCTCCTCCCATGTTTTATCGCCGCCAAAAAGTAAATAAAGGAACCAAGGTATTATATTCCTCTTCTTGCACCCACAAATCCAATGATTCCTTGAACAAATTTCTTTATTGAATCGGCAATTATAGGCTTTTCGGCGACTAACACCTGTAGTTTCAATAACAATATGGAGCAACGGTAGAACATTTATTTTTTTAACTAATTTTTTTCTTCATAAGGGTACCTAAATACTTAAAAAATCTCTTCACATAAACCAAAATATAAACTAAATCCATTGTCACTTTGTCAATACTACAATTTATAAATAATAATTACACATGATTACACGTTAATCTACAAATTAGTTTTGTTTTTCAATAAACTAAGAATAAACGTACTATACACGAACCTCCAGTAGTGCAGCTCCATTACCAGTCTAAATTAGCGCCCTAAATGCCTCTAAGTGCGGGTTGAGGTTAAGAGTGCGGGTTTACCAAGTGGTGTGTACAGGGTGATCGATTTATCATAGAAAGTGAGTTTTTCTCAGGAATGGCTGAGAGAAAATAATTTTTTGTGAAAGGTAAATTACTTTTACTTACCTTCCCTCAAAATTAAGGCAACAATAAAAAAATATATCTAAACGACCCCAAGTGTCAAGACGCCTCAATTTTTTTACAAGAATATACCTTTTTTTACTTTACTATTATAAAGGTATTCTAATTATGAATTCTTTTTCTATTTATCTTTTTTTTTTGTATTTTGAATATTTAAAAGTTATGGTCGATTTATTGTCGGTGCACTATCTGTTTTTCACGTAAAGTGCTAGCTAAATAAATATAATTTATGTAAAGAGTATATTAATTTTCTATAAGTTCTGTAATTTATGTAAAGAGTATTTCAAAGGCGGAAGCCAGCAGCTTCCGCCTTTGAAGATAGAAAAAAAATAGCTAAATAGTATATGCAAAAATTATAAACATTTTTACGAAGTCATAAAAGCAGATAGGTATATTGCTAAAAAAATTTGGGGTGTCGCGGCGCTTAGCAACATTAAGTTATATTTTTTATTGGAGTCTTAATTTTTTGTAACAGTAAGTAAACTGATTTATATATCAATTATATTCATTTAGTTAGCAGTTTATGAGAAAAACAAATAGGATACTCAATAATAAATATTCATTCATACTTTAAATATTCACTGTACAAAAAAAATGTTTAATAGAAAAAAAACATAATTAATATACCTTTATATTCGGAAAGTAAAAAAAAGGTATGTTTCAGGTTATATACAAAATTTAATTTCTCTCAGAAAAACTCACTTCCTATGATAAATCGATCGCCCTGTACAAAACTGCCTCATGCGGTCCAGTTCAATAATACAAAGAAGGCCGCGACAGCGTCCTGAGAATTATCTTGGTCTACTCTTTGAGCGACGACTGAAAAGAGTTTGCGTAACATAATTACATACATTATTATGTGGCCTCACATAATACTCGTAGCGCTTGTTTTAAGATAAACAAAATGTCTCCAAAAATTCATAATTTGATATGCATATTTTTTATAAGATATATCTAAAAATGTTTGGCAGTTCTACAGCTCTGAACATATGCACCATCCTGGTACAGATCATTTTCTAATTTCAAGTCGCCGCTTTGAGAAAATTGGCTGTCTTGATACTTTTCGCATAGTCTATAGGTGTAATATTTGAACAACCAAGTGAATGCCTTATTCATAGATATGTCACACACTGTAGATTGATATTAAAAATATTTTTATTTTAATAAGTACACGCGAAAAAATAAAAAAAATGTTAAAAATAGCAATTCACCTTCTTCATTACGCCGAAAATGTATAGCAGATATTTTTCAATCGATCCGTAATATTATTTTATTTTCAGATGATTTTGTATTTTAACATGATAACGTTCTCATCTAGCGCCCCAGGAGTCATCCGGGATCGGTTCATTATTCCCCTTCAATAATGCCGATATCCAATTTCACATCCGCACCGCTCCATTATCGGAAATACCTAGGGACTTTTTTGAGATATTTACAACTGTGCAGGAGGGCACCCGATCTGGAGGATAAAAATATTTGTTCGCCGGATACTTGAGCAGCCGATAATCGACGTAATAAGCAAAGACGAAACTTTGAGAGACAATACAACAGAAATAATGAGAGTTTGTTATTATAAGATTTGTTTTCGCATGACGTGATTCGAGATGAGATGAGACTGAGTTTAGGGTAACTGGAATAGTTAGCTCCTTCGATATGAAACACACAAAACAATCTTTCCCAAATAAATCTTTTCTAACAGCACTTCAAAGTGTTTTTTTATTAGTCGTTGAAATATCGGCAAGTTGGACAACATTATTTCATTTTAAATTTCTGGTGTCTATCGGTTATTAGACTAAGTGGTCTCTGTTCTGAAATGAGGTAGGTAGGACTTTTTGCATATAATCCCAATTTTTAATGGAATACCATAATTTCAATATGCGCCAGGTGGAAAATTTAGTTATTAAAAATGTGAAGAAACCTCTTAAAGACCCGTGTTCTTTTTCTTGTGAATAACTCGTGAACTCTTCATTTTAGGGAAAAGTTGAAGACAGACAAAAGTTATTAAATTTTACACAAGGTGTGATAGAAATTAAATATGCATAATATTGTTTCAAAAATTGTAATACTTAATCGAAAAAACAAATGGAAAAAAGTTTTTTTTTTTATTAATTATTTTCAATAACTCCAATATCATTCATGCGATTTTCAGATCGTGGTTCAGAAAACTTCTTGATATTTCAATACACAAAATGTCATCCAAATTGGTCTGATAGTTTTTGCACGATTGTTTTATAATCCTTTACGAAAATAACGCAATTTTTCTAAACAGTATAATTCCCCAAAATAGTATTTTTTAGTTACCTTGAGCTACCTGATTTTTTACATATTAAACAGCGTTTAACAAACTTTCGAATCTCTTATTTAAAATCCGTTCATTGGAAGACTTTACCTTGTGTTAATTTTTATAAAACTTTTTTTCTCTCTTCAACTTTTCTCTAAAATGATCATGCACGAGTTATCTAGAAGGGAAGGAATAGAAATACAGAATTTTTTTTTTGCATTATGTTTAAGGACAATTTTTCAATTGAGACATATCGAAATTATCATTTCTTATGATGTTTCAGACGTATTCCAATAAAAAATATGGATCATATCGCACACACATTCCAGACGTATTCTAATAAAAAATAGGGATCACAGATATCGCTTGGTCTACAGGTCAACAGAATATGTAGGACTAGAACGACATATGAACTGTTTTAACAAAAGTAATAATTAATGGCTGAGCTGAATAGAAAAGCCTCAAGCGATAGGTAAATTATAGGGCTTAACCCATTTCAAAGCATTTAAAATAAAAAACTATTACTAATAAATAGATTGCAGATTTATGTAAGAATTTATATCTTACATAATCTGACGATTTCGATATACGGAACATTACAGGGTCAATCCTCACCTTGAATTAACATCTTTTGTACACCTGTCCAGTTGGAAACCTGTGTGGTTCCTATTATTTCGCAAAGGGCAATTCTTGCCAAAAGTCCTGAGTAAGTAGCCAAGGAATAGAGTAATCCGCTTTACCAGTTAACTGATTCTTCTGGATATCTATTGCTTGAAAATATTCATATACTACAAGATAATATGTATAACAGGTTAGTTTTTTTTAGTTTGCCCAAGCTTATTCGTGATCCTTTTATTAGTTCCTGGGTTCTAGGTTCGGATTTAGAGTAAAAAAATATATTTTGAATTCGGGCAGATATTATGAAAGCAAATTACACTATTATCCAATTAATTCTAGTGATATGTCATGTGGAATGACTCAAATTAACTACTTGGAATTGGTTATAGATACCTATTATACACGGTGGAGACTTTAACTGGAATATATTCGCTAGCGGGGTGGTGAATGATTTTTCAAAAAAATTCCCGAGACACGTCAACTTTTAAATGTATTTACCTACATTTTGCAAGTAATGTGAAAAATATAGCCCTTCAGGGGTGGCTGAAACCACCCTCGACATGATTTTTTCAAATGCAACCCTATGGCTTGTGACCCCTCATTGTAAAGCTGGTAGAAAGAGGAATACAACGCACTGATCAAATTTTAATTTTTAGTATGTTTGTAGGGATGCATACAATTAAAACAATTTAAAAATTAAATTTATTTTCAACGTAACAATTGTTCAAAATGTGCACCATTCACTTGTTGGCAGCATCCCAGTCTATGGTAGGTTTCGTCCCTTACATTATGCAACATTTGCGGTGTTATTTTTCCGATTTCCTCTCTTATCCTTTCCTGCAGATCTGCTATGTTGTTGGATTTCTGAATGTAAACCCTACTTTTAAGATGTCCCCACAAAAAGAAATACAGTGGTGTAAAATCTGGAGATCTTGCTGGCCACTCAATATTACCTCGCCTCCCAATCCACCTACCGGGAAAAATTCTGTCCAGATACTGACGAACAATGGCAGCATAGTGTGGTGGGGCCCCATCTTGCTGAAACCATAACCTCTCGTCGGTCAAGTTAGGGTTTAAGGGGTTTGGAAATAAATGACATAGCACTGGCATTAGTTCGTGCTGGAGTAAACGCAAGTATCTTGCTCCATTAAGAGTGTCATCAAAGAAAAATGGTCCTACAATTCTATCTTGTATTATTCCGGTCCACACATTTGTTTCCTGTGGGCGCTGAGTATGAAGTTCCCTCATCCAATGGGGGTTCTCTTCAGCCCAGTAACGACAATTTTGGCAATTTACATGCCCATTTAATGTAAAAGTAGCCTCGTCAGAGAAAACTGTCCACTCTAAAGATAACTGGTTTTGATCAATACAAGTCATCAATAAATCGCAATCTTCCAACCGTCGATCTGGATCATCTTCAAGTAGCTCTTGAACAGCTTGCATTTTATATGGGCGTTTTTTCTCATATTTAAGTATTTTTATAACTGTTTTGTGATTAAGATTACTATCACGGGCCAGTTAACGGGCTGGAGTGATTGGATTTTCTTCTAGAGCAAGCAACAAATTCAACTTCGTGTCGTCATCAACAACAGCCTGCCTCTTACTCGGTACTTTCCTGACACGACCCATCTCTCAATATTGTGCCTCAGTTTTACTAATGGTACCTTGATTTAGTGGTGGCAAGTCAGGATGCGTTTCTCGAAACAAGCGAACAACTTCGCATTGAGTTCGCGCCCTATCACCATATCCAATCATCAACAAAATTTCGTTTTTTAGTGATTCAGTTAAATAAGACATTTTCACCAATTTGAAATAACATTTCGTTTCAAACTCTGAATACAGCATACAAACTAAATTACTCGTTAAAAATAAATTAAACCATAAAATTACTTTTTAATTGTATGCAACCCTACAAACACACTAAAAATTAAAATTTGATCAGTGCGTTGGATTCCTCTTTCCACCAGCTTTACAATGAGGGGTCACAAGCCATAGGGTTGCATTTGAAAAAATCATGTCGAGGGTGGTTTCAGCCACCCCTGAAGGGCTATATTTTTCACATTACTTGCAAAATGTAGGTAAATACATTTAAAAGTTGACGTGTCTCGGGAATTTTTTGAAAAAATCATTCACCATCCCGCTAGCGAATATATTCCAGTTAAAGTCTCCACCGTGTAGATTACCTATACAGTGCTAGTTAAAAGTCCCCTTCCTCATCGTATATTGTAAACGCTTGTACTTAGACTAATGAAATTTGGATAGTGAAAATAAACGGATGTGTCTTTATCTACTAGTGGTAACAAGTGACGTAATCGGCATATATGACGTTACAGGGTCACTGTGACCAATAACTTTAAAAGGACCCTATTATGTATATTACTTAAAACGACTGTGTAAAATCTTGCACCTTGCATTAAAAAACTTTAGAGAAAATTCGAAACCAAAATTGAAAGTTATTGTTGAGTTATAAATTGTATTATTACCAAAAATTACTAACCATCGATAATAACAAATCTACATACAGGGTTTGTCCGGAAAGTATTGTCAGTGAATTTTTTATCCCGAGATTGTACGCGCCAACCTGCGCTTTACGTGCTGGGATTGTGGTGGGGGGATCTGGCAACAAGATCCAACAAGGGTCAGTTGGCTACCGGTCGTTGTAGCGGTCGCATCACTCGTTCTTTGAGAGTCGTTACAGTGACCCGGTGCAAGAAAAAATGCAACGTTCGCTTAAGTAACGGATAGCGATCAAGTTTTGTGTGAAACTGGAGAAGAGTGCTGCGGAAACCATTCCAATGTTGAAGAAGGCTTTCGGCGTCGATTGTCTTTCGGACAGGCAAATTTTCCGGTGGCACAAGGCCTTCGCAGAAGGTCGGGAAGATGTCAACGACGAGAACCGCGCTGGACGGCCATCAACCTCCAGTTCCAACGACAATGTGAAATGTGTGCGTGACTTGTTGAACACTGACCGTCATCTAAGTGTCCATTTAATTTCCGAAACATTACGAAAACCATTGTTCACGAAATTGTGTCGGAGTCTTTAGGAATGAGGAAGGTGTGCGCGAAGCTCGTGCCAAAAGTGCTAACGGACAATCAAAAAGCGAGGCGCGTCGAAACCTGCCAAGAACTTTGCAGGTTCAAGACACCTACGAAGACAACCCCGCTTTCTTTGATGACGTCATTACCGGGGACGAAAGTTGGGTCTTTGAATACGATCCGGAGACGAAGAGGCAAAGTGCGGAATGGCACACGTCGAACTCCCCTCGCCCCAAGAAGGCCAGGATATCCAGGTCAAAGATCAAGACAATGCTGATTGTCTTTTTTGATTGCCGGGGATTGGTCCATCATGAGTTCGTTCCGCAGGGGACAACCGTAACCGGAAAGTTTTACTTCGAGGTGCTGAAGCGGCTGAAACGCAGGGTGAATCGCGTTCGCCCAGACATCTCAAAATCCTTGAAGTTTACCACGACAATTCGCCTTCGCACCCTTCTCGTGGCCGATTATCTCAGCCTCTCTGCCCCCCGGGTTTTGGTGGGAGCTGTCCGGGGAATGTATTTTGAAAGTTTCTAAAGATTTGTACACATAGAGCTAATAAAAACCATATTTCAAAGCTAACTGACATTACTTTCTGGACAAACCCTGTATAAATTCATTTTGTAGATAGATGAGTACATGGTGAATGACTTCTTCCATAATTTGTGTAATTTCGCACAGTATTCCGTTTCCCTTCTTTAAATCCTCTAAAATTTGTGGTTTGGTGATACAGACTTTTGCCTTCAAATATCCAAAATAAAATATTCCAGGGGCGCAATTGAGCAGTTAATTCTTCAAATTCTGGAAGACAATCCAGATTAGTTTGGTAACTTGGCAATAATGTTCCAACAATACGGTGGTTCTGAACACTATTATGGTCCAGTAAGATGTTATCTGGATGATAAATATAATGGTAGATGGATTGGACGACGAGGTCCGATGTAATGTCTAGCTCGGTTTTCTGTGTGGTATCTTAAATTTAACGTGTACGCTACAGAACCTGATGGCATTGACGCTTTGTTGAAGAATGTAGGACAATTTCCGTTGACACATTTGAACGAGTACAACAAGAGTTTAGTAATATAGTGTTTTATAGTAAGGGAGTAGATGGGTCACATTTTGAAGGCCACATAGTATAAGAACCGGGTCTCGAATCTTTATTAATTATATGCAGTGTATTCGTTAAGTATTTGTGTGTATTACCATCATGTATGTTTCAATGGTTGCTACAGCTATACAATAGTATAGTATGTAATGAATTCTGTATGTAATGAAGTTTTTGTGTAATTATATTTTTCCTATTTCAGTTTATTTCCTATTTTTTTTATTACACAGAACCACAAAAGTTCTTCCAATGCGCGGAAGTACAGACCCGGTTCACTTCATGTTTTTGGAGTCGCTGAAGAAGAATCAGGCCTCAGTTTTCCTCGTTTCCCACTAGTTTTTTTTTTCTAACCTCAAAAAACACATTTTACACGGTAACTTGATTACACAGGTATATAAAGTCAGAGAAGACCATTTCACTTCTACATTTTGCAATCGCGCTGAATCAAATTCTGAGGTTAGAATGCATTTATGACTTTCAGTTCCCCTTGGAACAAAAATCCCTATGAAAAGACACTAATCAGAAACCATACTTGACGAGCTTGTGACAGTAATATTGCGGGGATGATCTAACAACAACCCTTAGCCTCAGAAACCTTCAACCCTATGACACACGTACTCAATGCCCCATAACTTCAAAAACATTAACCTCAAAAAACCTTATATCTGCAACTAATATCTGCAACGGCTAGAGCGCAGCAAATGATCCGATTTTGAATTATGATGATTGAATTATGACTTTTAATTCCACAAATCTTAAGCCATATAACCTTTATACTCGAGATAAGCGTGCCTGTGTGATTACTAAAGTCGGCAGATCCGGGCTTCGGGCCATATCAACGGGCCATATCTCAACGTAAATAACAGGGTAAGTTTAACACATCTCTTTCTAAATTGCAACAGGTTATTGTTAACTTCATTAAAATTTTGTTTTTGCACATACAAGTAGTAAGTAGTATGACGCGTATGGTTATGGCCCGCCGCCCGGATCTGCCGTCTTTAGTGATTACACAGACATGCAAACATAAAGCTACCGTGCAAAATGTGCTTTTTACGATTAGAAAAATAAACTAGCGATAAACGAGGAAAATTGAGGTCTGATTCGTGTTCAGTAGCCCCAAAAACATAATGTAAACCGGATCTCTACTTTGTACCGCGCATTGGAAAAACTTCTGTGGTCCTGTGTTATTTTCATAAAAGTTAATTTTAGATACAATAAATAAACGTTTATACTAAAAAATATACTTCGTATTCTCTGCCTCGAAAAGTAGGGGTGCAATGTAAAAAAAACATATGGGTGACGCCAAAATTTTAAAAGTGCTGGGGGTAAGATTCAAACAATCAGTAATAATGAAATTACTAATTTTAAATCCTGAGTCTTACCTCTCATCGTATAATAAAATGAATCTATTGTCTGACACTGGATGTTTTAACAAATTGCGGTGTCCATGTTTGAAAACCAAAATACAGGGAAATTGCTACTTTGGCTGTCAGAAACACAGTAGAAAATCACGAAGTGAATGTTTGGATTAAGTGATCTATCGCGGTGTTTCCTTTATAAAGATATATACGGCCGAATTCAATTCTTCAATCAACAAGCGCCCCATGTAAATTGGTCACTAATTGTTATCAGCAAACAAAAAACATGGTCGTATAGAGAACAAAATTCTAAGAAAGATAGCGTTTTTTGCTACTCGAGTTTTAATGGCGAACATGACCAAAAAATTCCCAAAAAGTCAAAAAAACGGTTTTTTGCAAATAAAAAAAGCTTCAAGTCCTTCACAAGAAAGTTAAATTTGAAAGTTGTAGGTCTTAAAAATGCGCGTCGAATGAAATTTGAACGAAAAAAATCGATTCATAAACATTTGAGAACATTTTAAAAAAACGTCAAAAATCGCGTTTTCGTATTTTTGCAGTATAAATTCCAATTTTGTTTGAACAGACTTCTTGTTAACTACAAATTAGCCCAAGACAAGCGGAAAATGATCCCTTTTTTCAAAAATTCAAAAAAGTTTTTTTTTTTCGAGTTATAACGATTTAAAAAAAAAGACGTTTTCAAAAATCATCTTTTACAGAGGCAAAAATGATCGTACAGAAACGATCATGGGCTCATTTTATTCGCGAAGACTTGTACTTTCATGCTATTAAAAAACCAAATCGCTTTTATTTAATTTTTGCATAAAAAAAATGCATTGTAAAATTGTATCATTTTTTCGAACCGTTTTTTTTTTCGAATATCTTTTTTAATTTTCTTTTTCATTTGAAAACTGGCCTTCAAAATACGCATTTTAAAAAAAATGAAGGTCCCACGACCTCAGGGAGCCGAGATGTTTTTTTTTTAATTCCAGCGCTGCATAGCGCCCGATTGACTTCATTTTTACACGAAATAGATCTCAGACACCTTTTACTTCCTTAAAAAAAATAATTCAAATCATTTCGCATAAATTAAGTTGACATAATTGTTTGCGAAAGTACAGCGCTGGGTGCCGCACGCACTAGACAGCGCACGGCGACAGAGTGGAGGCACTCGACCCTCCGCTTGGGCGCATTGAATACTAAACACGATTTCAAATCGATCGCGCTCGTAAAATTATCTTTTCCTCCGCTTAACAAAAATTATTTTGGCTCCCTGAGGTCGTAGGACCTTCTTTTTTTAAATGCGTGTTTTGAATGCCAGTTTTCAAATATGCAACGGCCAAAAATGTAAAACCAAAATTAAAAAAAGTTATTCGAAAACAAACGGTCCGAAAAAATGATACAATTTTACAACGCATTTTTTATGCAAAAATTAAATAAAAGCGATTTGGTTTTTTAATAGCATGAAAGTACAAGTCTTCGCGAATAAAAGTGCCCAAATCGTTTCTGTACGATCATTTTTGCGTCTGTAAAAGCTGATTTTTGAAAACGTCTTTTTTTAAAATTGTTATAACTCGAAAAAAAAATTAATTTAATTGTTTTAAAAAAAAGGGTAATTTTCCGCTTGTCTTGGGCTATATTTGTAGTTAACAAGAAGTCTGTTCCAACAAAATAAACATAACGAAAACGATTTTTGAATTTTTTTTAAATTTTTCTAAATATTTAAACCAATTTCCGTCGCTTTTGCATTCAACTTTTTCTTCCAAACTCTCTGACATATTTTCTATATTTGCCCGCAAATAAGGTTAACGGCACATTACTTACGTAAACCAATTCCATTCTTATACTAATGTTACTTATTATGTACTTATACGGTACTTATTCGTTCTGTAATAAATTAATTTATTAAACGGAAGTATCTATTAGGTTAAGAAGTTAAAGGATAACTGATAGAGGCCGAGAAACTTTATACGACTTTTTTAATGGCATTAAAATAATTAAAAGATTATAACAAAGTTTTAATCTGGGTTTTTCATTGGGGATGCTGCTAATTTTATGGAACAGTCCAGCGAAAGTTCAGCTCAAGGATAATTTATTTCGTTAGGGATTTTCAAACTTTTTTTGAACTTTTAATGACGCTGAATGGTGCTTACGTTGACAGAATCCCAACAAATAAATACAGAGAGAGAATGTGCAAGCATTGTTGCCAAGCTATCAGACAGCATTAATAATCGAGTTGAGAGCTATACACTTCGAAAAACTAAAATTTATTTTGTATTGGGATGATATACATTTTGTTGATAACTCTGAATTCATAAATCTTATTACTGATCATAATAACGGCTAGTGATTATTTCTCATAAGAGGCTTTTAGAAATATAAATGTAACTATAAAAAATCCTCTGGATTCTTAGAAGCAAATAAACTTAAACTTAATGTGTTAAAAACTAAAGCTATGGTTGTTAGTACACAGTATAAATATAGAAATGTTGATAAAAGTCAAATATGTACATATCGAGATTTGTGGTGATAATATAGAATTAGTCGATGAGAACAAGGATTCTGCGTTTATCTTAGATAACACGTTGACATTAAAAGGACATTTAAATTACATATATTCAACTAAAGATTTGCAAAAAAAAAATGTTTTTCTTATTTTTTATTAGATACCTACTTCTTATTATCTCACCAATTAATTTAATATTAAATACTTTGGAATAAATTTTAATAAACGAACTTGTTTTATTAAAATGATTATTATTATTGTTGATACTTAATAATTGTCAAACAAATCAAATAAATAGTTAACATTAATATTAGTTAAATGTTGATTATTGATTGAAAAAGAAAATTGGTTGTATTATATTTCAGTGATATTTGTCTATCAAATCTTGTACAACTTAGAACCACTTTACTTTAACGAATATTCAGGGCGAGCCAAGAGTTCCGGTACGGCAAAATAACTCGGCGGGAGTGTATTTTTTATAGATATTTTTAGGGGAAATGTTATATATGTAATGCTTGAAAACATGTAATATGTAATGCTTGATAGCATGCCTTGCTGGAGTGAGACCAACCTTAACTCGATGATTGATAGTCGTGCCACTCAATATCCTCAAAAGTTATTGTTTGAGCAGGCATGGTAAACAATAGAATGACCAACGAGATCACCAGATATCACGCCACTTGACTACTTCCTATGGGGCTATCTAAAAGATAGAGTATAACGGACAAAACTGGCGAACATTGAAGAGTTTCAGCAACGAATATCGGATGAAATCGCGGCTATAGATGCAGAAATAATTCAGAAGTCTATAGCATATTTTTATGACCGCATGGCGTATTGTCCAGAAGTTGGCTTCAATAACTTTGAACACAAATTTTAATGAAACAGTTAGAAACTCACCTTGCCTTAGTTGACTGGGTCCATACATCATCTTGCCTTCACAAGCTAGGTGTACGCATCACCTTGCCTTATTCGGTTGGGTCCACACCTCACTTTGTCTTCACCAGCAGGACGTACACATCACATTGCCTTCACCAGCTGAGTATACGGCAGTAACTGAATACATGGTCAACACCGAATAAAACTAGATAAATCGTAACGAAAAGAACTTTACATGTTTACGACGACAAGAGATTTTCAAGCTAGTCTGATGTAGCGGATTTTCGCAGTTTGACCTTGTGGGGATGCTCAACGTCAAAGGAGGGGGTCAGTCAAGGTCATATCTGAACGTAAACTTTTTCGCTCTCTCTATTTCCGGCGTCAAAAGTGTGGAGTCCCATTAAAAAAAATACTTAACCTTTAAATGATCTGTAAGGCCATGATCAAGGTAAAATCCAAGGTCACCATTAAATAGCCAGGAAACAATTCTAAAACTTTTGCGTTTAACATTTTCCCCTAAAATGCACTCCCGCCGAGTTATTCTGTCGTACCAAGAATTTTGGCTCACCCTGTATAATATATCACCATGAAATCCATAATTATAATAGACAACATAACCAGCTTTCAAACCTCATTAAGCAATTATATTTAACCATGTTAAAAAAGTATAAAACTGCTTTAAATAAATATCTATGAGAAATGAGTATTATATAGAAAACTAATAGTTTATGTTAATCATAATGTTTATAAGTAAAAATATAAACGATGACAGTGGTATAAAATTAATATAATAATAATATTGTGTATATATTATAGTATTATAATATAAGAATAATATAAGTGTAATATTGACACCAACATGCTTGTCACTATATTCTTGTTTGTGTACCCACTCATGAACTTTATATTTTTTACATATTGGGATGTTAACAACGTTGTTATTATTGTTACACTCGTAGGAATACCTATTACTTGGTGCAATTACTATTTAAGTTTGAACTGAGCCAACGTCCTTACACAATCAGTTAGAAGTTGTTCTGTGTTCGCCACGAAAGGTACAGTAATTCGAAGTCACTTCCAATAAAAAATTATATCTAAGTATATTACTCTAAGCACGTAGCTACTGGTAGTATCACGAATTTATGACACGTACTGCAAATAGCAGGTGAAATAGTTTACAGAAAATTCAACTGCAAGTAAATAAAGTATGCTCTTAAAGAATGGCGCCAATGGAATAATATCAAAACACAGAGATGATCAGATGAATGGCATTTCATGCTAGATAATGCTGAATGCCCGCGTATTCTCCCAGTCGTTCCTGCCTGGCCAAGGATCTGCACCTAGATATGTATATTTTCGTGATGGAGGGTAAGTAAAACAATCGTGTTTTTTTTGTCATTCAATACTTCTAATTGTTCAAAGCTCTTTTCAGCTGGATAATGAAATACAGCACAAAAAATATGCCTGTATGAGAGAGAAATCCTTTTTTATTCTTTTTCGAATAGTGGCTAGTAACACGTATTTATTCGTATTTACCGAAAAGTAAAATACCGAATGTAAAAACAGAAATCATGATTTGTAAAAAATGAATAGATTTATACAAAGTTTGGTGCATGGTGGTTTTCGAGGTCACAGATCACGAATCTGCAGTCAGATTTTCAAAATTCAAGATGCGAATACAACATGGTGAACGAGATTCTCAAAAAATCAATATATTAATGCCAAATTTGGTATAAGGGGGTTTTGAGGTCGCTGATAACGAATCTGTCATCATTTCAAACATAAAATATGGCGGCCCAGTAAGGCGCATGCGCATTTAAAAAATCACTGAAAATTGACTAACTGACCTGAACTTTGTTACTCTGGAGTTTTTGGGGTTATCGATTACGAATCATCATTTTGGGGTTATCAGATTTCTAAAATTCGGCGCATAAGCGTTTGTAAAATAAAGAAAATTGATTAATTTCTTGGAGTTTGGTGCCCAAGGGTTTTTGGGGTCGCTGATTACGAATCTATCATCAGATATGTAAAATTCCAGAGAAAAATGGCAGATCAGTACTGCGTACCGAGTAGATACATAAGATATTCGGAAAAATTAAACTGTAATCAGCTGTATTTCCAATCATTAGCTGAGAGAAAAAATGCTTTGAAATGTAAGGAAGATCTGAAAACAGAACAACATTTCTGGAAGAACATGTGTTCTGATAATGCCCATATCAGTCGAGTGCATTATTTCTTGAGATAGTTCATCTGCTGCCAAAGAAAAATGCATTGTCTTTCTTTGACGGGAAATTGAATCAATCGAAATCATTTTTCAATCGGAAAGTTATTTTAGTTCTTTTTTAATTCATGACTAATAATTTAAATCATTTCTCTTGCGAATTTTAGAAATGTGATGACAGATTCGTAATCAGCGACCCCAAAAATCTCTGAGTAAGAAAGCTCAGGTGAATTAATCAAGTTTACAATGATTTTGCAAATGCGTATGCGCCGTACGGCGACACTATATTGAAATTTCGGAAATCAGCGACCCCAAAAACTCCTTATACCAAATTTGGCATAAATCTATTGATTTTTTAGAATCTGGCCAGCCATGTTGGATTCGCCATTTTGAATTTTGAATATCTGACTTCAGATTCATGATCAGCGACCTCGAAAATCCCCACACACTAAGCTTTGCATAAATCTATTTATTTTTTAGAAACATTGATTTCTGCCTGTTTTTTTTGAGGTTAGAAAAAAATGAGACCCGCTATCTCAATTCTGACGGTGGATTCAGATTAAGCGAGTCAAAATACCATAGAGTCTGTTGGTCTGGTCAAAAAAATGTATGTTTATTTTTAGCAAATATTGTGAAAGTCATATGTTTTTGCTAAGTCTTTATAAGGACTGCCTTTTGACGTTATGTTTGATAATTTTTGTAAAATACCAGAGGGCATCAAAAACTACAATTCAAGACGAATATTTTGAAACCCGGAAAAGTATTTTTTTCGAAGAAATAAAATGGGTAGATGGGGTGGCGGATTTGAAAAATTATTAAAAATTCTCTAAAAAAACTTTCCTTATTTAACCATCTTTCTATCACAAACAATAATCGAGATACCAGTGCATGCATAACCAATTTGGGATAAACTGTATAACTATATGAAGTTATCGGAAAAATACAATTTGCGATTCTGATTTTTTACTTCACAAACATGTATGTATCTATAGCAAAGGAGTGTCTGGCTGAATATTTTTACAATGTTTAACTTTTATTGAATGGGTACAGCGTCTGTACCCATTCAATGGGTACAGTACAGCGTCTGTAAAAAGTAAAAGTGGTCGGACATCTCGAGGACCATGCTCTATAAAAAATTTAAGTTATGTTGAAAAATAAAGTTGTCAAATTTAAAAGATATCTTTAAAACTACCTCGAATTTGACGTTGGATTCAAAGAACAACCCAAATTTTTGCTTGTTTCCCCACCCTTGAAAATCGACTTAATAAATAAATAAATGTGTACCAAATGATAGTTACTGATGAGAGTTCAGAAAGTTGATGTTACTTTTCACTTTTGAGGTATTGGGAATCAAACTTAACCTTTTTGCAAGGCTCGCATTAAAATCATGACATTATTAAATTCTCCGAAAAATAAGTGAAAGAATGAATGAAGAATAAATGAAAACGATCTGATAAAACTTTGGGAGTCGTCGTTGAGTAAAGGGATTTCAGGAATTTAAAAATCCTTTCAGGGATTTGAAAACCCCTGAAAACCCTGACGTCAAAAATTTTATGTAATTTAATATAAATGGCGGATCTAAGACGATGGCCGTTACTCCCTTTCACAAGAAAAATACATAGTTCACCGCAAAATCTTGAAAATGGTTACAGCTGGGTCTTTACAGTCAATGAATTTTACATTTCCTGCAAAGGTTGCTTCCCGATTTCCGAATTCAACATTCCATTTTACTATTGAACAATATTGGGTTATGAGATTTCAGGATTATAGGATGGGTTACAGAAGTCAGTTAACACTATCTGTAAAGTTTTGAGCGTCTGTTGGATAACATGTACATTTTCTCAAAGTTTCGTGGTTGTACTCACTCATACACCCCGAGTTTTCAGAAACATTTCTAATCTAGATTCGAGGGTGTCGAAACAGGCGGAAAATGGTTTGTTTTTGGGGTGATTATTTAACAGGCACGGTAAAAAACCTATTATACATTTCACATAAACTAAGCAATACAGAATTTTACTCAGATAATGAACCCAAAATCGAAGACATGTTAAGAGTGAATAATTACACAGGTCTACAAAATAAAAAAAAGTTCTGTCTTTGCAGTCAGACCCATCATTTCCTATGTATTTTGATGCACTGAAACCAAATTTGGCAAAAAAAATTTCTACCGCATCAGTTTTTTTCTACACCCCCATATAACCCTCATAAATTCTAATAGAGGTTATTTTTTCGAAACAATTTCTTTAACTAGTTTTTATGACCTTTATTTTGTTTTTTTGGGTCGTTGATCACGAATCTGAAGTCAAGAATAAATTTCGACTTAATGACAGCTGTCAAATTTCACTAAAAAATAAAAAATTGATATTAAATGCATATTCCTACGTTTTTTAGGATGCTCATTACTATTTTGTTGTAGATGTTATATTTGTGAAGGAGCTACTTAGATCTTTTTATTTATATCTATTTTGTTCTTTTTCATGTTTTGGTTTTTGTAACTGATACCGGGTGGACCATTTTAACATTTAATAGGAAATAACTCGGCCGGTAAGCGAAAAAAATAAAAAAAGTTATATACAGAAGTTGTTGGGCAAGGAGGGGGAAGTACGACCGTAACCTTTAACAATTTTCGAAAATTTTACTTTTATTCGACCTTGCCACGACCTTGTTGACAAGTACCATTTTGGACGTAAAAGTTGCCGCTTTTCAAATCCAGGGTCAAAAATAGTTGTTCCATTTGAAAAAGTTGTTTTGACCTTCAAATAACCCTCAAGGTCAACGTCGAGGTCAAAAAGGTTACGGTCGTACTTCCCCCTCCTTGCCCAACAACTTCTGTATACAACTTGTTTTATTTTTTTCGCTTACCGGCCGAGTTATTTCCTATTAAAGGTTAAAATGGTCCACCCGGTATAACAGTTACAAAAACCAAAACAAGAAAAAAGAAATAGTAATGAGCATCTTAAAAAACGTAGGAATATGCATTTAATATCAACTTTTTACTTTTTAGTGAAATTTGACAGCTGTCATTAAGTCGAAATTTATTCTTGACTTCAGATTCGTGTTTAGCTACCCAAAAAACCAAAATAATGGTATTAAAAATTGTTAAAGAAATTGTTTCGAAAAATATCCTCTATTAGAATTTATGAGGGTTATATGGGGGGTGTAGAAAAACAACTGATGCGGTAGAATTTTTTTGCCAAATTTGGTTTCAGTGCATCAAAAAACATAGGGAAATGATGGGTTTGATTGCAAAGACAGAACTTTTTTTATTTTGTAGACCTGTGTTATCCAACTTAGTTAACAGAATCGTCAATAAATATATTTAAGCATAACATCACAAACATAGATTTAAATAGATGCCAACAGTAAAATATTCTATAAATTTTCCTATATTCATGGTTTATCAGAAAAAATGGCCAATTGTATAAAAAAACTCAAAACCAAATAATACATCACAATTTGCAACACCTTTCCTTCCCTCAATTGGCTACGCTGATAGGAAAGCTATTGACCGTAGCTCCGGCAACATAGCGGTCAAGGGGTAGGTTCCCCTGGTTATGAAAAACTTTGATTGTGGCTTTGGGCGCCAGATATTTTTTAAATAAAAATACCAAAATGTACGATAACTAGATAAGATAACCAAAGATAACTATTATTTGAAAACTTTCTTGATATACCTGAGAAAGAATAAAAGTCCAGTATAAAACAATAACAACTATATTAACTAAAAATATGTACAATTGGGTAATTGGACCCACTCGGTTATATAAAATTTGAGCACTGATTTTACAAAGGCTTGGACCGGCAGGGTACAATTAAATGGTCTTACGTTCAACCCAGCGGTGAGGCTTCCGGAGGTAGAGCGGATGTTCCTGGAGTTGCTACCAGCAGTACTGTGGTGACTCGTCGACTTTACTCCCCCTTGTATGCCACTAGTTGCGGTGTTCTTTACCCTTTGTTGCTGGCCGGTTGTCCAGAAGTGGTTACATACAGAAGTGAAACAAACAGAATTAGTGCTGTTCTAATGAGTGTTCGAAAATAGTGGGTATCTGTTAATTTGAAGTTATATAAACCAAAGAGTAATTAATCATACAAAATTCTAAGACTCAGGTAATTAATAAATAAAAATTTGCAACAATATGACCCAAAAAGAAAAGTTAACAAAACAAAACCCCTAATTAAGCTGAGACTTCAATTTTAACCACACCACTGTTTGCGATAAATAGAGCAATTGATAATCAAGAAATTCACTAAAAATCAGGCAGTTAACCTTTGCTGCTTCACGGTACGGAAAACTAAAGAAAACTAAAGAAAAAATTAGCACTATCGTCAGCTAAGAACAGCGACAGTTGTGGGCAGCTGTAGAGACCCTGTTGAACGTTCGGCAAATATGTTCGAGCCAGTGAGGTTTCAACAAATTATTACTTATTAAATAGAAAAAGAAAACTCACTTACCCGAACAAAAATTTGCAGGTACAGGTAGCCACTCGTTCGTCCCTTTTGCAGTGCAAAATTAGATTTGGCCAACGACCACGAAAAACTCGTCCTTCGACTGCGTAAAGGTAGGGTCTCTATTTAAATTGCCACACGGCTATCTTCTCCCAAGCTGGGAATACCTAAAACATACAAAAACCACAGGGTCTGCTTTCTTACAAAACGATATTCGTATCAATGGGATACGAAAATAAGAGATAATTTCGATTCCTTATTGGAATCGAACGATAAATTCCAGATTAGGTAAATCTAACCTATACTGAAACACGTGCTAATTTCCTTAATCGACCACTAAAATATTTTACGGAATGTAAAAAATACGCATTCGGCAGAGATAAACTGAAAACTAGAAATCAAAATCAAGCAGCAAACATTAAAGGCTAAAGTGATCGCAAAGATATAAAAAAAATTAATTAATGAATTGCTCCACTTACCACACGTGTAGAGATGTGTAGTTCGTGACTGAAAAGAAGTTCGAACGAACTATTCACTTTGAGTGAACTGAACGAACTGTTTCAATCTCTTAGCAGGTTATAGTTCTTTTTGAACTGTTTTTCAGTTTGAAATATTTCGTTCGCCGATAGATTGCGAATATATTCTTATTATATTTTCGATTACTTTTTATTATTTTGAGTTTAGTACAGACACGCCACTGTTTAGTCATACTGAAATATTCATGATAAAAATATAGAATAAACATAATTTTAAACCAATTCAGTATTATTTATAAACAATATAAAATTTGCGTAGAAATACAAATAATAGTTTTGTGTTTAATGACACGAATGACAACAGATTTTTATCGATCATTGTTATGTACTGGGTACTAGTGTGTACTGATGTTTGTAGCTGTCGCTGCCGAAATTTCGGTCCTTGTGCGTTGATTGTCGACTACCGCGTTCGTACGCATCACGTACATTTTATCGTTTCACAAGAGAAATGTAGGAACGAAAGAACTATAGTTCATTTCGAACTGTAAAAAAAGAACTATTCAGTTGGATGAACTGTTTCGGTACGAACTATTCATCAAAGTGAACTAGAATGCCCATCCCTACACACGTGGACTAAAAAGCTGAAGTCTCGCTTATCACAACCGCTAAGTCAAGAAGATAGGTCAAGAAGAAGGCCTCTTTCTGTTCGTTCCGTATTTATAAACTTACAATAACACAAAAAAATTATCGAATGTCTGTCAACAAAGTCACTACTGATATCGTAGAATGGCATTAGTTATTAGTTGCGTTCGTTTAACATTTTATGAGGTGCGTTCGTTTCACTTAGAAGTCAACTGGTTAAGGTGTGATTTCACCAGTTATGGACATAAAAATAAGAATGTGACGGGATTTAAAATAAATACCGTTACAAATTGGCATTTCACCCTGTGAATCAATTTTGTAAAATATATTCAACATTAAAGGATAAAACTCCGTTAGGTTACACTTCGATTGTTGTTTATAAAATAGATTGTTAAGATTGTAGTAAATGTTACATTGGTTATAACAGAACAATATTTAAAAACAGAATTTACCAACACGAATATGACTGTAGGTTTTTGTAACAAACAAAAACAAAAAATGAAAAAACTGCTCTAGCACAACACCATTTTAACGAACACCATAATTTCGATTTCACAAATGTACATATTGTTGACAGAGAGACCAATTGCTTCAAACGTACGATTAGTGAAATGAGACATACATCTCTCCATGAAACATTCGATATGAAAACGAATTTTATTCTTAACAGCATATTATAGTCATCAATTAAAGGGTTGATTCAATAATTATTTGTGCGAATATGTACCTAGATTATAATTATTATAATTATCAAAAAGCATATTATGCAAGTTGTTTGATTTAAATAGGTAAGTTATTTTTAAATTAGTTTAATGTGTATTTTATGTTAGTGACTTAGCGATAGCTCACAGGGGCTGTTCACTCTTATGAGCCTACCTGAAATGTGATATTTAGTATGAGACCAACTCTATAGATGGCGCAACCAGCTTAGTTAGTTATGTATAGTTGGTACTGTTAAAAAAGGAGACTGGTAGTCCTGAAGAACTAGTTCAGTCCATGCGCCCAAATGTTTAATATTTATAATTTGCGTTATGTTCTTACGTCAATATTTATCTGGGCGTATCGATTGAATTGGTTCTAAGTAAAACTAAAACAAACCTAAGTTTTGTAGTTTTGTGTTTAAATTGTTTCCATGTGTTAATTTATTTTGTGTTTTATTTGTTTATTGGGTATTATATATTCTTATTTGCGACAGAAATTAGTTGAGTTAATATTACATTAAAAGAAGGAGAACTAGAACTGGTACCAGATGTGTATTATAAATGAAACTTCATGTAAAGAAAGTTATGCCTTTACTTTTTTTTTAGTTTATATAAATGGCTAGTTGGAAATAATTTGTACTTAAATGTGATTGTGTCTTGTGTACAAATGTGATTGTGAATGCGTATAAATGTGGTTGTGAATAAAGGAATCTTACATCTAAAACAATTGATTTTGTTATTTAATGGTTTCAATATCTCAAATATCCTCCTTTTTCATCACACCATGTCTTTAAAATTTATTTTTTTAGACATTATTTCTTGAGGAACGGTTTCAAATACAGTTTGTGGACTTTTTTAAGTGTTCCCTTATGGACGAAACGTATATATATATATATATATATATATATATATATATATATATATATATATATATATATACTTATAACCCATACGTTCTTCCCTCAAAACTACATATACTCAATTCTTAGTTCCCTCATATATAACGTACTTCCCTCCGATTGCGGAGGGTACAACGTTTTGCGTTAAATTTAATATTAAACGGTTGTCCAACGCCCCTCCTAACATTTGCAGAAAAAATGCAGAGAGGGTACTTTGTACATTTTTACCTTAAAAATGGGCCGTTTAGTTCGACTTTCTACCGGCGGCGCTATAATCGTTTTGTAGATTATAAACTTCATTCCATGTTCCCTCCACAATATTTTATAACATCTTGTTATAAACGGTCGATCTCATTCCCTCCGAAATTCGACAACACTGCGGACGTTCAGTGTTGTGAGCGCGAATCCTGAGTTTACGTTTAAAGCAACATTTTCTTGGGTGAAAATGACTTCGAGAAGCAGGTTACTCATTGAATTAGCGCAAAAAAAGGTAAGTTAAATTTACTCATATAATACCATTTATTTATATATTCTTAATAATAATAATGTGCCGGAATATGTAGAGAACATTTTATTTTGTTGTAATGTATTAAATTAAAGTATAAGTAAGTAAATGTATATGAAACAAAAATCTAGAAGTTGCAGAAGTTATTCTTAATATCAAAAATTACTTTTGGGTGGTAAGATAGTTTGACATGGACATATCCTCAGAAACATAATTGTGATTTTTTAAACGCTTTTATTTTTTAGCTAGTATGGGTTTAGACGATTGAAGTTATGTGTCATATACGAAACCTGAATGTTGCTGCGATAGTAATAAGGTAAAAAAATCAGTGATTACTTCTACAGTACAAGTATACAAAAATATTATACAGGGTGTCAATTTGAAAACGAACAGCATTTAATATTGCCTAAACTAATGACAGTATCAAAATTTGGCGAAACACGTCAATTTACATATCAAAGGGGACAACTTTTGAGGCATTTGTTGTCGTACTATTTTCAACCCCCTGACCCCTAAGGCACCAACCCCTAAAATTTTCAATGGCAAACCCTATTTCTTTTGCAATTTTTGAGTTTCTTGTACAATTCTAGATAAATTCTAGACATAATGCAACTTTTAAAAGGGATTACATTCATGTCAGTCACATCCATTCATTTAAAAATATTTGTTGAAAAACTAGGTACCAAATTCTTTCTTTTTTTAGGATGGAGCACCTCCTCATTATGTACGCCTAGTAAGAGAGTGGTTGGATAATCATTATCCGGAGCAGTGGATTGGTAGGAGAGGACACATTGAATGGCACCTAGGTCACCAGATCTGACACCTCTCGATTTCCTATGGGGTCACTTGAAATCAGTTGTATTCAAAACTCAACCAGATTAAGTTGAACAACTGCAGCAAATAATTGTACAAGAATCCTAGGCTAAGTTTACAATAAACTTAGCAGGACAACTACCCAAAAACTTTTATATTGCATATTATTTAGATTCCTTATTACGCCTCTAAAGCAAGCGAGACAGGGCGACTTCCGCTAGCTCTTCGAAACCAAAAACCATTGTAAATCATTCGTATATGTAACATTCACCAGACAAGGTGTATCGCTCTTGGAGCGAGCATTACATTACATCCAAAATACAGTCCGCTATTAAATTCATTTTAAAATTGAATAATTGTGTTGTAAATTAAACCCAAAAAGAAAAAACTCACAACACCACCTGAGCTACATTACCCTGTCTGTATTGTAAATGAATATGGAAGTAAAAATGAAAGCTGAGTCTTAATAATATGATATCTGCATTTTTCTACCACGAAAACCTAGAAAACGACACGTCACATGAATATTTGTCTTTATTCGCATTAAAATTAAATTCATCTCCCCCGTTTATAATTTTCAAACGTCAGCCAACAAACAAAATTCATTATTGACACTTATCAAATTAGGGAACTAAGATTTTTTCTTTTAGTTAGCCTACCTACGACGCAAGCGGGATATTTACATTAGCATTTGTTATTTACTTTTCCGCAAAAAAGTTGTGCCGGATTTTTTTATGAACCCAGTATGCAGCAAAAAGTGCCCCCTTGCATCAAAATCAAAACTATCTCTAAAAAAACTTTTTACAAAATTTGTCAAAAATGTTAGTTTTTAAAAGATATTTGGAAATCGAATTTTTATCGAATTCAAAATTATAAGTTTAACACCCTGTACCTTAGTTATTATCATCTATTGGATTAACTATCATTAGTCCAAAAAGTTTCAAGTCAGTCAACAACATAAAATTAATTATTGATTATTATTAAATTAGGTAACTAAGATTTCTCTTTTTGTACTTATTTTTACATAATTGATTCCAATTTCAAAAGTTAGCCAACATCATCAAATTGATGCTGTTGATAATTGTTGATAATTGTGATGAACTGATAATTGCCAATAATCTGTTTTATGTTGTTGACTAACTTTTGAAATTTTATTCTACCAATAATTGTTAGTCCATGAGTTAATGGTAAAGTAACCAAAATACAGGGTGTCAAAGATATAATTTTAATTTGTTTTTTTTTAATCCTTTTTGTTGAAAGAAAACATTTTTGCACAAAATTTCGAAATTGTTTCTTTTTTGGGTGAAAAATTTTTTACTTATTTAACTTTTTAATTATTTTGTTCAAGATTGTATAAAGCGTTTTCAGCGGCATTTTGGAAACACGAAAAGATTTGTGCATTTTTTTTGTGTAAAAATAAGTAAAAAATAATTACGTATTGCATCGTAGGTAAGTAACTAACAAAAAGAGAAATCTTAGTTACCTAATTTAATAATTATCAATAATCAATTTTATGTTGTTGGCTGACTTTTGAAACTTTTTTGGACTAATGATTGTTAATTCAGTAGATGGTAGTGACCAAGGTACAGTGTGTCAAAGTTATAATTTTAAATTCGATTTCCTTAAATAACTTTTTGAAAACCTATGTTTTTGACAAACTTTGTTTTTACTTCAAGAGGTTTTTTGAGGTGATTTTTTTTGTTAAGGATCTTGACATAGATGGTAGAGGGCATATTCTGCGAGATACTGGATATATAAAAAAAATCGCGCACAACTTTTTTGCCGAAAAATTAATAACAAATGGTAAAGTAAATATACCACTTGCGTCGTAGATAGCTAACTAAAAGAAAAATCGTAGTTACCTAGTTTAATAACTGTCAATAATTATTTTTTGTGATGTTGGCTGCCTTTTGAAATTTACAAACGGGGGGAAGGTGGATATAATTTTTATATAAATAATGAGTAATATTCATGTGACGTGTCATTTTGTCATTTTATAGGTTTTCATGGTAGAAAAATGCAGATATCACATTATATAATTATTAAATAAGGTGATTAAAAATTCTCCTTTTGTTAGTTAACTACAATGTATGTGAGACATGGACTATAGTTATTATTTATTTTTATAGTTGTTATTTATAGTTATTATTTTTACGGAAAAAAGGTACAAAAATAACAAATTAAGATTGTTGATTAGCAACTAAAAAGCAACAAATTCTCCAGTAGTTAGTGGTTTATTACGTTAAAGTAGTATGGTTGATGATTCCAATTTAATATTTTGTTAGCATCGCTATCGCATTTTCGGAAACGACTCGAGAAAATAATTTTGGGTTGCACTGTTGATTAGCAACTAAAAAGCAACAAATTCTCCCGTAGATGTTGGCTTATACTTTAAAGTAGTACGGTTGGTCATTCCAGCTTAAGATTATGCTAGCATCACCATCGATTTTTCGGAAACGCCTCGATCAAATTAAATTGTATTTGTAGTATTAGTTATCAACTAAAAAGCAACAAATTCTCCGGTAATTGTTGACTTATTATATTAATGTGATATGGTTGGTCATTCGAGCTTAATATAAAACTAGCATTACCCTCATTTTTTCGAAAACGGCCAAAGCAACAAAATTAAAATTTTGGTAACTAATTAGCAACAAATTCTCCCATAAGATTGATTGAATTGCGCTGAAGTGGCCAGCTTAACAGACGTGACAATGTGATCATTTTGCCAGCCACTGTGTTATATAATATTAAATATGTTAGGTAATAAAAAAACGGTTGTTATTGTACAGGGTGTTCGCCTATATTTCAACCCCCCCCCCCCCCTTTAACTCCGTTATGTTTTATTTTACAAAGAAAATTAAAAAAGGAATTTTAGTATTTTCTATGTGAAATTATTGAAAAAACAACTGAATGTCTCCGCCAAAAAATATTAGTCAGACAAATATAATATAAAAATATATAAAAGAAATAGAGCAGTATAATGTTTATTATTAAATATCTCGAAAACCGTAAGAGATAATATATTAATTACAAAGAAAATTACGAAAATAGATAAGAATAGATAAGAAATAAGATAGATAAGAAATAAGTGTTTATTTTGAAGATTCAAAATACTCATTTTGAATGTCAGACAAAAAATATTAGGTTGACTCGATTTCTTTTTTATAGAACACCTTGTATATTTTTCTTAATTTCGATAAAACTTTTTTTCTGAGTTCACAAAGTAATACATGTATTCAACAATGAATCAAATAAATAAAATGAACTACTAACAGTGCCTTTTTAAGTCAAGATTGACTCGCTGCCATGATTATTTGTAACAAAAGGATGCCATGATTATTTGTAACCTTGCTTTAATCTTTATTTAATTGAAGGCAGAAGAAGTTGAAATGCTTAAAAAACGTGATTTTATTAAAATGAAGAAACTTCAAGGAAGTGTTGTTGTTGTCAAGTCCAAAATAATAAATAATAATTAGTCTTTTAAACCTGTCTTGTTCTTTTTTTATTTCAAAAAATAAATACAAAAATTATATAGAAACATTATTAATATAACTTATCTATCCATACCGGGCGTTCGCGCAAGATTTAATCCCCATATTTCTCTTCCCCATGACACAATTTTAGAAATAAAAATTGATTAGTTAACATGTTTTGCACATTTTTGAACTATGTCCATAATGTACTATATCTACTCTAGAATAATTAGTTAAAACTTTTCTGTTATTCTTTGCAGTTATTTTTTAAACTTAAATTACTACATAATTATATCATTTATGTTTAGAACGAAAAATTGCTAAGAGAATTAGATACCTATATTGAGTCACTTTTATTCATTATCAAAAGGCTAGCGAAGAAAATTCGATGGTAACCTACTACAGAAAATAAAAACAAAATAACGCAGTAAACTACTGGAACTCACTGCTAAGAGCTAATACTTAATTTAATTACAGCACGAAACAATATAAAGGAACAATAATAATTAATACCATAGCTCCCTCCACAATCTGACAACTGCGCTAGAGGGAAGTACGAGTAATAAATTATAATAAAATATATAGGTTCGGAGGGAAGTAAGAGTGAATCACATCTTTAAAATATATACCAATTTTTGTAGCACAATTCATTACCCCTCTCTTAATAGACGTGTAGAGACTCCTCCCCTAAATATATATATACAAGGTCTTCTTTATAAAACCGGTAGAAATACCGGAGGTCGGTCCGCCTGGTGTTTATCATGGAGGGAAGAACGATATGCCTATACATATATATATATATATATATATATATATATATAGCGCAGCCGCAGGTTTTGAGGACCAAATTCTGAACTTATTATATATATACAATACTTCATTATACGCAATTTTTAAGGACCGCATAAACCACGCCTATTTCCCCCTCCCTGATTACAAGCTGTATTCCCCTCAAGGCTTTATTATGATGCATTTCCTCCTTGCACATTTTAGACAACGTTAAATCTGAAATTATGGAACAATATAGCACAGAAGGGGTTACGTCATTGCTGGTATTATTATTGAAGCTATAATAACGAGCAATGCATACAATGCCGTTTTTAAATTACTATATTATATTGTTATAATTACCATTATATTACACGTATAGGTCATATATTGTCATATATACATATGTATATTGTCAAGTGACCATTCTAGTAAATCAAAAGCCATAAATTTCGTATGTTCTATAACAAATTTATTACGCATTTTATCTTCATTTAATTGATTCCACAGATTCCACACATTTTCTAAACATTTTTATACTTCTTTGTCACCTTGAGAGATAATTGAGAAATGTGTGGTCATTTTTTGTGTAAAACCCGAACAGGCTTTAACTTAGTTGACTACTAACTTTTTTTTCAAGATACCTTTAAAAAAATAAATATTAAATTCGTCAAATTTAAAATGTATGTAATATGTACATATATGTAGGGTTAGTTTTTATAATTTGACAAGTTATTGTGAGTTTATTATTGAAATTAGAATATAGTTCTTCAGACAAAAGTAATATTTTTGCATACATTTTTATAACACGATATGAGAAAAAAACAGATGAACATCAGAAACCAAAAAACTGAACCAATGTTGTGTTTTTTTTTATGGAACACCCTATATATTATTGCATTATTCTGATTCCTTGAATTTTTCCCTTCTTAGACATACATATATGTATATGTAATATGTCTTATGTGTGCTTCAGAAAGTCGAGACTTATTTTAAATAAAAATTAATTAGCGACAAATGATCGCAGCTACCAATGACGACTGTACCAGGAAAAAAAAAGAAAAACGAAGAACTGTCATTTAAAAACTAATGAGTTATATTCCACCAATTCATATTTATTACTAATTGTGTAAGACAAGAATAATGTTGAGCGAATAGGAAAGTTTGAAGTTGTTCATTTATTCATTTATTTTTAAAAGAAATACATAGGGACCTGCTGAAGCTAACATGGACATGACATATCTTTTTGAAATGGAAAAAAATCAAGAAATTAGAATATGCAATAATATACAGGGTGTTCCATTAAAAAAAAAAAACACTACCTTCATTCAGTTTTGATATCAGATGTTCAACTGTATTTTCTCACATCGTGTTATAAAAATTTATGCAAAACTCTGTAACATTTGTCTGAATAATTATTTATTATCTCAATAAACTCCCAATAACTTGTCAAATTATAAAAACTAATCCTGTTTTAGGGCAATCTTTAAGGCTATTAAAGCTTTAAATTAGGCTATTTTTAAGGCAATCGGCCTAATTAAAGAATTCTACAGTGGACAAATAGTACTGACGGTCATCGTCCATATAACAATATAGAGGGTGCCACGTGATAATCGTCGTCAACGGTCAGGTAGCGCTTCGAACGGACAGAAGTTAGTCACGTAGCACATGGTTCTCTTTGTAATACGAGATGGCGATAGTTATGACAAATATTTCTGTGATCGTAGTTCATATACCTATCATTGTCTCTATGATACTTTTAGAGAAAGATAATATTAAACTAATCAGTTTATCCATTCGTTGTTACTCGAATTTCTATAAATCCAGAAGAAACTCATTGGTGCATTTTAATCTAAAGGATGAGCTTCTCAATCAGCGTTCAATAAAATTGCTTTTACATTGCACTGAACTGAACAAAATCTCTGCGATTAAATCTTATTCTAAAATATTTCAAAAATATTTTCAAATTAAATTTCGTCTATCAATGCAAAAACTATTATGTTTACCTTAGTTATTATACTCATTATTTTTAACCAAATATTATAATACCTAGTTTTATTTAAAATTTACTGTATATTTTTAACAAATGTGATATGAATCAAAATTTCACTTTTTTTTTTGGAATAAATTTTATGTAAAAATTTACTGTTTCAAACTTAGAGAGTACTTTCAATATTTTTTTTAACTCACATTCAAATACACATGCAAATAAAAAAGTTTATGACTTACTGAAAGCAGATAGGTACCTAAAAAATACCGAAATATACCTATGTACATTATTCCGGTGGGGTGTTCCTCTACGTTTTAGAAATTGTTTGAATATATTTACGAAAGTATAGTGGATTTGGAGTAAATGGACCATTTGCGGTAGAAAAGCGTGACTCTTAATGTTGATTAAAAACAGGCAAAACATAACAGCTCACATAAACATTCATTTGACAACTTTAACATAAAAAATAATACATAAAACTATGTATATAAAACATTCTGAACACTCCCACTTTTAATATACTTTTTTATTGTTCCGATAGTTCTACGGATGAATTCCTCTTACTGACAGGTTTTCCTATCCTCAGTTTTAATATCCAAGTTACGCCTGTCTATACGTTCCTTTTGACCAAATGTATTTATAAGGGAAACTTGATGCTTTCCTTGTTACAACAGTAGTTCCTACAACAGTAGTGATTCATTCTAATTATAATACTCACAAAATAACTCTAATATTATAATTTTCAAAGAATACAACACAAATATAAACGGAAAATTTTCAAAACACAATGGCACTCAAACGGACGTTTGAATAAACGATACACCAGTCTATTAGTTTGTTGAACGACGACCAGGGAGCGTAACGCTCAGGTACATATGTATATTGTTTTACGAAATCAGCTGATTGTACCAAAAATCGATAATTCTCTTGACCTACATCAAGAAGTCACTGAACTGAACAGATGCACGATGTAGCCTGTTAGTCCGGTAGGCAGGGAGTTTTATGTATTCTTACGACATGCAGGACAGGTTTTTACAGATACCCATGTATTTTTTCCCGTAGAATACTATAAGCGGTGTGGAACATTGTTAAATAAACAATTTATGCGAAAATTATCATATTTTCGCATACCTATAACTCCGTTCCTACGCATTTTCGGTATATAAGGTACCATTAAGAAAATTTTTCCTTATTAAATTTAGAAAATTTTAAGCCCAACCGGAAGTCTCTAAGTGCAATTGTTAATTAACAATTGGCTAATAAAACTAAAAAGTGCTTATTTTGAATTATTTATTTATTCGAAAAGTTAAGCAATTATCAGGCTGTTTTTTTTTTGAAAGAGTAGCTATTTGTAACTAGAAGTTACCTTTAAAATTTCAGCTCGATCGATTAACAATTTTACAAGTAATTTACGATCGAATTTTTCGAGAAGCCTTAATTAACAATACTGCCATTTCTTTATTTACAGTGCGATTTTTTATTGGCTTAGCCTAGAAAGGTCACAAATCTCTTCTAGTTTTTGAGACTTTTTGAGATTTTTAAAAATATTGAAATGGACCAGTTTTATAGCGTTTTATACGCGACCACCTTTTTTGACGCGACGTAATTAATCATCTAGCGTCATATGTATATTATTGTAGATACGTAAGAATTATTTATTACGATCAGACGAATCTTTTGTTTGATCTCGAGGCTGATGAAGTGTATTGATAGGTAGGTATGCAGACTGGGTAGGTATCTTATATGTATATGTATACTATAAGCACAGTTTAAATGAATTAAACTGTGCTATAAAGTTAATAAATATAATATTCTCCGTCATTCGGCTATTATGCTACCATTATACTATTGTACTATCAAACAGATACATACATTCTGTATACTGGGTATACTATATGTACCTATCATAAAAAATTGAGCATTCGCCACTATACAAAAATCTAGGTAACTAAGTACCTAAGTACAAACCAAATTGACAACATAATTTGACATTGTAGATTCGCGACATCCAATTCTGTAATCATAAGTATGGTGTATCCATTTTAAATTGAGAAAGCATAAAACCTTCGAAAACAAAACTTCTTTAGCTGCTCGAAATACCCAAACGGCTGTCCAATCGTACATCCAAGTTTTGTTAACCAAAATATTTTGGTCGTATTTAAAATACGTAGGAACTCAGATGGATTCGTAAGGCCGCTTTACAGTTCGCAATTTTTATTGCCGGCAAGAAGAATTGCAGTAATTTTTATTGCGCGCACGCATATTTGTGTTAATTTGTTAAGAAATTGTCCAAACAGACATAAATAGGCGTGCGTACAAGAAACTTTGCCGCAATTTTTCTTGCCGGCAATATAAAAATTGCGAACTGTAAAGAGGCCTTAAGAAATTGTAAGCAATATTACCGCAAATATGTTTAGGTGCATATTATTGTTAATTAATAAAGACTATTGTATGTTTACTTCTGGTGACCTCTTACGAATTTGTACGAACAAATTTTCATACGAATTCTTATCCAATATATGTACATACATACATACATATGTATATACATATGTATAGACATATGTATGTATAACTCTTACTACACGAGCTACTAGGTAGTAGATACTAATGTTGTAGCAAAATTTAATATTAATACATCCCTGGCCATTGTTTTGGTAATCCCGCTCTTACACAAAAAGACACCTGCCGCTGACTCACATGCGTTTACCGCGTAAATAGATCAGTACTCTAGGGAAGTAGGGAAGTAGCCTTCTTCAAAGAGTCTGTGTGGGTGTGGACTCTTAACCTTTTGGATACGCACTGTTTATCAACGGTCGTTTTCCACTATTTTTGTCATTGATAGTCCTAAGCTGATTCGGTTGTTTTTGTATTTTGTTGTAACTTCGTCATCCACCCTGAGAAAAAAAAAAAGTCGCGCCCCGTGGAATTATCTTTTAATAACCACCCTACAATGTAAAATAAAAATTGTTTAAGATTCCCCTTCCTTTTTTTTATAAATAAAATTATGAAAAAAAGTCCCAATATACTTTTATAGGACATACATATGTAGGTATTAACTACAGGGTGATCGATTTATCATAGGAGGTGAGTTTTTTCGCAGAAAAGAGAATTAGATATATTTTATGAACAGTAAATTACTTTTACTCACCTTCACTCAACATTAAGGTAATAATGTATAGGTAAGTACATATGTACATACATACATATGTTGTACATACATACATATGTATGTACATACATATGTAAACAACCTGAGCGTCGCGCCATGACGGCTCCAAAAATGTTTTTCAGCAACATACTTTTTTTTACTTTACCATTACAAAGGCATATTAATAACTTTTTTCAATTTAACATTTTTTTGTATTGTAAATATTTAAAAAGTTATGGTCAATATATTACTGATTGGTGTCTGAAGTTACGATCGATCAAATCTAATCGAAAGTGATGAATCCATTTATACGGGTTTGATTGTTGGCCATAAGAGTTTTTTTTGAGTTTCGTCTACACCTAAGTGCGTACATCAACCCGTAGTTTGCGAATGACACCCCCTTACCTGCAACTCCTACGCACAAAATTCGCCAAAAATCAAAGACGGACTTTGATTTTTCGCTTTCGATCAGACTTGATCGATTGAAACTTCAGGTACATACTGATTGCACTATCTGTTTTTCTCGTAAACTGCTAGCTAAATAAATATAAGTTCTGTAAAAAGTATATTAATTATGAATTAACTTGTCTTTACTAAAGCCAAAAGCTTCTCACGAATCATTTCACGATAGGACGCAATTCATCCCACTGATTAAAAAGCAATTTTTGTGCGGGCTTATGGGGAAACATATAAAACTGATCTTTTCACTTTTTCTTGCATACATATATGTATTTTGTGTTTTAACATAATTCTTGAAAATATTTTTGAATATTTAATAACAAAACTTTCTTAAAATACATTTTTCTCAAAATATAGTAACATGTTTATAACATTATCACGTGTTTGGTTGACTTCACAGGAACTTAATGAACGCAATCAGTATCATCATAGTATTCTTCAGTCAATAATACCGACAGTAAACAAAAGTAGGTAGTTGATGCTACGAAAATAAAATACTCACTTAGCTTTTAGGAAACGTTACACCAGGAAAAACGTAAAAGGACCTTTTTAGGAAGCATCAGACGTTAGCATAGTTGTAAATAATTAGCATTTGACATAATTATTCAACGTATTAACAAATAAAATAAATATAAAGTTCAAGAAGATGACATGAATAAGTACCTAGGTAACACGTTACTTTAGAAAAAGAAAATTTTTAATTCTTTCAAATTAGGCATTCTTAAAAAAATTAGTTATACATAATTCAAAATTAAAATGCACACTTGTAACCATAAAACATGTTTACTTAATCAGAACAATACTCAGGAAGTAAAAAAAAACTCCACCACTGTGAGTGGTGGATAGTCGGGAAGCTACAGGCCCCCAGCTTTCTGCCTGCCAATCGCATCATTTGACACAAAAAATATGTTACTTCATCTCACAAATTACAATTTTTTTTATTTGACAGTTATTTATCCTTGACGGTTTTTTATTTTTTTGTTATTTTCATTATTGCAACAGTTATGGCCGATTCCCAATTATACATATAACATCTACTAAATACTCTATTTCTAAATTTCCCACTATTGAAGACATATTATAATGCAAATAAGAACTGAGTAATAAAAACTCAACTTCAACGTATTCAACTTTAAAAACCAGAATTTAATTCTTGCTTGTTCAGCATTTTATAATCGTAAAATTTTTTACTTTAAAAATATCTCATTATATTTCAAATTAATTTTTTGGCGTCTATCTGATTTTAACTTTAGGATAAGGGTGAAACTATGTGCGAAGATCAATTTTTTGCTTAACTTTTTGGTAAAAAAAAGTAAATAAAACAAATACCTGTTTATTAATGTAGCTGTTATTATTATTTGAATTTGAATAACAAGAAATGAATTGTGCACAAAACAATTTGTGTTATAATTTGAAGCAAAATATTACTGCCTGTTATATCAATTAGGTGGAAATATTATAATTTCAGAAAAAGTAGGTACATAACTCCTAACGAACTAATGGTGGGTTCATGTAGAAATTTTTAGTAATAAGAATAAGAATAGTAATAAGAATAAAAAGTTAAACCTTCGTTTTATAATGACCCGTTCATGCAGTAAATATAATTTTTAGTAATAATTTTAAAAATAAGGATTTACTGCATGAACTGGGGTCGATTCAAGTTTTAATAACGGTGTAAGGTTTTTATTTTTTTTCTATTCTTATTCTTATTACTAAAAATGATCTGCATGAACCCCCCTTAGCTTAAAACGATATGAGTTGTGTTTAAATTTGCAATGGTGCCCATGTGGAACATTTATCACATATGTATGTACATATGTAGGTAGTGTCACACAATAATAATAGTCACCATAACATAACTTTTAAATATTCAAGATACAAAACAAAATGTTAAAAAGTAAACAGTTAAAATAAATAACAGGTAAAATAAATACGCTTATTAAAGTAGCTGTTATTATCCTTTGAATTTGAATCACAATAAATGAATTGTGCACAAAACAATTTGTGTTTTAATTTGAAGCAAAATATCACTGCCGGTTATATGAATTAGGTTTAAAAAAAAAAAAAAAACCCCACCAAACAAAAAAAAAAAAAAAAAAAACAACCCTGCCAACAAAAAATAATAAGGAACCAACCCAAGCCAAATATAACTTTTTAAATATTCAAGATACAAAAAAAATGTTACATGGAAAAAGAACTCTTAATTAATATACCGTTATAATAGCAAAGTAAAAAAGGTCTACCTATGTTGCTAAAAAATTCTGAGTGAAGGATGAGTAAAAGTTATTCGCCTTTCAAAAAATTAATTTCTCTTATTGTTAGCCGTTTCTGACAATGAGACAAATACTTCCTATGATAAATCGATAATAGGAAATAGGTAGGTACTACGTACATACACACATACATATGTATGTTTGTATAATATATACATAATATAGTATAATAGGTAGGGTACCTATGTACGTGTTTGGGTTATATTTTTTGTTTTAATAATCTATAATTTATTAATGTAATCAAAACTAAGTATTAATATCAATATCTCATAAATATTTATAAGGGTTTGTAAATTTTTGCATCATCATAAAATAATCGATATTTTCTTCCTAGTGGTAGTCAAAATTTTTGTCCCTAAATATTGATTTTTTCATCTGGACGATAACACCTGCATCCGGTGGTCTCCAAACCAAACCACTCATTGTCAGTTGTCAGTAGTGTCAGTACTCAGTACCATAGGTCAATCAATACTATTACCTATTACCATCTCAAGATAAAAAAAGGAAAATAAATACATACCTTCCATATTATTGTGGCTAACATGCAGAGATAAGAATAGTAATAAGCAAAGTTGAAACCTTCGCGTTTTAATGACCCAGTTCATAGTAAACATAATTTTTAGTAATCATTTTAAAAATAAGGATTTGCTTCAAAGCTGTGTATATTTGGTTTAAAGTATGTATTATTAATCATCTGTGTCACTCCTTTTCCAACGTTTACGTCAGACGATTCGTAACAACCCAATCACCGTTTTCGGAATTGACAGTGATATAAAATATGTAAATCTTTTTAGGGCAGTTTAAAAGTACTCAGTTGTCACTCGTGTCTCCAACTTTTTAGTGCGCATAATTTTGATTCTGGCCTAAAATATCGGTACTGCCCAACTTGTTTTGATAATATGACAATTATGTAGTATCTAAATTAGCCTACATACTTACCAGTATAAGAAAGCGTTTTTTCGAGTGTTTTCAGTGTTGTGTATTTATTTCCTCTTTGGTTTGTTAATTATTGTGGTGATTAGATTAACAAATTTGTGACAATAGTTTTTAAGTTATATATCCTAGTACTCCTGCGCGAACTATATTGGTAATTGGTACCTACAAGAACAAGAAAATATCTGTGGATTAATAGCTTTGTGTGCTAATAATTCTACAGACAATAGTAATCTGTTTCTTTAGATTTCCTAGAAATGAAGAACGGTAAGATTTTTTCTCATATAATATAAGGTTATATTATTTTTATTTTTATAGATGTTCTCTATGGAAGCAAAACCTCCCAAAATTGAAAAAAAACAAGCCGATATGTTCACAAATATTGCAAGAAATCGCCTTCGTAGAAATGCCTACCCGACAATACCTCAAGAAGGTACTTATTATATATATTAGTAATATAACTATAATAAGTAATACCACCGTGTCTATGATGTAACCTGGCTGTTAGTTATGTATGATCAGTATGTATCACATCAGTTTAAATTATGCATAAACAATAAGCATATTGGCCTGCCTACTGTTTAGGTCCTAGTAGTTGTTATATGTGGCTACTCTAAGTTTTCACAAAGTAGCTCGTCATATCTAGTTTCAGAAATCATGCCAATCGATGTGAAATTAAATTTTAACTATGTACCTACCACCCAAATAGTGCAAATAACATTCTAAAAACAAGATACAATAAATAATTAATAAAAGTAATCGTGTGAATCACAAGGACTCTCAAATTCAGTGGATTTTCATTTTGGTTGACATACATCAAAGTATACGGTTGTAGAATAACTGTTACTGTAGACTAAAGGTTATTTCATTGCCCGAAATTTTTTGTCTTTTTTTATCATAATCACAATAGAATATTTTATCTTATTTTTGTATTTTAGGTGCGCTGTGGAGCGTATGAATTTGCAAGATGTGAAGATATTTAATCTGTCGTAGTGAATTTAAATGGTACATATATAAATGTAGTACATATTTTTCTATTTTTTTTTGAAATTCCAGAAACCATTCCAGTACCACAACATATGAGTGGACCATCAACATCGACAGCTGTTACATCAGAAATGCAAGACTGTGTGCAAGACCTTACTGGTATGTATTTATAATTTCAGTTTATATACTATGTGACAAGTATATCATGTTATAAATACTATATTTTCAGATAAAGAAATGCCTCCGGGGTTAAATGAATTGATTATTTCTATACTTGCAGCAAGAGTACAAACTTTGGTAGCAGCTTTTTACATGTCACATACACTTTAGAGCGTATGCAAATGAAGAATGTCATACATTTGGTAATTTAATGACACCTCCAGAAGAATTCATAGATTTTACAAGTAATCTAGACAAAATATTTTGTGAGAAATTTCCAGTATATTGAAACCTAAAGTGGGCCTTCATTTACAAAGTGACTTATCAAAACTAAAAGTATCATATCCATCTCCTCATTTTCCACTTGATTATTTATTTGCCTTATTTGTAAGGGTAAGAATATTTTTTACTTTAAAATTTTTAAATCGAGACCTTACAAAAACTAATAAAAAAAAATCGAAAATACTACAACACATGTAGTTTCTGTACTATTACGTGTTACTCGGTGTTTCGAGAAAAATATGTATGCAACAAGGTTTATCACAGTTATTATGTATGTTTGTAATCTTTTACCAATGTTTAATGATACTGTATAATATTGTGACATTTGTAAAAGTGACATTAGTGACAGCTGATATTTATTAAATTTTATAGTTTATATACTAAGTCTATTTAGTTTATACACTAACTCAGGCCTCTCCAACTCCGGTGCTATTGCCGTCGGCCGAGCGCCAACAAACTTGGAATTAAATACAAGAATATGATGCTGTCGCCCGGCATCGAGGGTCGTGTTGGAGAGGCCTGCACTAACTGTTAGTAAAGAATTGTATGGAATGACATTAAAGATTCTAGATGTCAAATTCATTTTCTAGAACATGTAAAAACTATAAATAGTGTTATTGATAGAGTTAGTTTTGATTAGAATGTTACACAGTAGAAATCGACGAGTTGTAGAGTGTTAATAAAAGTGTTTTGAATTGAAGACCCAGTTATTTGAAGAGAAATAGAAATATGTAACAGTATATATGTACATATGTATATACCATATATGTATGTATGAAAGGCCAATAAATATGTGTTTTGATTAAATGTTGCTGCTCTTATTCTTTTTTTCACAGTATAAATTCCTTAACCAGTAAACATTAAGCAAAAAATAAATATTCATTCCAATTTGCGTTATGCAACCTTCAATGATTGCCAATCAAAACAATTTCTATAAACTGCATACAAACTAATATGGGGGCCAAAAACCACACCCAGGCGAAGAAGGGGGGGAAAAAAGAGAAGAGAGAGAGAGCGGTTTTGGGGTGGGGTGTGTATATTAAATATAAAAAAAGAGAAAAAAATTAAAAAAAAAAAAAAGGGGGTGTGTGGTGGGGGGGGAGTGTTGGAAAAAAAAAAAGTAGTAAAATTAAAAAAAAAAAAAAAAAAAAAATTTTTTTTTTTTGGCCCCTTTTTAAACCTTTTTTTTTGATGTCTATAAATCCACAGTAATAGGCCATAATTTGATTTTGATAAATTTTATAATGATAATTCAGTGAACAAAAAAAAAGTTATCACAAAAAAATAGTACAGTTTAAAGAAATTTCTTTAAACTGTGATAACCAGTAAAGTGGACTTTCCGAAATGACAACAGTATAAAATACATGACATAATCACGCCAAACCTGCCTAGTCTCTTCTTAAACTGTTTTTCTCAGTCTATTGCTAATTTCATCATAAATTGTATAAATTACATTCATCATTTATATAAATCCCAAAACAATTAACTATCCATAAAAACGTTCGGTTTTAACATATTTCATTTACAAATAACGGTTAACTTATTGTTTGTGTTTTAGTGAATTTTCTCAATCTATCCATTTCTAATACCATTGTTACAGACAAATATGTAATTTGATGTTCTAATACTTCAATTTTAAGTAATTACATAATTCAATTATCGCTGGGTGTTAAATTCAGTGCACGGTTTAGAGTAAAAAGTGTAAGTAAGGTGCTAACTTAACGAACATAATATGTCTGACACTAAAGATAGCTTCTGCGCAGATTCCCCCGCCTTAGTATAAAAAAATAAAACTGTGAGCCAAAACTTCAAAGGGAACCGGCGTGCTTGTGTCACTACTCACAACTGATTACTTTAAACTGTGTTTAGGACCACAAGGATACAGAATAGCTGTCCTACGGCTACCCTTTGACTAACTTCTTGAATTTATAAAAAATATTACAACAGTGTCTCACAATATGTAAATTGGTGTAGTGCATCTTAAAGAGGATATAATGTTTTTTTTTCAGTTCAAATAAAGGATATTATACCTAAGGCATAAATTAGACTTGCAAATAAGAAATATATTCAGCTTAACCTAACCCAACCTAATCAACCAAAAGATGAAATAATGATATCTAAACAAACCAAACAAAATATAAAGACTTACTTTTAATTAAGTGTACAACAACACAATTTTATTATCAATATATTTATAACAAATAATTAAAGCAACTGATATACAAAATAGATATGTACTATATTTTTATTTTTTGCTAAATTACAAATTAATGGTTAGGTTTCTTATTTACATTTTAGCGGGACACTGCCTATAAAAACCTAACACAAATATATTCCTCGTCATTGACCTTGCCAGCAAAAAATCAGTGGTTCAAAGTTCAACAATACGCTCAAAAAACTTAAACTGGTACAAAAATATCTATGAAGTTAGCGTTTGTATAGTGTCTATGGTTTGTTTCTAAACGATATACCTAAATAATTTTATAAAACTGAACGGTATCGCCATCTATTCACATTTGTGAACTAAAGCGGTGAAGCTTGTTTCGGTCCATAAGAGTGGTCAATACCTAGGTATCCAATGTATCTTATAAATGGTGTGAACAAATTTTATATATTGAATTAAATTAAGCAAAACAGGAAAATGCATCAGTGACTTAACAAGCTTGTTATTAAATCTACTAGCCACTAGAGGGTGGCCCTAACTTTGAAACTGAAAAAGTTTCTAGTTAATGACTGAGTAAGACAATGTTTGGTTACATCGCTCAGAGACGGTGTCGTATTCTAATAGTGACTAATTGTTTTTATGCTTAGTTATAAAAAAATTATATTTCTGTAACCGTTTCGAATCAATCACCCGGTATATATGTAGCATTTTTCTTTGACATTGATAGTCTACGCAATTTTTTGAACTAACTCGGTTGAATATCAGTTACTTATATCGGTAATGTAACATTAATTATATTAATACCTACATATATACCTACGACTTATTTTCATAATTAATTAACAATGTACTTAGTAATAATCCATAAGCATACCGTTTTATTGTACAGAAAACCTAACATATAGAGAACGTTTAATTTTGTGGATTTATTTTTTTTCAAAGCAAAAAACATTGTTGTAATAATGATTAAAAAATCACAACTTCAACTAAAAGTACTTACTACACAATTCTTTAAACATACCTGTTTTACTATGTACATATTATGTATGTTTAGAATTAGAACTTTCTCTTCGTCAGGTCCAAAGTGCCGTTATTGGCAGAAAGTGTATTGGTATATTGCATTCTGGTATTTAAAATAAATGATAACGTTTACCTAGCATTACAAACCATTTCAGTACAATACTACCCACAATAAATTAATACTATATATGTACCTACCTACCTATTACTATATTCCTAATTTGATACATATGTTCCTATTTTATATTTATTTTATGTGTAAAAGTTAAACTCTAATTTCAAATGTACTTAGTTATTGCATATAATATGTACATTAAAACTTTAATTTCCCCTCTTCTGACAAAGATAGTAGGCGTGGTTAAGTCTTACTGATAATAGGAGTGGGGGAAAAAAATCAAATTCTTTAATGTGTAGGTTTTGGGTACCACAAATTTCATCGGTCCCCAAAATAGGATTTTGGTCCTCAAAGTAGGCCTTGCGGTACCCAAAGTAGGCCAATGTACCAGAAGCCTGCACATGACAAATGAAATGGTTCTCATAACTTGCGGCTGAGCTATATATATATATATATATTATAAATGAGAGGAGGGGAAAAAAAATATTTTTTTTTTTTTGGAGGGGGGGGGAAAAAAATTTTTAATGACCCAGGGGGGGTTTGCTATTTTTTTATACCCGCGTTTTGTCCATAATGGAACTCTTAAGAGTCCGCAAACTGTATTTTATTTTTGAATATAGCGCCATCCGCCATATTAGTTAAAATTAGTTTGAGACCAATTCAAGAGATGGCGCTTCACGGTTTCATTTAATTCTATGCGAGAGTTCCATCTATCTCTTCTTTTATCTATGATAGCTCCGTGTGTTAGGCGATAGCTCAGTGGGTAAAGCGCCAGGTGAGAAGATGGCGATTACTCCGAGAGCTATTATCCGCGCGAGTTTGTATATGTTTGTTATATAGTGACATATTTTATGTTAATAACTTGTATTTTATAATTTGGTTAGTTGTATTGATTTTAAATAATGTTTGTATTTGTACAAATTGTCTTCGTTTAGAAACTTCATAGAAGCTCCATGTGTTTTTACTTTAATTTTAGCCTTGAAAAACACCTTAATAAAACGTCGAAATGTCGGCATTTAAAAAAATATATAAACTTGTCTGATTTGTGCTGTCCTCCACCCCAATAATTATTTGACAATACATACATCAAGGACGTTAACATTATCAAGTTATTCTTTAAGTCATTTGATGATTAGCTTATTATTGATTGATTATTAGATTTCGTTTTTTTTAGAAGACTAACAACAAAGTTTTTTTTACAATATTGTGGTCTAAGAGGAATTAGATTTTTTTTTACTTGAATTAGTCTTTGAAAAATTGCCTGGCACAAATCGAGGTGCTTTTCTAATTTGAGTCTCTTCGTCGTTCAGACTGTTTTGTTAACCCATACAAAAGTTTAATTTCAGGTAAACGAGTTTAATTGAAAACTAACTGTTTTACGTTAATGTTCAGTCCATTCAGAACAATTAAGTCCATTATCATAATTAGCAATGATGGTCGCTAAAAACGAAATGCGAATAAAACTGGCTTTTTACATTCCGCCTCCGAACGGTTTCTAAATTAATTGAGTGCAAAGCGAGGGTGTTTTCGGGTCAAAGTTATTAGTATTCATCTCAGACAATTTGACCGGTGAACGGTGTTTGATGACTGCTGATGACACTACTGCAGCCCTTCGCGCTACCTTATGTTTAAACATGAGAAATTGGGTCTTCCATCGATGGCTATGGCAAAGCCATTGCCCCGGCACCTACTGGCAAGTATTACCAAATTTATCTTTATTAAATCCAGATCAGTGTTCCGCGTTAGGCGAAACGAGTTGTAATCTCTTCGATTTACAAGGGAACCGGGATACTCCGATTTGATAAATTGAATTGAGGGATAATAATAACGTAAAGATATAGGAAGTAATATGTACGGTGTCATGGATAATGACAATGAATATTGAAAGTTGTATTTCCATTTTTATTTTTAATATCGGCAATAATCCATTTAGAAAGAAGGAGATATTGTAGAAAATGTATACAAAATGTTCGTAGGTAGATCCAACAGTAAATCGTTGCGATCAGTCTTCAAACATTTGAGAAGTAGAGCATTAAACTTTTAACGGCGGGAGTGTTCGATATATGGACCATCCAGAGGGCACAGAATATTTTATGTTTTTTTTATGGAAAATTTGATGCGTTGGATATTGGAAAAATAGTGTATGAATTCCTAGAAGCGTCCTTGACTTTGAAAATCGCCATTTCATGATCACTTTTTGTGACCACACATTTTGTGACCAAAAAAAAAAAAAAAAAACTAGTACCATGTATCGCGAAACTCATCTCAACTTCAAGGTCAAAAATTTAAATTATTGTTAATGTCAGCGGTTTAATACTTGATTCTTTTTTTACTTGTACCGGGTGGGCAAATTTCGATGTTTTTATAGGGTATCTCGGTAACTGTAAGGGCTATGGAAAAATGAACCCACCTTTCCTGACCTCTTTTTTCGAGATAAATTCATTGGTGAAAACCAGAATTTGCTATATCTTTTCGTTTTCGAGTTGTAAACGAAAATTGATTTTTTTGAGTTTTCGATTGGTGTCGATAACTCGGTTGTTTGTAAAATTAGAAGAAATCTGTTTGCAGTTCTACAGGCACTTTTTTTTAAGTAGAATAGGATTTCCTTAACAGATTTTTATATCTTGTGTAGTTTTTCGAGTTATGGCATAAACTTCTATTTTTTTAAATGGAAACCATAGTTGGCTATGATTTAGCTAAAAAAGAGGATTTTTTTCTCTTTACAACGATATATAGTTTGTGGGGTCTATGATGAGTGTTTATGCGGAAACAGTTAAAAATTTTAATTTTTTTGTATAGGTATACTTACTTTGTTTTTTCTTTGCAGGAAGAGTAAGTTTCTATAGTAACACATTGTTACAACAATGTTTTAATAATAATAACTGTTGCTATGGAAATTTACTCCTGCGAAAAGTAACATAAATACATAGTAACAGTCGTATATAATGAATGGTATATTAAACTTAAATAACTAATTATGACATATTAGTGACTAATTAATACTTAATTATAACATATTCATAACAAGAAAGTTTAACACACTTAACAATCAGAATTTGTAACAAATAATGTATGTAAAAAATACGATACAATATATTTTACAAAAACAAAACTAGACAGATTAAAAAAAATACGAGCATGATTATTTACCTAAGAGTTTTCAAATTGTCGTCCGTTGTTTGCGATGCACAGTTCACATCGCTTTGAAACACTTTTTGTTGCATTATAGATGTGAATATTTGAAACAAAATTCAGACAGTCTATAAGATTTGAACCAATTCTCAGTTGAACCAATGTATTATTTGTCTTTTTGTATAAATTGTCTTTAATGGTTCCCCAAAAAAGAAATCTAACGGTGAGAGATCTGGCGACCGAGGAGGCCACTTTACTGGCCCATTGTTCCCTATCCATTTCTCCCCAAAATTAGTATTTAATAATTCAGAGATTAAATTAGTATTATGAGGTGGTGCCCATCTTGTTGAAAAAATACATGTCGTCTTTCGTTAAAGTAACAAGTTGTCTAAAAATTCTTCTACTATGTGGTAGTTTATCATATTGTAATACCGTTGACCATTTAAATTGTCATCCTAAAGTTGGTAAGCTAAAATGCGGTTATTATATAGGGCACACCATACACTAAAACCGAAACGTCCGTGATTTTGAACATCAACAGTCTGATGAGGATTATCTTCAGACCAATAATGTTTGTTGTGTCGGTTGAAAATTCCGGCACTACTTACGTAACTTTCATCTGTCCAAATGATATTTTTAAAAAATAATTGGTCTTGCTCAATTTGTTGTAGGTACCAATTGCAGAAATCCAGTCGGCGTTCAGGATCAGTTGGAAGGAGCTGTTGTTGTTTCCTTATTGTATAAAGGTCTAAATTTGTGTTTTTTAAAACTGAAAGTGCTCTTCGTCGCGATATACCAGACTCTGCTTCAATTTGCCTACTACCATACCAACAACATTTATGGCAACATCCTCAGCATCTTGAATACGATAATTTTTTGGTCCTGGTTTATTAAATCCTCCGTATTCAACGAGGTTTTCTCTTAGTCTACGAAAGATGGACATATTAGGTTGTCTCCTTTCAGGGTAGCGATTAAAATATGCTTCCGATGCAGCTTCAGGATTATGGTCCATTTTGAATAAAACACTCTGGTAATATTAAACTTTTCGTAATTTTGATACGCAATCGCGCCTTGTCAATTTCTTTAATCGAAACTTTAAAACTATAATGCAAGCAAAAATCAAACATAAACAATTAATCAAACAGTAATGTGTGAACTGTGTATTTACATTCCAATATCCAACTGTTCTGTTTTCAAAATGACAGGCGCCTACTGTGCAAAATCATTGAAATTACTATACTGTCCTTTATTAGAAAACATATGTTTTTAACTTGTTTCCGCATAAACACTCATCATAGACCCCCACAAACTATATATCGTTGTAAAGAGAAAAAATTCTCTTTTTAGCTAAATCATAGCCAACTATTGTTTCTATTTAAATAAATAAGAGTTTATGCCCTAACTCGAAGAACTACACAAGATATAAAAAATCTGTTAAGGAAATCCTATTCTACTTAAAAAAGTGCCTGTAGAACGTGCAAACAAATTTCTTCTAATTTTACAAACAACCGAGTTATCGACACCAATCGAAAACTCAAAAAAATCAATTTTCGTTTACAACTCGAAAACGAAAAGATATAGCAAATTCTGGTTTTCACCAATGAATTTATCTCGAAAAAAGAGGTCGGGAAAGGTGGGTTCATTTTTCCATAGCCCTTACAGTTACCGAGATACCCTATAAAAACATCGAAATTTGCCC
>JAPWTK010000211.1:0-127500 GCA_029963805.1 Aromia moschata | reverse complement strand
AACGATCTACCATTCAAATAGTTCTGTAAGGAACGAAACAAATGGTAATGTGATGGGGCAAGGTCCAGTGAGTAAGGAGGATGAGGCAAGACTTCCCAATCCATCCAAGCTGCAGCAACTTTCGGCGAGTGACCAAACTTGTATGGGGTCTCGCGTTGTCGTGGTGGAACACTACGCCTTTGCGATTGATGAGTTCGGGCTTGGTGACTTCTCCGCAAGAGATGTGTAAAAATCATCCAGTTGGCAACAGTACACATCATAAGAATCGATCGTCTGGTTCCGCGGTAGGAGTTCGAAAAACATCACTCCTTTATAATCCCACCATATTGAGAGCATAACTTTCCTCTGGTGAAGATCAGCTTGGATTGTGTGCTCGCTCAGTCCCACTGCACCACGATCTCACGTCGAATATTGTTGTAAACAATCCATTTTTCATCGCCTGTTACCAGGCACTTGATAATTTTCCGTAAATTATCGTGAATGGTGGTGGAATGATAAAGGTTTAGTGTCTCCGCAATGTCACAAGTGGTCGAATGTGGGTCTGCTTCGATCAGTGCCTTTATTTGGTCGTCAACAGCCTCCATAGGCCTTCCGGAGCGAAGAGCATCGGTGATATCAGTGAAGTCACCAGCACAGAGTTTGGTGAACTATCTCTGGCACTGACGCTCTTGTGTCATTGTGGCATTGTTATCGTAAACTTTACGCAATTTTTCACAGGCCTGCCTTGCGTTCTTCCCTTTGCAGAAATAAAAAAAAAAACATGCCGAAAATGCACAGTTTACTCTTCCATTTTCAACTTGGTGTAAAAACCAAACGCCGCGACCAAATCGATAACTTTTTTTCTTAAATGAAGGTTGAACTGTCAGCGTCAAATGGTATAGCACTCGAGTCGATCGTGATGACATTTCTCATGTAAAAATACATGTAATGCCATCTATTGCAAAAATACGTCATGACTTTTCCGACAACTTAATAAGATTGTTGACATAATTTTATTGATTTTCTTTTGATTTTTAGTTTTGTAAGTAGGTTTTTAGAAGTAAGGTAAAAATAAATAAGGTACGTTTTTAGGTTGGATGGGTTTATTTTGAAAAAGTAAAATCATTTCTTTTGGTTTTAAAAAACCATTGTTTAATTATATTTTTAAGTAGAAAATCAGACATAAAACCGTGTATCATGAATCTTTCATTGCGAATTTTTTTCTTCATTTGAAAAGTTCTGGACGATCATTTCCTCCATCATATCCTTTTGCAAAGGTAATTTCTTTGAAGATGCTACAGTTTTTTTTTTCAATATCTTCCACTTTTTTTTAGGTCTTGAATGAAACAGGCAAACATTATATCTTTACATTATACCTTGAAACACCAAAACTTACGTCGATAAAAATAGTCACTTTCAGCAAAATGAAGAAAACAGAGAACATACTCTCATATGTTTACTAACTGGCTTTTCTATCTTCAGTTTTAATTTTGAATATCCAAGTAATGCATCTATTTATGCTTTCATTTTCACCAAATTTATGCACCACGGAAAGTTGGTGCATAAACGTTTTCTTCCTTCAGGGCATATATGAAATGTCAAATGGATTAAAAGGGGCCCCTTTCAATCCAGGACGAACAGCGAGGTACACAACAATAGCGATTATTGTGATTAACTAATTATAAAAGGAAAAATCTTAATTTTGGTAAAAGTTCAGTTCAGTGACTTTTGTGAAAATGGCTTTAAAAAAATTGTTTTTTTTTTGCTAAAATTGTTGTTTTTGGTTTAAAAGAGTCGGGGGGAGCAAAGTTTTGGTTGCTAAGATTTGCAAAAAAATGCGAAAATAGTGTGACGGCAAATGCGCATTAAGCACACTACTTTCACCGAAAAGCCTGCATATTTTCACAAAAATCGACTAAAAGGAATATCTTTGTGCACTGAAACTCAACCCTCTGTTTGGTTAGGTTAGGTTCTTTAGGGATACTTCAATTCAAAAGGAAGGTTGAATTCTTTAGTGAATGCGTTTCACTCTCTAAAGAATTTTACCTGACATTCAGTTGGATTTCAGTTGGATTCAGTTAGATTCTTTTTGGATACATTTATTCAAAGGTTAGGTTGGGTTCTAACCTTCACCTAACCTAATAATCGCACACTATTTTCGCATTCTTTTGCATTTTCGCCAGTAAAAGACCTTGCTCCCCCCGACTTGAAATCGCTTTTTATATGAAACCCAACGTTTTTAGCAAAAAATCCGATTTAATTTTGGCCATTTTCACAAAAGTCCAATTAGTCCAGGCAACGTAGATTATTTTTTAAAATAATTAGTTGCGGCACTTTCTCAATGTGATAATTAGGAGAAAAATCGTACAAATCGAATGAAAACGTTTTGGACAAAATGCGATTGTAGGATCATTGCGAAAAAAAATGCAAAAAAGTGCGAAAAAGAGGTTTTTTTTCGACTTCTAGGCACGAAAAAAATTGTTGAGTAAAAAAGAAAAATTATCACGTTATAGCGCTTGAAAAGACGAATCAAATGGTTTTTGGATCATTAAAATCGGTTGATAACTTTTTACACAAAAAAATTAAAACCGCGAAAATTAGCGATTTTTCGATGTTCAATTACTCGGTCTGTAATTATCCTAGAAATGAAATATAAATGTATTCCAAATTACAAATTGTAGGGTTTTCCAACACCTATCTACAGTTAAATATTTGTCAAAAAATATGCATGTTTTCGCGCAAATTGCGAAAAAGTAAAAACAGGTACTTTAGTAAAACGGCTCCTATTTCCACAATAATTGTCGTACAGGAATTTGCAAAAAGCTACGTTTTTGAAGACTTCTTAACCATTTGACTAAGTCTCAGAACCCGCGTGGACCCCCTTCGTCAGTCGACTTCTACCTACAATCGGATTTTGTCCAAAACATTTTCATTCGATTCGTACTATTTTTCTCCTAATTATAACGTTGAAAAAGAGCCGCAACTAATTATTTTAAAAAATCACTTGTTTTTTTGCTACCTCGCCTGGACTAAATACTTTTACTTGCGAAGGGGTTATTACTTATGTACTAGACGAATTTCACCGTGAATACGCCTTAACGTCCACCGCCGACTATGGCGGCATTATATAGAGACATCCAAAAAAAAACGTCATCAAAGTTGGCCGAGAAAAAAAAGACATAGGTATTTCTATTCTTAACCGAATTTATAACCTTATTCACTTGTCATGACTGTCACGTCATATGACAGCCATTGTTTATTTTACAAATTGTGACAGTCACTTGTCAAAAGTTTGACATAACCGAAAAGCTTAGACATGACCGCTATTTCCATCTCTCTCGTTCATAGCCAGAGTTGATGACGTTTTTTTTGGATGTCTCTATATATGTTTTGTGATGACAGCAGTGACAGCTGGAGTCAGACGAACGCCGAGTCGAGTCCATTTATTCGCGAGTGATTCGGAGTTTTCGCACGTAATTTGGTGTGTTACAGTGCATAAAGGGATTGATCGGAAGTAAAGGTTTACTTTATTGATTTTTTTCAGCCATTTTTTCGGTCAAAATCGGCAGTTTAAATATGCAATAATCGCACACTATTTTCGCATTTTTTTTTTGCATTTGCGCCAGTAAAAACCTTGCTCCCCCGACTTGAAATCGCTTTTTTATATGAAAACTAACGATTTTAGCAAAAAAATCAGGTTTAATTTTGGCCATTTTCACAAGTCACTGAACTGAACTTTTACCTTAATTTTTATTGGTTACTTTTTCACTCTCCAAATTTATTTTCTTCACACTCCAAATTTGGTACTATTTTCACTCTCCAAATTTCATTAATCGGAGTATAACCGTTCGAAAGATCCGAGGGGAGGGGACTTTTGACTAGCACTGTACTTTTTGAGCAACTGACAACAAACTGACAAAAAAAATGGCATTGTGTTGCACGTGTCTGAGTCTCACGCGCGTCCGAATTCTCAAAGGCACACAATGGTTTCGCGAAAGGCCGCGGGCTGTCCGTCTTGAGCTATGCCGCCCAAAATGCGTGTCTCTGCGAGTGCCCACGCTCCCGGGGGCACGGATCGCGTGCCCGAAAAAACCCCGCTTACACGCGGTATAGTAACAATCGAACGCTGCTTAGCGAAATTGCCCTTGCTATTAAGCGAGAATCACAATAGATCTGTTTCATAAATTTCAGTTTCATACCTACATATTACGATTACGATGTTATTAAAATGGATGACCTTTTTGTTTCCAAAAAGACGTTTTGTGATAAAGACGGCAATCATACAAAGAAAAAAACAACAACCCAAAAGTTGTAATTATAAAAAATATGTTAGTATTATACTATATCTTACCTCGTAAAGAAAACCCTAAAAAATTATTGTCGCTGAAAATGAAGACGCTGGCTCGTAGAAGATAGTACCGTAGTAGTACGAAATCCGACCGCATGATTTCTGTCCTCATAAAGAAATAGAATGCAATGTGTCGACAATTAAAGGTCGTGGTCAAGTGACATCATTTAATCTAGGTTGTTTTGAATTAACCTAAAATTGTTCAAAAAAACCTGTACAATTATAAAAAAAAGATCGTTCAAAAACAACTCTAATCAACTGCGGTTTTGATGTAAAAATATTCATTATATTTGTTTTATTATTTGACTATTCTTCGACCTTTACTCTTTAGTTATCATAGATCCGGCCCTGTATTGCAGCAAAAGGTTAAAAGACAACGCGGGACGAAAGAAAAGACGGGCGTTCTGCCTGTCTACCGTTAAACTGTGAGAAAAAACGCCGCTCTAGTTTCTAATGCCGAAAAGATGACATACCGCCGAGTCTTCTCGTCGCTAACGAGTTAACAAGGTCTAAGTAGATTCGGACGAGGCGATGCCTACCGTGATTTCCGTCATTTTGGGAAAAATATACGCCGCGTTTTTTTTTTTTCGGGGTCCTAATGTTTCAGAGGCGACGCGATGAGCCTTTGACGAGGTGTGAAAACAATCAGTTTGTCGTTACGTCGCAAAGCGGCGGTCGGTCTCCGGGCTGTAATCAGAAGTGGGATTTTTTGTGATGCGTCTTTTTAACGCTAAGAACCGGTTTTTTTCCGGTTGTGAATTGTAGGTTGTGAAATCTCGACATAATGGTGGGCACGGTTATGTTATCCGTCAGTGGAGACAAGAGCCGACTTTTTACACTAACGGTTAAATATTATTATTGGAAAGTATGTAATATGTAATATTTTGGATATAAATCTGAAATTTCTACTACTGCTTTATAATCTTCCCATTAGATGTTAAATGAAAACCTCAAGAAATTTCTAAAAATAACGTGATGGTACCTAACTAATAAAAACAATTTAAGACATATTGTTAGTAACGAAAATATTCATATCCTCACTCTTTGCAGATTGCTTAAATTCTGATAATATTTATACTACACTACTGATTTTTTTTTGCATCTGATAGGATTAGAGTTTGTGAAATTCTGCGTCTAGTAATAAACGTTTTGGAAAAAATTCCAAAAGAATTCTGAAATTGAACCAAAAATAATGTAAAGATTCAAAATGTTGTTTTTTAGAATTTGTTTTTTACGGAGGTCGACCTAGGTCGAAATATTTATGAATAGACTTTAAAAAGATGATTGAAAATTACAAGAATTTTACAACAGACGTATCACATTTTATGTGTATCTTGCAATCGTTGATATATATTTCGTGATCGCGAGAGTGTAAGACATTTAGATTCGAATATCTCGATCTTCGATTATAAGTCCGGCCCTGCGTTAGAGCACACCTTCAGAACCCTACTTTTCACACAATCCACATATCACCTTCAACTTGGGCTTATTAGACACAGAATTTCACAAGCTGTGATTCTATCAGAAGCAGAAAAAGTACTGTAATACAAATATTATTAGAATTTAAGTCTCGAAAATGGAGGTATGAATACCTTCGTCGCTGACGGTATATAAAAAGTTATTTCTTGATCATAATAACTACAGTTGGCTTTCGGCGACGCGACACATAGGCAACTCGTACAGCATGTGATGGGGGTTATATCAATTTAATTTGATTGCATTAGTCCCGTGTCAGTTGGTGCTGTTTTACATTTTTAAAGTTGCTCCGCAACAGTACGTTGAATAGAATAATTTAATTTCATAAGAAAATATAGCAAACGTGTGAAAAGCCACTAGTAACTTTCCTGTATTGCTTTTATGATGCGTACGCCACCGTAGCTATATTATATATTAAAAGGGAACTAGTTCTACATACTTAATACTATATTATTAAGTAAAAACTTTCAAAAAAGACATTTTCCATTTAAATTCTTAATGCTTCTCACAAAATTAGAAAATACATTTGATTTCGATATATTTTTACCAATTCACTAAAAGCTTATACTGAGTTTACGCCAACAATAAATCCATAAATTAATTCATGAAGTAGTTTCAAGGACACATTTGACTGGTGTAAAGCAGAGATTTGACTTCAAATTTACCGTCAATAAGTTCACCAATAAATTCATCAATTTATTCACGAATTAAAACCGATCCTATTTTCATCCAATTTATTCGAGTGAATTATGTCAATTCAGTAGGACCAACACACAAAAAAGTAAAGTTATAGTTATTTCGTTTAGTATAATACAAATTTGGATAACTTTAAACTGTAAATTACCGGCAAATGTTAGTACAATTGACGACTGACGATCACCGCATGAAGATTTGATTTGGTGTAAAACAAACTAAGCAGTCCAAGAAGTTCATGAAATTATTTGATCAAACTTATTTGAAGAAGTTGGTGAATAAATTCATCAAATTATTGTCGGTGTAAAGCTAGTATTAGAAGGGCAGCTTTATTTTCGCATCAGTTTTGAAGTAAATTTGTCTTGAAGTATTCCGGGTAGTGTATTTTAAAACGAAACCGTTATTGGTTACGAGAAACGGACATGGATTTTTATAATCATTTAAGTCCTATGGCAGATCAAGAAATATTTAATCGTCGAAAACCATTTAATTGCTGTAGTCAATTAATTTTAAAATAATTAGCAATAATTTGAGTAATTCGTCGGTCGTTGTTTTTTTTTCCTTCAACCTGCCGTGTCACAATAGGAAATAAAATATTTGTCCCTATTTTTTAGAATTTATACACCTATTATCTATTGTCGCCTGTGTTGCGTAATTTTTTTTATATCGGAATTACCAAAGGCGAGCAAAAAAGTAATTTAAAAAACACGTTACGGCTGGGCGGCATTTTTTCTGAAATAATTCGTGACTTAAATTAATGATAACAAAGTTTTTCCAAGTAATTAGTAGGTAATTAAATTACAAAATATGCGTTACAGCAGTTACGACAAGCACGAGTCTCATGAGCTTGGCTAATGGGAAGTTTAATTGAAATAAAACTAAATTATTTTCACAGTTATAAATATAACGTATCAAAATAAGTTTATATTTTTGAAAATACTTGTCTTCAAATTTCTAATTTTACAAATAAATTTTTGGCCATCTCTCGGACACTGGCTGAACTAAATAAACGCTCAAGTAATAACCTGTAATAAAATACATTTACTTTCACGATGTTGTTAATAAACGGCGCTGTCAGTCCATTGTTTATTACAGTTTATTACATTACAGGTCTCTTTATCGTGTTATATGTAAATTACTGGATTAATCACTAGATGTCCCAGCGAAAAGATCAAAAGTACCTAATCATTGATTAGGTAGGTAGTACGTTCATAGATAAAAGAAGAGAGGCACGTTAGTCCATTTGTCTATGGTTAGTCCTATTACAATCCATAATTGATTAGTAATCATTTATGGAAAATTCTTGTTGGGAAATTTTAAAATTCCAAATTAAAACAAATGTAACCAGTAATCACTAATCAATAATCAATAATTCCTAATCACTAAGTCAATTAATCAATATCATGACACATGCTTTTCACAAGCCTTGCTTCTTATAATAGGACAAAAACGTTGTATTTATAAATTTATTGTAAATAGTACCAATAGTATTTTAGTAAACTATATTTTTTATTTTAGGTATATTGTAATGTCCCACTTTAACATTCGAAACTTTTTAATTATTGTCTTTTTTTCTATTATTTACAAGTATTTAATATGTATTTATTACTGTTTTTATTTAAATCAATTAAGAGCACTGTGCTACCATCTATTAGACAATGGCAGAACTCTGCTTCGTGTAATGATTGAGTCATATAGAACAGTTAACTCTCTTTACAGCTATTGACACTACATGGCGCCGTATATTACACATGTTCTTATTACAAATACACTCAACATCCACATTTCCGAACTTTTACGTTCCGCAGACTTCCACATTTCCGAACTCTTGTCACCTCGGGATTACCGAACTGCTGGCCAATGCGCAAAGGGTTTTTCTGGCTCATTCTAGTACTTTTCTTTGTTTTTCGAGGTTTTTATGCAAATGTGATACATACATATATGTGTACATGTTTATAAAAGAACGTATTTCTAAACAAAAAAATGTCAGGTGCCAAGGAGAGAGTGATGCAGGTAACTATTTTGTAATTCAAAGTAAAGGTTTGTTTTATTGAACATTTTGTTGACATAACCTATAATAATTTCAGACTGAAATGAAAAATTATGAGAAAATATGTATTTAATTTAAGAAAACCGTGATACAAAACAAACATGATTGTACTGTTTATTTGTAGAGAAAAGAGCCTGTGAAGAGGCTAACCTTGGAGCAAAAGCTGGATTTGATAAATCACGCAAAAAAATGGTGTTAAAAATGTTGATCTATGTAAGATGTACAATATTTGTAAATCGTCAGTGGCCGAAATTCTTGGAAAAAAAGAAATTTACTTTGAAAAAAACTGAAAAAAAAAACGAAAAAATTGAGTGGACGGATTGACACAATAAAGTGCACCGGTACTTATGATACGCCATTTGAAAGAAGTGTTTTTCACTGGTTTGTACAAAGAAGAACTCTTGTCTCCGGTGTTTTGTTTGCTGAATTCTGTGACAATCGAAATGTTTGATAACAATCGCAGTATTGTGTTTACATTTTTTTTCTCATTTCAAATTTCGCGGTTTTTTTGTCGTCAACCAATCAGCGACAAGTTCGGTTATGTGGAAGTACAAGTTCGGAAATATCGTGAGAAAAAGTTCGGAAATATCGTGAGTTCGGAAATTTGGAGTTCGGATATGTGGATGTTGAGTGTATCTGTAATTATTGTTATTCCTAGGGTCCGGAAAAGTATGCTGTCACGCATAGCCAACACTATGCAACTCTATGATAATTAAAGTATATACCGTATTTTTTAAGCGCATATTTCTTGCACCTTTATACCCACGCCACTGTCCGCACGTAGAATGTTATCCCGAACGAAGGCTTCGCGGGAACCAAGGACTTCGTAATACACTTTCTCTGTAAGACAGTGCGCTATTCCGGTAATGTCGAATCTGGTGCATTGGTACCGCCGCATTCAAAAACAATTTTCTGTCACGAGTGACTAACTCGTTTGTGTACTGTATTTACTTACTACTTACCTGATTTTGTGCGAATTACTGCAATAATGGCACAATCGTTACCATTTATTAATAGACTGAGAAAGCTGATTCAAAATTACGACGATTTTACAACGAGAGTGTAAAATACATTTATATTCGAATATCCATAAAAAAAAATATCTGGCACTGTTACAAAAGGTAATAAGATCGTTAATGTTCTGTAAATGCAGAGGCTTTCCGCATTTATTCTGCATGCTGGTCATGGCAACGTACGCTCAAGCAATAAGTACAGTCGGTGTTTCTGAACGACACAAGCAATATGTATGTACATACAGACATTATTAACACATTTTTATTCCTGTCTATGATTTCTCATTTGTCATCTTCCGGCAATAGCATGACAGATTACGAGTCCGGCCCTGCGGTACAGCACGCGTTCCGAACCGTACTTATTCATGTATTATACTAATATATATTTATTTTTTAATGATTTTTACTTGAAAATATTATGAATGCTGCTGTCGCTGAAATGTTAATAAACCCAGCATAAACTTCATAATGAAGAAAAACGATGATTGTGAGCTTTTATGGTCTTCTTTTCTCCGCGTTTTCTTTCAAGAAAATCAAATAAATTACATTGCTTGACATAATCACTAATCACAATCAACAATCACCAATCACTAATCAGTCAAGACGAACCCGCCTGACAATTCGAATGCAACTCCGAGCCATAAATCAGAATACGGGTGGAAAAACATACATATTTAAGATTTCATGCATATTCTGGTGGTTAACGAAATATTTTAATTAGAATTATGATCCGATTACTGAAATACTCATAACCTGATAATGCGATCATTAAAAAACGTCCGATTATGCGGAACGAGTGCTAGGTTCTTCCGTTTAAAAAACTGATGTGGCGGTCTCTGTTACCGTGTTTTTTATTTTTAATTTCAAAGTTGGACAAAACTGTTGTGAAATATTTAAATATTCAAAAATCCTAAAAGTTCATGCATGAAATGCAATATCTTGATTTTATTATTTATAAATGTATTTTTTTACATATTTTACCGTCAAGTTTGTGTTTAATGCATTTGTGTTTACTGCATATTATAGTGATACACTATGATATTATACTGAATGTATTTGTGTTTTATCGAGATTTCCGCTTTTTAATTTGAAAAATCTGGCAGCCCTTGATAGATCCCACGAACTTGTCAGTTTAATATGTAACCTTTTTAACTTAAGGTGGGTTCATGCAGAAATTTTAGTAATAAGAATAAGAATAGTAATAAGCATAAAAGCTAAACCTTCGTTTTATAATGACCCAGTTCATGCAGTAAACATAATTTTTAGTAATAATTTTAAAAATAAGGATTTGCTGCATGAACTGGGCATTAGTTCTTTTTGTCTTATTATATTCTTATTCTTATTACTAAGGGCTTCTGCATGAAATACCATTAATCAGTTATTACGAAGGAATAACTTATATTTCAATATTTTTTACCGTAATTAGAAAATAAACAGTGTGTATTATGAAATAAATAGCCAGCCAAGAAATACGGAAGGAAGTACACTCGAACCCCTCTTATTTCACCTTCGCTTAATTCACATCCTCTCTTATTTCACCACGTTTCCCCCTAGTATTTCACGAAACCGTCCCGCTTAAGTCGCCGCCTGTAAAAGTATTAGAACTACGTTTGGAAATTGGATTCTCGCATGAATATGTATAATTTTTATTGAAAAAATTGATTGCGTAATACATTTATTGATTTAAAATAGGTTAGGTGTCTTTTAAAAATATTTATCTTTAAAATATTCATTCAAGTTGGAAATTGAACTTTTGTCACTCACGACTGGGTATACTTACATTGATTTTTCGTTCAGTTGGCTCATTTTTCGTTATAACAAGTGCTGTGGTATATCTCTAAATATTTCTTTTTGCAGCTACAACACGAAAAAGTTGAGGTTATGATCGCGACTTAAGAGGGGCTAAATTTCGCGACTTAAGCGAGGTAATGATGCACAGATTTGGCGACTTAAGAGGGGTTCGAGTGTAAGACCTAACTGAAGGATGAAACAAGACAGGTGTAACTGCGTACCAATTGGGCGTGTCCCACACAGCGGACGGGTGTGTGGGTCTTTTGCTCTGATTTGTGCAACCGCACAGAAACGTCTGCGTCTGTCTCACTCAATGAATATCTCTCATGTTTCGGGTTTAAAATTCACTTCACACCCAGTATACTGTGATACGTATGTGATACTGACATGTGGTTAACACATTATTTAGTTAGTAGGTAAATCTTTAGAATTTTATTTATATTTTAGATATACAGTGGGAAGAAATAAATAAAAGGCAAAAAAAACGTATGTAAGACCATTTTTATTAAAAATATTCAATGGAAAACAGTGAACAAATATGGGTGCACGACCCGCCTTTGACAGTACACTTCATCGCGTGCTCACGGCGACACCTCGCACCCGTACTTGACGAAAAATGACGCGGAAATAAATAAATTCACCTCTGAGGTAAAAAAAATACAGACTCACTAAAAAAATTAGAGACACAAAACGAAAACCCTATTAATACGAAGATCGACCGCGATAAACAGTCAGTTGGCCGCTCTCACTCGCTTTCTCTCGCTCACTCGTTCTCTCTTTCGCTCACGCAGCCACCTACTCCTCAGTCTTATCGGAGGTCTCACAACTCGTCCCTCATGTCCTCGTCGTCGTCGGTGCCCGGCGTGGGCGGGGCCGCTCCGCCCGTGCCCTGGTACAGCTTTGCGATGATCGGCTGCACTACATCCTCCAGCTCCTTCTTCTGCTTCTTGTAGTCCTCAGCGTCTGTGTCCTGGTTGTCCTCCAGCCACTTGATCTTCTCGTCTATCGCCTCCTCCATCTTGGCCTTCTCATCGTCGGACAATTTCGCGCCGAGTTTGTCCTTATCGCCAATCTGGTTCTTCAGGGAGTACGCGGAGCTCTCGAGCTCGTTGCGCGCCTCCACACGCTCCTTCAGCTTCTTGTCCTCGTCGGCGAACTTCTCCGCGTCCCTGATCATCCGGTCGATGTCCTCGGGCGTCAGCCGGTTCTGGTCATTGGTGATGACGATCTTCTCGCGGTTGCCGGTGCCCTTGTCCTCGGCGGACACCTGCAGGATGCCGTTGGCGTCGATCTCGAAGGTGACCTCGATCTGGGGCACGCCACGTGGCGCCGGTGGGATGCCCGTGAGATCGAACTTGCCTAGCAAGTGGTTGTCCTTGGTCATGGGCCGCTCTCCCTCGTATACCTGGATGGTGACGGTGTGCTGGTTATCAGAGGCGGTGGAGAAGATCTGGCTCTTCTTGGTGGGTATGACGGTGTTGCGCGGTATCAGCTTGGTCATAACGCCGCCGACTGTCTCGATGCCCATGGTCAGCGGGTTGACGTCGAGCAGGACGATGGCGTCGGTATCTTGCTCGCCGGAGAGGACACCCGCCTGGACGGCTGCGCCGTACGCGACTGCCTCGTCGGGGTTGATGCCTCGGGAAGGCTCCTTGCCGCCGAAGAACTCCTTGACGAGCTGTTGGACCTTGGGGATGCGCGTGGAGCCGCCAACCAGCACCATCTCATCAACGTCTTTCTTGTTCATATCGGCGTCCTCGAGCACCTTCTGGACAGGCTTCATCGTCGAACGGAACAGGTCCTATAACAAAGTTACAATGAGGTAACAATATTTACTACGTGTAACATGTTATGTCTAACATAACGCGAGTATAATATGTTATGTATGATTTTAACATGTTACAAATTTAATATGTTGGAAGTGTAAACGTTACAGATGATATGTTACGTGTAACACATTACAAGTGACATGTTACGTGTAACACGTTACAGATGTAATATGCTACGTGTAACATTTTACATGTGGCATTACGTAAGCAAAAAATTATGAAGTTCAATAAAAAAATAGTTAATTGTTACGTTCAAAATGTTAATATGTAACATGTTAAAAACGCAATATGTGTAAAATATATCGCAAGTGTAAAATGTTATGTATAATAGGTTCACTGTAATAAAAAATTTAATGTAATTGCACAATTTTTACTAAACCTCTGTTACCATGTGCATAGGGCATTTTTTTAAATTCAGTACATTCATGTTACTAACAGCCATTTATATGCCGTAAATTTTTCAAAAATTGGTTTCAACAGATATTTTTTAAATCCGGGTAATTTTGCTACAATAAAAAAAGCTGTTTTCATTCATGTGCTAACAAGTCCTTTTGAAATGCATTGTAATTCAAATAAATCTTGATAATGGCTTGCAAAATATTTGAAACATTTTTTTCTTAACCACCAAATAAATACAAAAGATTTTTATCTTTGGTACCTACTTTTTCAAAATCTAGAGATCTGTTAAAGTTACGGGAATTTTAATTTTTATTTGATGTTAGCATTTTGTTTCTAATATTTTATAACAGGTTTAAGTTATAAGTTTTTATAATTGATAATTATTGTGGCAAAAGAAATAATAAATATTTTACAACGTGTTAGGGAACGTACCCATACTAAGTGACCCATTTTTTACAATTTTTTACCCCCCTCCCCTCCTCGGTGACCACCCGTACTATATGCCAAGACCCCATATAGACCCTAAGTAGTATCCATAAATATGGTTTTAAATCATTTTTTGGAAACAGAAATTTAAAAAAATTAATTTGGCTCATATTTGTCTTTATTAATACGCCACATGGCGCAGATGCCAAGTGTGCGTGCATATCTAGCTAAACAGCGAGATTTCCCTAGAGGATACTGACTACGTGACGAAAACCTAAGCCCCCTCCCCCACCCCTGTGACCAAGCGTGGTATTTTGAAGACCCCCTCCCCCCTGAACGGGTCACGTAGTATGGGTATGTTCCCTTACCATGATTTTCTTGTGACCAAGCCATTTTTCGATTTTCTGGGTGGTTTTCATTTAGTTTTTTTTTCCTTTTTTAAATTTTCCTTTGTTTATTGGCACAAAAATGGAAATAAAAAACCTACTATCATTTTCTTGCACTATCATGAACATCCTTCAAAACATTTTAATATTTCCTGTTACAAAAATGTATTCTGTAACTTTGTTACATAAGGGCTTGAACATTCGCATATTCCATGTAAAATTTTGTAATTTCTGAAAATTAACAAAACATCATTACTCAACTGATCCAACCAACTTTCTAATTGAGTCGGATTGCTCCAAAACTGAGCCCAGAACTTTGCCAACATCAAGTCAATTTGTAACAAGTTATGCAACTAGTTGACCAATGCCAATTCATCACAGTCGTCGCAACAAAATTAAATATAATGTGGCAAATTCCTAGGTTTTTTCCCCAACTCAGATAATTAATTCCAAAACAATAAAAGACCACAGATTTTTTTGTAACATTCCTGTCACTTTTATGTAACAGAGGCCAATTCTTTACGTACCAGCATTCTTTCGTCATCACTTACCATGTTTAACTCCTCGAACTTGGCCCTGGTGAGCGTCTCAGAGAAGTCCTCACCCTCGAAGAATGACTCGATCTCGATCCTGACCTGGTGGCTGGATGACAGGGCTCTCTTCGCCTTTTCCACCTCACGCCTCAATTTCTGCACAGCCCTGTTGTCCTTTCTGATGTCCTTGCCCTTCTTCTTCTTGTACAGCTGATGAAGTGATCCATGACCCTCTGACGAAGTCCTCACCTCCCAAATGAGTGTCTCCGTTAGTAGCAACGACCTCAAACACTCCGTTATCGATGGTGAGGAGAGAGACATCGAAAGTGCCGCCACCCAAGTCGAAGACAAGCACGTTCTTCTCTCCGTCCTTCTTGTCCAATCCATACGCGATGGCAGCTGCCGTGGGCCCGTTATGATACGCATGACAACAAGCCCGGCAATTATACCTGCATCTTTCGTGGCTTGCCTCTGAGCATCGTTGAAGTAGGCTGGCACGGTGACCACTGCGTGCGTGACCTTCTTGCCCAGGTAGGCCTCGGCGGTCTCTCTTCATCTTGCCCAACACCATGGCGGAGATCTCCTCGGGGGCAAACATCTTCTCGCCTTGGCCCGTCTCCACCAGGATGTGGGCTTTTGGTTCTTCTCGACCACCTTGAAGGGGAAAAGCTTAATGTCGTGCTGCACGGTGGCATCGGAAAAGTCAGTGGCCTATGAGACGCTTGGCGTCAAACACAGTGTTCTCAGGATTGGTGGTGAGCTGATTCTTGGCGGCGTCCCCAATCAAGCGCTCACCATCGGCGGTGAATGCCACATATGAAGGCGTGATACGGTTGCCCTGGTCGTTGGCTATGATCTCCACCCCGCCGCTCTTGTACACGCCCACACTGCAAATGGACAATGGACAGATGTCAGACAATCGTAACCAAAACTTTTCCCATCCACAAACACTTCATGAGCAAAAAAGGTACTTACCACGAATATGTAGTGCCTAAATCGATCCCTATGACTGTGCCGACCTCATCCTTCTCTTTCTTTCGTCTTTAGCCAGGACGGTGGCCAGAAGACACAGGGCCCCCTAACGCTAGGTATAACCTCATTTCTAACGCGTTAGAACACACTTATCTGCAACAAAGTAATACTTAGTTACTTCCGATAACGAGAATTATGTTCAATAATTAACGGTACTTTTACAATTACGTGGAATAACTGTTTCAATATTTTGACACGTCACGAATTAAAAACTTTACAAGTCAGACATCGAAGCCGATTTAATGTTACTATTGGCGAAACGAGGGCAAAAGTACGAGGGCGAGGGCAATTGGCGAAACGAAGGCAATAAAACACAATAACTTGAATGGTTAATTTACAATTATTCCCAAAAAACCGGCCGACACGGCTACCGCACACCCTGGCGACTTTTTGACAGAATTCGATCAATACCGTGCCTCACAAATTAATATAATTCACAAAAATTAACATTTACTAATGAACTAAACTACTTACACTTTGGAAATTATTTAGAATCGCAGCTATGAAAGCGTTAAATGCACCTCTCTATTTTTACACCCTTTTCCTTGCTGACTTCTTTGACAAACTGACTGAAATTTTCTGACGCGCCGAATATAAGTATAGAAATACCCGTGTTAGATGACGATTGGTCGAATTTCGAACGAGTCGCCTCGCCATTGGCCCGCGTGTCGCTCGCTGGCCGGATTCTATTGGCACACGTTGGAAAAGTCTAGAATGAAAGTGTTCTGGATCGTACCTTAGAATCGGAGTCCGTGTTGTTCGTAAGGCGATCTTACGCAACGTACGATGTGAATTGATTCATCTCGTTCGGCAGCTTAGGCGCGGTGATTTGAATTTTGTCACAATACGAGGTACAGAGAGCAGTTGTAATTAGGTTTCTGTCGTACATATAATTAGGTGGTAAATATCTTTTAGTTATATGTAATTATATTTCTGGGTACCAATTCAAATCAGTTCTGGAATATTTTTCTGTCATTCTATCTATTGGAGAAATGGTATATTTTTTAACTGACGCTGGTACTTTTTAGCAATCTATTAGCTTTCTAAAGCGATAGTTAACGTTAGCACGCATCACTGAACTAAACAGACGAGTTTTGAGCCTCACTTAGTAATCTCGGTCGGTATTTTTTGTTTTGTAATTAACTTTTGTAAAATGCCGTAAAATTATGGAATAGAAAATTGTGATTCCTGTTTTTTTATTTTCTATTTTCCGTCCTTAATCTTTCGCAAACCATTAACTTTCTTAGCATTAGTCTTATAAATTTATTTGACGCATTAAAGTAAAATACTAAGTACAGGGCTGGTTTCCATAATTTGACAAGTTATTGTGTAAGACATACACATTTATTTATATACGTAGTTTTCATACAACATAAATTTGCTTACATAGGGACTTGCGACCGGCCCAGAATAGTCATCGCGTGAATGTTTTGGTTTAGATATGAGCGTGGACCATTTGAGACGCTATGATTTTATAAACATCGCGGGCTCAGGTTTAAAAGACCCCAGTCTACTAATTATTAATGTGGTGACTTTCTGTATGTGTTGAGGTTCTTGTGTGTGCAAGCCAGCTATTTTAAATAAGACAATAATAAGGTGAGTTTACTCACGGGTAATCATTTTACTTATTGTACGCATATTTAGGTATATTTTCTGTATAGCCTGATCTCATAAGCGCAGTACTGTTGCTATCAATTAGTTTGTAATGCACTCTTAAAAGCATCATTGTTAGTTTACGTTCATCTGAGCTACCACAGCACTGTCGCGTGATTCTGCCCCTCAGTGTCTGTTAACTGTTCGTAGATGAGTACTTGCGAGATTCTGCCCTTAGTACTCATGGCACATCTGGAACAGGTGCTTCGCGTGATTCTGCCCTTAGCACTATTTACGCTTAGTGGACAGCTAGCAAATGATGCACACATACAAAGGAAACTATAAATTCTCATAATTCATAAATTACTGTTTAGGCATAATTAATTCAGAATGTTTATACAAACGGTACTTAGGTGAATTGGTTATTCAGACTTTCGTTCTCTTTCTTTACAGATGTGTCACCTCGCCCCAACCGCCTGCATTAAACATTAATTTAATCGTATTACCTTACACAAATAATAATGATATTGTAAGTAGCATTGATATTTTTTTTACATTATTAATATAGATTTCTCTGTCTCTCTTTCATTTATTTGTTTCTCATACAGAAATAAAGCTCACAAAATTTTTCAGAAGTGGGATTTTAATCAATCGAGGTGACACACATATTATAACTGGCATTCTAGCATTTTATTTATATCTATTAAAAAGGTACGAGAGTCGTCATGAGTGGTCAACGTCGTAAACGGGTTCTACCTATTCAGGAACCCACTTCCGGACGGAATAGTCCCTCGCCTCAAAGAACAAGGAATTCGTCTCGAACAAGTGATGAAGCACTTGACCAATTCACAGCGTTAATGACAGCGTTTCTACAAAGAACCACCGAACAAAGTCAGTTAAATATCCCAACCATAGGAGGCGATGCTGTCCCCGAATTTAATCCAGAAGCAAAGGGGCAAACCGTTGAGACGTGGTGCCGAAAAGTTGACGAGTTAAGAGCAGTTTATAAATGGTCTGAAGAAGCAACCATCTACTTTGCCATGTCCAAATTGCGTGGATTAGCTGAAGTATGGTATAAAGGTCTACCAAGCGTCAACTTCACTTGGACAGAATGGAAAGAAAAGTTGGAATTGGGGTTTCCTTCGAAACGAAACTACCATGCTGATTTACAAGCTATGATGAACCGAACAAAACGTTCTGAAGAATCTTATGCCAAATATTATTACGAGATAATGGCCCTATTAAATCGTTGTAAGATACAAGGTACAGATGCTGTCTCTTGTATTACAGGGGGCATATACGACAATGTAGTAAAAACAGGGGCGAGTGCTGGAAACCATCAGACTCCCGAATCATTATACGGGTACCTTACAAGCCTGACTACGGAAAAAATCGCGAGTCGTCAGCGAAGGTTTCTGGTAAAAACAAATTTGGTAATTTCAGGAATAACAAAGTGTTGAAACAACTGGAAGAACAATATGTAAGAACAGGGAAAAGGGATACCACCAAGAGAACAGAAAGACGTTGCAACTTCGCCGCCGTAACGGCCATCTCGAGGAGGAATGTTTCCTAAAGAAAAAGTCATTAAAGTCGAAACCGACTATATGACTATTGACTGCTAAACCCAACCAAAAGTTTTACAAAACCATTCATCTGAACGGATATCATCTTAGCATACATCGACTTGGGTAGTTCCTGCAGTACCATTCAACCAAGTGAAGTCAGACGACTTAATCTGCCATATAACGCAGACATCAGGACCCAGCTTCTTATGGTAATGGACAACGTCCACTTTGGGAAGTACTACTTTACAGTAAGTCTAGATGAAGTGGAGTCCTCTATTACTGCGCATGTGGTACCTGATTCAGCTCAAGAAGTGCCAATCCTGTTGGGCAGAAATTTTACAGAACTCCCGAAGTATTGATTGTAAGGACGATAATACCCTAAATTTTTCAAAAACAAAACAAAGATTTAAAAGAACCAATCCTACCGAACACAAAAGTTATCTTCGAGTGGCTGAAAATGTAACACCTTACCAAACCATTGGGGACATATAAATATTTACAGTGACAACTATCAGGTGATGTTTACCGAAGCAAGCACGAGATGCAAAGAGGGTCAAGAACATTGTATTCCTCATACAGTGATATCTCTCCAAAAAGGAAAATGGCTCGACAGTCCCTTGTATCAACCTAGCCAATGAAGAGATCGACTTTAAAAAAGGATAAAATACTTGCACGAGCTATCCGCGCATAAGAAGAAAATAATGTACCGAAAAAGTGATGACAGTTCACGAGACTGCTGCAAACCACTACCGCTAATGAAATTCAAGCGGGTCCCGAAAGCGATGAAGAGAAACAAGACTTGTTCAAACTATTAAATCAAACCGTGACTGTTTTGCTTGACTGTCAGGGAATTGGGGTGTTCGAAAACAACAAAAATGAATCAATCTCCATGAGGAAAACCATTTACTTATCGCCCTTATCGCATGTCACGTATGGAACAAAATACAGTAAAAGATATCGTTGACGAGTTGCTACGTCACCTGGTATTAAACGAGGTCCGAACCGAATATTCACGCCTGTTGTGCTCATTCGCAAGAAGAAAGGAGAGGCGGAGACCGTGTTCGACTACAGAAAACTAAATTCAGACGATAAAGGAACCCACGACAGACGACAGCCTGATAAACTGCAAGCAGGCCGGTATTTCATCAGCCGACTTACGAGCGGGCTACCGGTGCAATTAGAGGATTCGAAACGTTACACTGCATTTGTTACACCAGGGGCCAATATGAAACAACCGAGTTCCGTTTGGCCTACAAATGCTCCCCAAGTGTTTCAGCGACTTATGACTAAGATTTTACACCCTTCGAGGTAACTAGCGCTGTTCTCGATGATGTTCTTCCTTGCGCCCACGATAGTAAGCATTAATGATTTTAGAACGAGCATTAGACATTACGCCAAGAGGGAATAACATTGAACTTAGAGAAATGTTCCTTTCAAACTTGCGTTTCTATTAGGATTTGAAATAGGTCGGTAAGGTTCGACCGGGAAGCGAGAAAATTAAAGCTACAACAGTTTCCGGACTCAACCAATAACCCAAGGAGACAATTTCTGGTTTGACTGGATATTTTCGGCATTTTGTTCACAACTTGCGTCATAAGCGAAACCTTTGACATCACTAATTAGAAAAAATACAACTGGCGCGGGTGAAAAGGAAGATGGGGCTTTTCAAAAACTCCAAACCATTTTAATCACAGACCGATTTTGAATTATTTACCCAGAAGCAAGACTGCTAACCTGCAAGTCAAAAGGACTAGGCTGCTACTACAAAGAGACTCCAGACGCCTCCGTGCCACTACAGCAGACAAACAAAGGATCCAGAGTCGAAGTACCATTCCACGAGCTTGAGATTTCCGTGGTCGAAAGCCTCCGAAAATTTCGTCCATATTTACTAGTATATCCTTTGTTGTAGTGACTGATTGTAATTCTTACGACCGCCAGCAAAAAGAAGCAGCTAATACCCCAATAGCAAGATGGTGGCTTGAATTGCAGGAGTTCACTTCGAAGTTCAATATCGACAAGGTACAAGAATGAAGCTGGGATGCATTAAGCCGTAATCCGACCACCCAGTCGACTCAGATGAACTGAAGTAATCCTACGTAACGATGAAGCCGACCGGCCCCCTATAGGACAACTAACCGAACAAAATTAAACCTACGATATTTCAACCACACAGAGTATGAAAAGTCCCTATAAAAAAACTACTGTCTTCGAGAAAATCGTGTGACGCATAACGCTCGAGGGATTCCGGACCCAGAGGAATGAGGCAACGTGGTAAAGGCGGCCCATGAGGATTTTGTCATTTTGGAGTTGATAAGACACTATTCAGATATGTGAAAGCCTTTCCGATGAGGAAATATGTGGAACAGTATATCTCCGACCGCTTGTTGCGAAGAGAACTCACGGCAAAAAGGAGGATTTTTATCCCATTCCTAAAGGTGTCCAACCTTTAATATCTTGACCTGGACCGTTTCCAAATCAGATAAAACCTTATTGTTGGTATAGATGCGTTTACATGACCAAGTACTAAAACTATTGTCATTGACTACTTTAAGATATTTCCACCTTGGAGTGCCAAAAATCATAGCACCCAAGGAAGCAGTTCACGTCCAAAGTTCAGGTTTTGCAAAAAATAATGTTCTGTGTGAATGCCGACCCCGCCGACAGGTGGAGAGATTAAACACCTGGGGTGTTGTTACCGTCAGTCCAGAGGAAGAATTACGGGACGAACAAGTCCGACTGTTCAATTTGCAATAAACAACGGTCCAAACCAGAAACGCCTGCATTGTTTGATTTGAACCACGTAGTGCACCGTGCATTATTACGAGATGAATTAGAGACATATCATTCTTTGGACATTGTCGCTAGACAAGAAGCTTCCGAAAGAATTAAGCCACAAGCGAAACAGAAGACTTTGACAAGAAACGAAAGAAACCTGTTCCTATAAGGAAGGTGCTGGTTGTCACTATGAAACAAGTTCCAGCAACCAATAGCCGGAAACTTACATGTCCATACGTGGTCCCTGGTATTAAGCTGACCCTGACAGATATATCGTCACGGTAGCCACCGTACCCTAGATCTCAAGTTGAGAAAACATTGCCGTTGATCGAATGCGTCCTGGTGTCCTCCCGGTGGTGTTCCGATGAGACTGTAGCGAGAGTGGAGAAGATGGTGGTTCTTTCTCTTGAGGCCGCAGGACTAGAGATTTCCAGGCATACGCTGCCGAAAACATTTATTTATATAACGTAGTTTTCATACAACATAAATTTGTTAGGCGACCGCCAGAATATCACCGTGAATGTTTTGGCTTAGTTGAGCGTGGACCATTTGAGACGCTATGATTTTAAACTAGTTCAAGACCCGTCTATAATTAATGTGGTGACTTCTGTATGTGTTGAGGTTCTTGTGTGTGCAAGCCCAACAGACAATAATAGGTGGTACTCCCTTCTTTACTTATTGTACTATTTAGGTATACTTTATAGCCTGATCTCATAAGAGTACTTTGTTTGTAACTTGTTGTTACGTCCGCACCACAGACTGTCCGTCGCCCGTGTCGAACTGTTCGTAGATCGGTTCTGCCCTTAGTCACCGAAGGTGCTTCGGTGTCCTAGACAGACAGCTTGCAAATACAGGAAACTTAAATTCCATAATTCTAAATCTGTTTAGGATTATAAACAAAGTACTTGGTGTTGGTTTCAGACTCTCGTTCTCTTTCGCCCTGCGTTAACTTTTACGTATTACTAACAATATATTTGTAAGTGCTTGTTTTTTTTACATTATTATTAGTTTCCCTTTATTTGTTTCATACAGATAAGCTACTTGTGTTTATTATTCATTAAACAAAAAGTTATATAGATTTTTGCATATATTTCTATAACATAATATGAGAAAAAACAATTGAACATCAGAAATCTTAAAATTCCGACAAAGTTGTGTTTTTTAATGGCACACCCTGTATATTTTTGCGTATTTTGATTCCTCGAATTTTTCCTTTTTCCAAAATATATAACATGTCATATATATGTTTGCTTCAGCAGGTTGCAACATACCTATATCATTTAAAAATAAACCAAAAACTTCAAACATTTCCTCTTGGATTATTCTTGTTTTAAACAATTAGGTAGTAATAAATATAAATTTCATAATAATTCATAATAATAATCAATAAGTTTCATCACAGTTACCATTGTGATCCGTCGTCGTTAACTGATTTTTTAATAATATTCATAAATAAAATATGTCGCAACCTGCTAAAACAAACAGACATGTCATATATGTATTTTTGAAAAGGGAAAGAATCGAGGAATCAGAATATGCATTAATATATAGGGCATTCCATTAAAAACACCACTTTGGTTCAGTCTAAGTATTTCTGATGTTCAAATATTATTTTTTCTAAGGAACTCTCTTCTAATTTCAATAATAAACTCACACTGACTTATGGAAACTAACCCTGGGTATACATACGTACTTTATGATAATTATAATGGCTTCATTACGATTTTGAATATACACATATATTTTTTTTTAATTAAATTTGAATTTGTTGATTGATTTTTGTTCTTACATACACATAGTAATATGGCTCAAAATAAGGACATCCGATTGATTTAAATTAAATTGAAAAATGCATATGAAGTTTTTAATAATATTCCAATTTATCCTATAACATTTCTATAAAAAAATAATGGAAATAGGTATTCTAGACTTACATACTATTTACTTATTTACTGCCTCATGTATACTTATTCCATCCGTGGGTTTTAAAAGGTTTAATTTATACACTTTTATTTTATTTGCGTCGTATATAATATTTTTAATCAATACCTCTTTCATAAGCATGGCTTTCTGGAGGCCTTTCGAAACGGATGAAAATAACGTAGCTTTAGATATAACCAGCGAAAATGTCGAAACGGTGGAGTACGATGAATTTAATTTTTGGAAACAAAACTTATGTTCCTATAAAATTAAAATTAAATGGCTCTTTTGAAACAAATATAATGTTTTGTAACAAAATCGAAAATTCCTTATATTTGTTTATAGATTATTAAAAAAGCAATACTGATACTCAAATATCCCAAGAGCTTAGAGAACCCAGGGACTATTGAAATTTTTTTCGCAAACTTTGCTGTAATTTCACTAAAATCTTCTAAGGGTTTAGTCATCACCTAAAAAATTTTCCCTGCGTTGTTTTCAAGATATGGCTAACTAATATTACACCGTGGATCACTGAATTACGAAATCAGAAAAAGCAAAAATTCAAAAATGTCGACGAGGCGACGCGGGACGTAATTAGGCGAATAATTTATGATACGTATAAAGAAAACAAAGTCCCGACTTTGGAATTAATTCAACAAAAATTACATGATTACCCTGATTATAATTATAAATCTCTAGAAACATTACGTGACATCTTAGTAAACTCTACCTGTGGTTTTAAATATAAAAAAATTAATAATCGAATGACTATAATGGAATCAAGACGTATCGTTATACTTCGAGTAGAATATTTGGAAAAAAATTAGGCACTATCGCGAATCAAATAGGTATATAATATATCTTGATGAAACGTGGTTTGATAAACACGACGTTGTTAAGTATGGCTGGGTAGATAGATCTCCAAAATGTGCGTTAAATACTCTGTCTTCAAGGGGAAAACGGATTATAATACTTCACGACGGAAGTGAAAACGGTTTTGTGCCAAATGCGTTATTACTGTCCGCTAAAAACATATCACAGTCCTCTGCTGACTACCATGAGGATATGACCGCGAATTTATTTGAAAAATGGTTTTCAGAACAACTGCTTCCGCATATCCCTCCCAAACCGGTCATTGTAATGGATAACGCGCCCGTATCATTCGCGCATTTTAAATAAAATACCGAATATTACTACCAAAAAGAAGATATTTTAAAATTCATGGGAAATAAAAATATGAACATCCCTGAAAAGAATTCCGGTAAAGCGCAAGTTACTCGAGTTAATAAAAGAGCAAAATTTTACAAATGGATATGTCATCGATCACCTCGCTAGTATACACGGTCACACTGTTACAAGATTGCCACCATATTATTGCGTATTCAATCCTATTCAAATGGTTTAGGCGGCGGTAAAAGATCGTTTGCGTAAATATAATCAGTCCCCAACGTTAAGGGCATCAGTAATAGATAACGTGAGAAAGATAACTGATGAATTAGATAACACAGAATTGTGGAGAAACTGCGTTCTTAGTGTGATAAATAAAGAAGCCGAATACCCTCGCCTACCGTCGGTAAACCCGGTGATTATACAATTAAATAATTCTGAATCCGAATCTGAGTCCGAATCCGAATCTGTGTCCGAATGCGAATGTTTCTATCGAACCTTTTACGTTCGATTACGTTCGGTTAGATTTGATTTTACGTGACGCCTTCTTCTATTCGTTTATTTATTACGTTTTTACGACTTTTATTTACGTTTTTCATGGTTGTATTTTACAATTTATTTTCGTTATTGGAATTAATGATTTATTTATATATTTATTTCACCAGAAATATGTTTGTTTCGTCGTATTTAGTATTTTTTTGGAATTGTTATTTATTTCTAAATGTTTATTTATATTTATTTATTGAGTGTATATTTTTTTGTTTTAAAATAACTTCCCGACCTAAACTAATGTAATCCTTCCCATCCCTACCTGGCAAGCATATGTTCATTCCTTCTCGATGGTCCTTGCTGAGCAATAATATATTTTAATTAAAAGGTGGCTTTTTGTTTAGTTCTGACGCATTTTTAAATATTATTACTTAAAGTACTTGCAATATTATTAATATTGCAAGTACAAAAAAATTAAAACATATTACTGGCCAAATAAACATTAGTATAATATACAAATAAATATAAATAATACGTACTTGTATTATCCTGACTTTTTTCATTTACATACATATACATATGTATGTATATAAATAAAAAAAAGTCATGATATAAAAGCGACGTTAATTACTTATTAGTATCTATCCCGAAAAGTTATTATTCGAGCACGCTCATGGAATCATAAAATTGCACCCCTTTTTTGTTCCCCAGGCGTATTTATCATTTTCAATTAAAAATAGGACTATAAGAACATATGTAGGTATTTAACCTTTATCCATATTTATATAACACCTACTAAAATGTTAGTTGTGGGCCACGGAATAGCCCGTAGCCCACAACTACTGTTGTGCAATAGCACAACACCGCTTTTTTCCTTACAATTAGTTATGTATTTCTGCATCTACCTACACACTAGGGCTAGAACCAAATGGTACATGCCAGGGTCGAACTTGAGCATGCATGCTGCAGTGAATAAATAGTGACCTACTAAGTAATATTGTTTTCTCTTACTTTTTCCCGCATCTGTTGTCACACTCTTACACCTCGTCGTCCTCATATAGGAATTCACTTCTTGGGATTCCATTTCTTTTTATTTTCTCGGTGTTTTAGCGACTTTACGTGCTTTTCACATTGTCCTTTTCTGTAAACATGTAAGTAACACTTGCATATTTCACAGTGCACAGTGGTAGCTTTAACACTTCAAATCTGGAAAACCCTGCACCTTTTTTTTAATTGATAAGCAAATGGGGCTTCAAAGACTTTTATCCGAGACTTTTGTTCTAGCCCTAGTATGTATGTAATTATGTACCTACATATATAAAATGCAGCTTATAAATACCAAAAAAAAAATGAAAAATGCGATACAGATGTATTATTTTCCCTATTTTAAGACTGTCTTACATACCAATAAATTGTACAAGTTGACCTTCAATTTATTTGAATAAGTACGTGTAAAACAGGAATTGTGCCCAATATATTGTCCACAATAAATTGTAGAATTAGAACTTGCTCTAATTTCGTGGCCAATTTTAAAAATATTTAGTAACTTTTTACATTTATTTCATTGAACAAACGTCGTAATTATTAAATTAATAACAATAACCCTTTACATTCTGTGTCTAAATATATTATAGGTATTGTTAAAATGATAAACTTTAGACGTTCATAATAAGGATACGGTTTGCGTGTTAAAAGCCATGGTATTTTCGTTAATGTTAATTACCTCAACTGATATAACCAAGGTTTAAAATTTAGAAGATGGTGGGTTCAATCATGGATTCGAGAAAGAAGCTAAATAGGAAATTTACGTCTAGTACACCAAGAATTTCCTGAAGGCCGCTTTACAGTTCGCAATTTTTATTGCCGGCAAGAAAAATTGCAGTAATTTTTCTTGCGCGCACTCGTATTTACATGTCTGTTTGGAGAATTTCTTAACAAATAAACAATTTTCAAATCGCTGAATAGGGAGACGTGGTTCTGTAGAATGGCCTGCACGATCACCTGATATCACGCCGTTAGACTTCTTCCTATGGGGATATGTAGAAAGTATGGTCTATAAAACCAAACCCGGCAATTTAGCTGACTTAAGAAAAAGAATAACACTTGCAATTGGGTCGATTACCCCGCAGATGTTAACTATAACGTTAGAAGACCAAGATCCTGGAGGTATGCATTTTGAACATCTGCTGCATTAATAATGATTTGTTTTTTATTTTAATGTAACGAATTTCCTAAACTTTTTTTTCTTGTCAATTTCTGCAATGAAATTTAAAACCATAGCAGTTTTAAATAGACAATGAAAAGACCTTTCAAATAAAGTATCAAATAGGGGTTGTAGCTGTCCCCTGAAGGGGGTTGAATTTAGGGATGACATTTTTACGTCGCAAGATGTCAGTTTAGAACTAGAAATTGACGTGTCTCAGAATTTTCTAAAAAATGCATAATAATGGAGCTACTGAATTTATTCCATTTGGCTGTTCCACACTGTATACAGTTTGTATAATGCCGACATCAGCCAGTTGTGAAAAAGGGCAAATTCTACACTTCTCGTTCTAACAACAAGCACAATTTGTGAGAGGGCCGGTCTTATTCCCTCACTACCTTCGATGCGTGTGCGGTTGCTTCTTATCTGTCGTCTCACTTCTGTTTGTCCTTTTTCATAACTGGCCGATGTCGGCTTTACACACACGGTATTACAATACCTAAGTAATAAAAATACTTAACATTTTTTTTTAATTTGAACTACCTGCTTATTTTTCTTATCCCACATGTGCGCTACATAATATATAACCAATTGAATTTCTGCAGCATTAGTTAAAATTTGGTATAATAAAATTTATCTGTCAAAAAGTAGCAGGTACATTTTTATCTCGAACAAAAGAACTGCATTTCTCCTTCCGCAACGCTATTGTTTTCAACGCCCACTAGACCCGAAGGTAACAGCGTCATAGGACGTTTATTTGCACATTACGGAAACTCGTAAAAGATATTTCCGATTGTCTCTCGTGCGCGTCCAGCATCCAGCGGCTTGGCGCCGCGACGCCTGGCGTCGTGTCGGCGTCTTGTGCGGCGGCGGCGTTCGCCAGTCCTCCAGTCGTGGCGGGCGACCGAAATTTCGCCTGGCGCTGTGCACAATCGGGATACAATTTCGTCTTTGGAGAGATCGATCTGTTTGAAAAAAAATGTTTAAAGCGAATGGATTTTAAATAATCGTGGGCCATGGTGGAGAAGAGTGCTAGAAACGCCAGGCTCGGGTGGTTCTTGGTGATGTTTCTCAATTTCGTAAGTACCTATTTAAAATAAAACGGAAACCCTTAGGAATCTCCTCTTCCATTTAAACTTGGTCAACATTTTAAGATTAAATCCACAAAAATATATTATACTCCCTCCATTCCAAATTAGTCGTCACATTTGCCGTATTAATGTTGTTCCAGAATAATTTTTTGTTCACATTCTGGAAAATTTGGTTAAAACAAACATGTTTAACAATGTATGGTCTAACTTTTCTCTTTTTTCAAAAACCTTTTGCAAATTATGAAACAATTATTAATTCATCAACATATTTGTCGCCAGCATTAATTCGTCAATAAATTTGTAACATTTAAGACTGGGCTTATTAGACCAGGCGTCAAAAAAAGCTTGAGCAACCTACTTTTATATATAAAAAAAACGGTCAAAACTTCTAACCTTTTTTTGAAAATTTAAAATCCTTTCATGAGGAGAATCTAGGGAATCTTTTAAAGATACATATAAACGCAATGACTTTTTAAAGCTTTAAAATCCAATGCACTTTACTGTCAAATAAATGATATTATTTATACATACATATATGCATAAAATTTTACTAGGTATAATCACTAGAGCCCGTAGGTTAATAATAGATTACAGGACAGTCTTAACGGACTTTACTGTTATATGTGCCACGCTAATAAAGTACATCGTCAACCCCTGTATATATGTACATAGTCACACTCGTGGTTCAATCAAATAATGCCACTGTATTGCGGAATACAACCCGTCTGCCGTGTTGTGCGCCCCACTCTAACCATGTTGCGGCACATGCCATAGGTCGAGTCGTGAACGTGAACATAATTTAGTTTGCACTTATTGTTAGTATTAATTAAACTGCGCTGGTCGATGTATCATTCATGTGCACAAAACATGAAAACATTCGTGTGAGAGCGCGGGACAGACAGAAACAATTTAACTTGGATTTAGTCAAAATGCGCGTAATTTTAAACGACAGAATACAACTAACGTAGTGATTGGGAGAATGAATGAGGTAAATGCCGTGGCAGGGCATTTGATAGCTTCAAAGCCGTTGGAAAGTACAAATGCGTAAACAATTAGTGAGTGCGTGACTAGCAGTCTACAGTCACTATGGGGTGAAGAGAAGTAAATAAACGCCATATATTGCTGCTACTGTCGGATGTGACGAATGCAACATGAAGGTTGCTGGCCGGCGCCCTAAAAAGGACGTATACTAATTTAATCCATGGTATTATATATACGATAATTTATGGAAACTCGAGGGGCAGTACGGACAGGTTGTAGCGTCGGTTATCGTATGTATGCAAGTTCTGTGTGTTGTGACTATGGTTCCTTTGCCGATTAGTGGGGCTACACAATCACCAACATATCTACTAACACCTGTTTAACATTTCGTAATGTTACTGATGTAGCCGGATGGATCCTGGAGCCAACCCTGGTAAAGTACGCGTCTATTATTAACCTCCGAGCTCCATTAACCACTATATATATATATACAAGTATACACTTAGTCACAAAAGTCTACATACGAGACTATAAAACTGTGAAAAAATAAAAGAGACAAATTCTACTCTGTTGTTTATTATTATTAAATGCAAAGAACAATAAATGAAAATAGTTAGTACCAAAACGATAACAAAAATGCATATTGTCTATGAAATATTATAATTTATACTCAAAAGCTTGATTAATACCTTCAACAAAAGTCTACATACGACTATTTAACAGCACTCAATTAATAACGTGTAGGCCCTCCATTTGCTTCTATAACTGCTTGAAGGCCTGCTGGCATCGACGAAACTAACTTTTCTGTTAAGGTTGCTGGAATATTGTCCCATTGGTGAATGGGACAATTTTTTTAACTTGTTAAGCATGTCGCTTTCCAATTCTTCTCTTTAACTCGTCCCATAAATATTCGATAACATTTAGGTCTGGACTTTGTGGCGGTGAATGGAGTTGTTTCCTAACATGATATAGTAACCATTGTTTTACTATAACCGAATTATGCTTCGGATCGTTATCTTGTTGGAATACATAGTCATTTGCCAACCCTAACTTCTCAATACTTGACACAAAACTTGTTTTTTTATATAGCCGGATAGACGTATTTTGTCATAATTTGGTCAATAAAATGTAGTTTTTCCAATTCCATCCGCCGCCATAGACCTCCAAGCCATAATTGAGCCTGCTCCATGTTTAACCGTTGGCATTAATTTTTTTAATTTTAGTGCTTCGTTTAGTGCTTAGTTTTTCTCCAAACTTTTTGTCTGTAGAAACACGTTGTTTTTACGCCGAAGGTTCCAGTACCCACTCCAGGATAAAGATAGCACACAAAAAGTTTGGAGAAAAACTAAGCACTAAACGAAGCACTAAAATTAAAAAAATTGAATGCCAACGGTTAAACATGGAGCAGGCTCAATTATGGCTTGGGGGTCTATGGCGGCGGATGGAATTGGAAAAAACTACATTTTATTGACCAAATTATGACAAAATACGTCTATCCGGCTATATAAAAAAAAGTTTTGTGTCAAGTATTGAGAAGTTAGGGTTGGCAAATGACTATGTATTCCAACAAGATAACGATCCGACCATAATTCGGGTATAGTAAAACAATGGTTACTGTATCATGTTAAGAAACAACTCCATTCACCGCCACAAAGTCCAGACCTAAACGTTATCGAACATTTATGGGACGAGTTAAAGAGAAGAATTGGAAAGCGACATGCTTAACGTGTTAAAAAAAATTGTCCCATGTCACCAATGGGACAATATTCCAGCAACCTTAACAGAAAAGTTAGTTTCGTCGATGCCAGCACGCCTTCAAGCAGTTATAGAAGCAAATGGAGGGCCTATACGTTATTAATGAGTGCTGTTAAATAGTCGTATGTAGACTTTTGTTGAAGGTATTAATCAAGCTTTTGAGTATAAATTATAATATTTCATAGGGGCACGGGTAGCCGAGTGGGTTAAAGCACCGTCTTTCCAGTCGCGATACCTCTGTGCGCGTTGTTCGAGTCCCCGGTAGCGATTTTTAATTGTCCCGCTTTCTCCGCCAGGGCTTGATATGCAACCACTAATACACTAGTGTATATATGTGGATGCATAGATGCCAATCCAACCGCACATGCCCTAGATTTGGTAATGTTCTGAGTTTTCTGGGTTTCCTCAGAACTGTAAAGCAAATGCGTTACCGAAATAATCTTAAGTCGCTCCCAGTGCGCCATGGCAAATAATAATAATAGCCACTCCTTCCCGCACAGGTCCCTGAGAGGACCTAAGGGGTTACTCTTCGGAGTAATTATAGGGTGAGTATTATTATTATTATTATTATTATTATAGACAATATGCATTTTTGTTATCGTTTTGGTACTAACTAATTTCATTTATTGTTCTTTGCATTTAATAATAATAAACAACAGAGTAGAATTTGTCTTTTTTTATTTTTCACAGTTTTATAGTCTCGTATGTAGACTTTTGTGACTAAGTGTATATATAATTTTTTTCTTCTACAATCCCTGAAAATGAACCATAAACTCCAAACATGTCTGTGGAAAACTACTTGGGCAACGATTTATTTTTATTATTATTATTTTAGGTGTTTGGACTATCTGGAGTCATAATATGCACCCTCAAACTAAGATACGTGGATGACGAAGAAATTCGAGTCGGATTCTTCAAGGTTTCCATGGTGTTTGCTGTGCTCAACCTGCTCCTTAGCGTCCTACTCCTCGTATCCGTACTGAAGGTGAATTTTCAGCGAGCCCACCTACACACCTACTTTATACACCTACAGAGCGTCCCAAAATGATTTACACAAGCCACAACTAAAAAAGTGACGTCAGTTATTCCCTTCTTCTAATTATTCTCTACTGAATTCAGTTTTAAAATTGAAAATCAGTCAATAAACAGTGAATTTATTTTAAATTAGTCTGATTTAAAAAAAAAATACTTTAAAAAAAGCTTATTAGGAAATAGACAGTTGCCAAATGTAATGTCAGTCTTTAGTGTATGTACATCAACTCAATATAAATGTTTATATCCTGTTTCCATAGAAAACCTATCATAGGTTTTCTATGCCTGTTACTAATAATAACAAAGCTTGTCATATTTACTTCAAAGCAAAATTGACTTACGGCGACTCGACACATAGGCAACTCATGTAGCATGTAATGAGGGTTGCCTCAATTTAATTTGATTGCAGTAGTTTCGCGTCATTTGGTGCTATTGTACAACCTCCACTATATGCAATACGTTGAATAGTGTGGTATAATTTCATAATAAAATATGGCAAACGTGTGAAAGGCTACTACACGTTAGCTTGTATAAAACATTCCGGGACACCCAGTATAATGCAAACCTACCTTACAGAGGGACCAAAAATACGCCTTCCTCTACGCCCTTCTGATCTTCCTCAGCCTCTTCGCGGCTACTATACACATCGAGAGCAACACCAGCAAGAACGTGACGTTCATCGTTATCTTCACGGTGTTCGGTGAGTTCGAAGGACCAAACATTTGTTTATACATGTTTTTTAGCTGCTCTTTGTTTCATGTGGTTCTGTGTATACGGGGCATACCAGTACTGGTTGGAGGAGAACAAAAAGGAAGAATCCGTAATCACTGAAGTGTGATGTATAGGAAATTATGATGATAAGTTAATAACCTACTAGAAGTGGACTTGGAACACAGGGGGGATATAAAGTGGGTCTTTTGAAAGGCCCAATTATTTTCTAAAGGGACGATGATTTAACGAAATGGCTGTAATGTTTGAAGTTACTTGTTATATTTTTATTTTAGTTTTTGAATTTCGATACCAAAAGTGGTCAACGGTCAGCAAATTACATAAAACTTTTAACACGTTAAAAAAAAATCTAAACAAAATTATTTTCCTTTTAAATAGCTGACACGTGCATGTAATATCCGTATTTCTAATTTTAGAGATATATTTTAGAGATATTTTAATCCCAGTCAATAGAGACAAGCTTTGAGCAAGAATTGGTCATTTTTCAGAATTTTTAAAACCAAAGAATTAATTTAAAATGAACATATCTACTTTCATATATCTACTTGTCCAAAGAAAATAGATTTTGCACAAAATTAAAAACCGATGCACGTCAACGATGATGGCATTAAATGAGTGATACCACCACTTAATTATATTGAAATAAAACTCATAAATACTCAAAATGGAATGTTTTATTGGATTTTAAATATCCCGTTTGATATTCATTGTTGTGCAGTTGGCAACAGATCCGAAGTTGCCATGTTGTATTACTTGACATTTGTTGAAAGTTTGAAGTTACCTGAACCTTACATTGGCATTAATAGTGGTTTGTGCCTTTTTTGAGCTTCAAACTTTTATCTTGAATTGAAAAACTGTTATTTTCAGAACAATGAAAGTGTTATAGTTGTCAGACTTCCATTTGCGAAATGCCAGAACAGTTAAACAACTGCTTCCAAAAGTTAGTAGCCTCTTTGATTCACTATTTTGAAAATAACGAGACAATAATGGTCCATTGCTACCCTTACCAGCTGTTAGAAAGGTAGGTAATTGAAAAATAAAATTAAAATATTAACTAAAACCGCAGATTAATATATTGTTTTAGCATGTATCAGCAGCCCTAAATTGAACGTTTGTTTCTACGGTTAATTTTATTTCACAAAAAGCAAAAAAACAATAAACTTTTAAAATCGTGTAGAAAACCTAATTCTACCAAGAGGGTTACAAATACTGTAGCATTGAATACATTTATGTATATAAAACCACACTGCACTATTTGTAATCGCATGATGTTTATGAGAAAATCGTTAAGTAATTTCTTTATGTTTTTTAAAAATTTCAAAACTTCCGTGTAACTTTTTCTACTAATTTTCCCTCTCATTAAAAAACATATTTACTAACTTTTACTGACAATTTTTCCTGCTCTTTTTGTACTTGTATATTTATGCACCAACCATTGTCTTTTAAAATATGTACGTATGTACATATAGATTCATTTCTCTTTTTTATCTCTTCTTATGTAAAAAAAATAAGTTTAATTAAGAATAAACAAACACAAATAATCCATCCATATGACAGTCAAAGTTTAAAGCCAAATTCAAAGCTAAATATTGAATAATTTTATAACAATCTGGCATTAGTGCGTTCTAAAACTTAAACACGTGTTGATGACGTGCATGGCTTTTTATTTTGTATGAAGTACATATTATTATATATGTATATTGAAAATTTTAACCAAAATCAAAATTATCTCACCTTCAAACTTGAATTTGAAATTGTGAAATTATTTTTTAGTTTTAAGTTAAACGTTAAATTCTATTAATACTCTTCTCGCTTTACCCATTAAAATAAAATAAATCTAATATATTTCACAACAAATTTTTATCAGTTAAATCATTCAATTTAAAACATTTAGGCCCGGTACTTTTAGTCCCGGTTAAGGCGGATTAATTTAACTAACGGTTAGGATGTAAGTGTTTTCTACACTTTCTGTATACATTTTCATAGTCTTATCGTCTGGTTAGTTAATCATATAATCAGCCTTAACCGGGAGTAAAAGTACCGGCCCTGGCAAACAGTGGCATACAAGGTTCCATTTTATACCCCCTTAAGACATTTTTACTCCCTATATGTACAGTGCGTTGGCGGGAAATTCATATTGGTCAAACGAAGAGGACAGTATGAATTAGAATACAAAAGCATATGTATATGCCCGGAGTTCTACATTCTCCGCAGAATATATTGTAACTTCCTGTATCTACATGACAATTGTTACATTGTATGCGTATCAAGGTGTGTGCTGATAATGTGCTGATGTTTTGTATACACTTTTTTTAATGCGCAATAAAAGGATATGTGATATACAAGATGTTATTTTTAAGGGCGACCAAATTGAAGGCTAGGTAAGCTTTCAATTTGGTCGTTTTCCTATAACAACTAAGCTAACAAAATACGAGTAAATAAGATTTTCAAAATTTTCGGTCTCACTAAAACACTTCGGATATTATTTGTGTATTCGAGGTGTTTGGGTCGTCGGTGTCGGCAGTACATTACGTTAATAATAAAACGTCACACGTACAAACGCCTAAAAAACTACCATTTGCTGACAAAATGAATAAATTCATATAAACACATAAATAGTGTGAAACATAAAAAACAAAAAAAGAGGGCCTTTGCCCTTGAGAACTCAGTTTATGTTCGACTTACTTTTAGTGCTAAGTGTTTGTAATGTAAAGAAAGACACCGGTTGTACCAATTCCTTTTTTGCAATTATTTCAATTTTCTAAAACTCTATTATAACTTAAAGTATATTTCTAACTTTATAATACCCCTGTAACTTTTTTTTGAGACACTTATAGACTACGGGCTAATCAAAACTTCTTAATCTTATAGATTCTTAATATTTATTAACAAGACAATTATTACGCCCATAATCTATTCAACGACCGATTATAACTGCACAATTAAGTAAACAAAATGGAAATTAATAAGATACAAAAATATAATATGGCATTATCGTGTGCTTTAATACACCAATTTAAATATTTTTGCATCGGGTTCGGCCATAAAATTAAAAAGCCAGAACAGCATAAAACTCGAGTGTCCTCGCACTTTGAGGTGAAGACTTCACGTCAGTAAATAATATGACGTTCCCGAAACTGATATTGTTGCTGTTACTAAACGCATTTTTTGTAGCCAATGGACAGGTAAGTCAATCAGACAGCTTAAATTATAATTAACACACTCTTATCATAACTGTTGAGAGAATAAAGCAATTGTTAATGTTAGAAAAAAATTACAAATCAAGGGGGAGAGATGCACAACTTTTGTTGACATGAAATTTGTAGTCTGAGGGTGAAGTCCGTAGACTCAGAAACCTCAAGTGAATACTATTATATTTTCCTGAGTTCTAGATACCTCTTTTGTTTGTGTGCAGAACAAGTTATAAAGGTATAGGAAAGAAAAAATATAACAAGTCTAGCTGTCACCTTTGACAATTCTAAATGATAATCATTTTGGATGTCTTTTAGATTTACGCCAGAAAGACAAATCACCAGGAACATGGTTCATAAACATTATAATATTGCTGACATTGCTAAAATTATGTCTTAGTCTTTCACGACTTAAATTTAAACTTTTAGATTTAAATAATCTGAACTTCTCAAGTCAATATCACCAATTCTCTGTTTTAAAGCATACTTCTTACTGATGACATGAAAAGCCTAAATTTTTGCTGAATTTAAGTATTTTTTAAACTGAAATCGTGAAACCTTCCATAAAAAATATTCCAAAAATTTGCTTTTTTTTTAAAGTAACTCAAAAACGAAAAATATTTTTTTACGCTTGTTAAGGTTTTTTGAAAAAAGGTTCAAAAATGACACAGCTGTTTCCCCAAATTTGTATCATGTTTGTAGCTTTTCCAAGATCCTCCTAAAACACACTCTTATTTTGAATACAGTGTATTTACCACTGCCGCCGTTTTGACTTTTTTCAATTGTCTTCTTGTGATATTCTCAAAAACAGTTTTAATGAGAGTTATTGTCTTTACGATCAAATGGTGTAAAATCAGGACGACCTTGTGGTAAGCACCAAGAACGGCTTGGTGCGAGGAAAGAAAGCAGCAACTGAAGATACCCTGAAAATTTACAATGCATTTAAGGGCATCCCCTACGCTGAACCGCCAATAGGAAATTTAAGGTTTAGCGTAAGTATGACTATTAAAACTTCTATTAAATGTAAGTAAAAATCCGACTCAAATCAGCCTTTTTACTATTTTTTAATGTTATTCCTATAGTAAGCGCTAAATATTAAGTTCATAGACTAATCTTATTCTTCTTCTTCTCTTCCTCCTCCTCCTCTCCTTCTTCTTCTTCACTTAAAATATTAATCACAGCCATCTACACAATACTACACATCATTAAGTACTTATTAATGTTGCATTGTTTAACATTCGTGTTACTAGGAACCTTTGTTTATTAGGCACCGGTTCCGAAAAAAAATTGGACCGGCATCCTAAATGCAACTGCTGACCAAGATGAATGCTTACAAGGCACAAATAGAGGATCGGAAGACTGCCTATACATAAACGTTTATACGCCATACGTACGTTTCGCAATTTGTTATTATTGCTGTTTTTTTGTTGCTATTTTTAGTTGTTGTTTTGTTTGTTGTTATTTTTTCCTTACGTTAAGTCAGTTTTTTCTGCAGATCAAACCTCAAAAATTATTGGCAGTGATGGTATGGATATACGGAGGGGTTTTCTGGAAGGCGATTCCAAATATAAGGACTACGGTCCTGACTACTTATTGGAAGACGACGTGGTGGTGGTGACATTCAATTATAGACTGGGTGTATTTGGTAAATTACCTAAAATTTGATTTTTTTTTATCTATTACTAGGTATTTCGGAAAATTGTTGACTTGAAATACCGTCAAAATTCTTCTCTAGCAGTCCTAAAATTAATACCTTTGAATTAGATTTCAATGTCAGAATTTCGATTGTTCCCATTATACAGTGCGCGTCTGAAGTATAGAATAATTTCAGTAAATGTGAAACAACAACAAATTTTTGGAAAAAATCCTCGAACAGGTCGATTTTGTTAAATAAAAACACACATTTTTGAGGGAACGTCTATTTTCAGATGTCATTTGTTTTTGAGTAATGACGTCATCAACTTATTTTTCAAATTTGCAACCCCCATTTTTTTAATGTTTGGGAGACCCTTTAATTGTCAATTTAACGGTATAAAAATGTTGCCACCTTACATAACACAATTTTTGAGTAAATGACAATTGAATGTTACAAAATGAAAAATATATTTTTCACAATAAATAAACGAAAATTTCTTTAATAAGCAAATACAATTTTAAATTAAATGTTCGAAATACCGTCCATCAACTTCTTGGCAACATGCAAGCATGTGTACAAATTTTTCTTGTACATTCTGAATGACTTCCGGGGTAATGGATCCCATTTCATATCTAATGCGATCTCGTAGTTCGGCTAAATTGTGTGGTCTTCTGCAGTAAACTTTTGATTTTAAATAACCCCATAAAAAATAATTAAGTGGTGTAAGATCTGGGGATCTCGCGGGCCATTCTATCGGTCCTCGTCTGCCAATCCACCTCTGAGGGAAAGATGACGTCTAAATATTCACGAAATGAGCGCGCATAATGCGGGGTGCTCGGTCTTGCTGAAACCAGAGTGTGTTATCTGGAATGTCAGGATCATTCTCGTTTGGGAAAATTACTGCAAGCGCTGGAACTAGATCATTTTGCAAGAAGTCCAGATATCTTTCTCCTGTGAGAGTTTCTTCACAGAAGAAAGGCCATATTATTCTGTTTGCGACTATTCCGGCGCACACATTTAATTTCTGCGGACGTTGAGTATGTGCTTCGATGATCCAATGAGGATTCGTCCGACTCCAATACCTTCAATTTTGACGGTTCATTGTGCCGTTTAGAAAAAACGTGGCTTCTTCGGAAAAAAGTATTTGCTGGTGTAAATTTGGATTTGTTTGACAAAGATTCATCATAGCTTCACAGAATTGCAGTTGCCGGTCGGGGTCGTCTTCGTTGTGTTCTTGCACAAGCTGAAATTTGTAGGGATGATAGTTTTCTTTCCTCGTAGAACTGTCGTCTGACTAACTTCATTTTCTGAGGCAACTAATGTAGAGGTACTCTGAGAGTTCTCTTCCGTACTTAACACAATGTCAATCTTTTTATCTTGGGTAATTTTTGGACATCCTGATTTTGGTAGATCTTTAACATCACCAGTTTCTCTAAATTTGTACTCAATCTTACTAACTGTGGATTGGGTGATAGGGTTATCTGGATATTTTGCATTAAATAAATTACATACCTCCTGCTGAGTTCTGGTCTTATTTCTACATCCGATGAAAATCAAAATTTCAGTTCTTTGTGTCACAGTTAAATGTGCCATATTAAAATTGGAATTTTTATAAATACTAACACGTTACATTAACTTTTCGCACAATTTAATGACAAATCTTCTGATTAACTGACAGTAAAAACCATGGATACGTCAAAAAATTTAATCTGATAATTTGTTTGCTTAGCAACGTACTTTTTTTGCTATGTTTTATATGTGTTCAGTTTTTTCAGAAATTTTCGTTTATTTATTGTGAAAAATATATTTTTAATTTTGTAACATTCAATTGTCATTTACTCAAAAATTTTGTTATGTAAGGTGGCAACATTTTTATACCGTTAAATCGACAATGAAAGGGTCTCTCAAATTAAATTAAAAAAATGGGGGGTTGCCATTTGAAAAATAAGTTGATGACGTCATTACTCAAAAAATAAATGACATCTGAAAATAGACGTTCCCTCAAAATTGTGTGTTTTTATTAAACAAAATCGACCTGTTCGAGGATTTTTTCAAAAAAATTTTTGTTTCACATTTACTGAATTTATTCCATACTTTAGGCGCGCACAGTATACATATACCTATAATATAGTATATACCGTGCGTTTTGCGTACACTTTTATTAAGGACATTTTTGCATATACAAGGTTATTAAAAATTTACAGGCATTATGCGCGACTTTTTTTGCCACGCTGTATATTATTTTCTCAGGTTTCTTCGGTACAAGCGATATGGCGGCGCCAGGCAACTGGGGCACCAAGGACCAAATCTTGGCCCTGTCTTGGGTACAAGACAACATCGAAAACTTTGGCGGTGATCCCAACAGAGTGACAATTTTTGGAGAAAGCGCGGGCAGCGCTTCAGTCTCGTTCATACTTCTAGCTCCACTGAAAAGAAGTATACCACCTTCTCATTTCGAAAATACAAGTGTAATACGTCCTTCTTTCTATTCCTAGAACTTTTCCACGGCGCCATAATGCAGAGTGGCACTGCCCTGAACCTATGGGCCCTCTCCAGGCACCCCAGGGAGACGGCTTTCGACCTGGGGATACGTTTTGGTATAGTAACTCGCGATTCGACTGAGCTAGTAGAAAAGCTGAGGAAGATAGATGCCAGATCAATGTTGGAGGTGTCCACAGCTATGGACTTACAGGTAAAAACGTGAAAGTATACCGAATGCTAATTGTTCAATGCCTTGTGTCGATAAATGGATTGCCTCTTTCTGTAGATTTGTTATATCGTACGTTCAAAAAAGAAAACGAAGTCAAAGACTTCTACTTTTCCCCCATTTTTAATGTACAATTCGAGCATAAAGATTTTGTGTTCTTGAGAAAACATATTCTTCGCGCAAGAATCATTTCAAGTATTTCGTATAAATTCTAATTGTAAAATAATAATATAACAACAGAATGACGAATGCCTGATCATTGATACTTATAGTGACAGTTGCACAAAACGCGTCCGGAACAAGAAACCACATGTCTCAAAATGTCCATAAACCACTTGACTTTGTTTTTTTTAAAACCCACAATATAATTTACAAAGGTGTCCTGTAAAGAGGCTTTTTTCTGTGTTATCCATTAATTTCATCGTTGTTACTAACTTTTTTGTATCCGCAATATTTTTTCGTTATTATTTACCTTGAATTTTAGGAGACCCTTCTGACCAATCCCAGGGACGGCCTAGTATTTTCGCCTTGCGAAGAAGTGCCACATGAGGGCGCGGCGGTGTTGGGCAAGAGCCACGAAAGACTAAAGAATGGAAATTTTAGCAGGGTACCGATGATAGTGGGATTCAACTCGCAAGAGGGCATATTTTTTGTAAAACGTAAGTGTTGGAATCTCCTGACGAATAATCGTGGTTACCTGCTAATGTCGTAGTGCCATGGCAGTGTTGGGCAAAATGTAGCTTCAACTACAGCTACAAAACTACAGCTACTGTAGTTGGGATGTAGTTGCAACTACAGTACGCAAATTTTTTTTTATTGCAAAATTTGCCTTGAAAAAAAAGTGCAAAATCTTCAATATTAAATAAAACAAACAGATTTCACTTCAAACGGATGAGACTACAGGAAAAGATAGCTGTTGGGGTGCTCAACAAACGCTCGCAATCCGGACGCCCAATTTCAAAATGGCGGACTATTGCAAAATTATAAAGTTGAAAACGCGAGCGCGTATAACTTCCGCAAAACGTAATATATCGAAATGCGGTAAAAAAACATCGATAGGTAATCGCAATATCTCGTGATTCTGCAAATTTCAGATTTTTAATTGCAAAATAAATAAGTTATTAACAAAAAACCGAAAAAATGCGGTAACTAAGGACCTTATCTCTGCGTTTTTTTTAAATACAGATTTCAAACCAATTGCATCGAATAGTGCTTGAAAAACAAGATTTTTTTCTTAAAAAATCTTGTTTTTTCTAGCAACCCACATTTGCCGATGGCAAATTTCCTCATGAACAAAATGGACAAGTATACCTCAAGTCGATTAGACACATATTTTCGGAGATACAAACAAAAAACGAAAAAAAGTGCGTTTTTTTTCTTAAATTGTTAATAACAAAACACGGTCGACCTCTGCAAATACACAAATTTAGGGTTTTCTTCTATGTATTTTTTACTTAATTTTAAGCCAATAATATTCGACGCAGGCCCAATTCTGGAAACGGGCATGTTTTTAAGCTAATTCTCCCGGAGTATATTCACACTGAATTTGCTTTGTGAAATTGGTGCTGTAGCTACCGATCAACCGACAACTACAGCTACTTTTGTCTCTTATTTGACATTTTTCCAGTCCGAAAGAAAAGTAGCTGTAGCTCTCTGCTTATAGCTAGAGCTACAGCTACTAGCTGTAGCTGTTCGCCGCAACTACATTTTTCACAACTACTAGCTGTAGCTGTTATTTCAAACTACAGCTACTGTAGCTTCCATTAAAGTAGTTGAAGCAAGCAGCTACAGCTAGTAGTTGTAGTTGTTGTTTCCAACTACTCAAGATGTAGTTGTCATCGAGTAGCTGTCATTGTAGTTAGCTACTCATGTAGTTAGCTACTGCCCAACACTGTGCCATGGCTAACTCTTCCATACGTTTTTCAAAACTTTTTCGACCACCAGTTACTGACCAATTCACTAGTTCACTGACAGCACAGCTGACTATTTAACGTAACGTTTGTTTCCAGTAGTAATACAGTTTTCCCTTTAAGTTATAGTTTGTTCTAACTACACGAAGCATCAGTTTTCTTTCATTGGTTTTCTAGGATTACAGCAAATTAGGCTCTACCTAGCAACGTACGACCTGGCGCCAGTGAGACTAATCCCCATAGACATGAACGTGAGACCTTTGCAGGTACCAATAGTCGCCACCAAAATAAAAACGAAGTACTTCGGTCTAGCGCCGGTGACAATGAGCGATGCAAAGTTGACGCAGGTTCGGCTAAATAAATTTTCTTAGAACACCAAAGCTCACTCGATACACTTCTTTTGTTAGTTTGTTACTGACGACCAATTCGTGAGGGCCATAGACGAGGCGTCCCGTTTGATGTCAAATTACGCCACAGTCTACAACTACATATTAAGTTACGAGGGACCACTGGGTATTAACATAGGACAACCACCACGATCCATTCCAGGTACACACTTAATAATATCGTCTTATTCCTCTTTCCATCTACTCCTTTCTTTTATTCCTCTTCTCTTTCACTCTTCCTTTCCTCTTTCTCGTAATAAATACATTTTGATTTTTGTTGCTCCCTATAAATCTTCATCGTTCCGAACTAGGGGTGGCTCATGGGGAAGACCTGAACTATATATGGCGAAAATGGGACAACATCCGCAATCCCACGAAGTCAGACCTGCTGACCAGAAAACGGTTGGTAAAACTGTGGACCAATTTTGCCAAAACTCTGTACGTATCGACCTTACTTTGTTGCGTATTTAAAACTGTTTTTGTTAGTAACAAAATTATGGAACTGCTTTTAGAAACCCAACACCAGAAAAAGACACGCTGTTCCAGAATGTGACATGGGCGCTGAGGACTTCAGAATCTCCTTCTTACTTAGATATAGGGGAGAATATAGGCGTAAGGAGTAATTTGAGTTCTTATAGTGTCGACTGGTGGCGGCAACTCTATGAACAATACGGCAATCCACCATACGATACCTACTGACAGATCTTTACTAGGATGAACTGCAAAGACCACGAGATCTACTGAAATTAATAATGTAACACATACAAAAAAAATAATAAAAATATACTACGTCACCTATACGTTTGTAAATTTATGAATCTGGCGTTTTGAACTCGTACTCCTGCATTAATGAAGTCTGAATGTCTTGAGACACTCTATATATATCAGTGGCGGTGCGTGATATTTCAGTTAGCCATATCTTGAAAACGACGCTTGGGACCCACTTCACTTTTTAGGTGATGACTATACACCTCTTACAGAAAGGATTTATAGTGAAAAAACCGTCAGCAAAGTTTGCGAAAAATTTTCAAAAACACTGGAGCACTCCTGGGTTCTCAGTAACGCTCTGTGGAATATTTGCAGTATATTTTTTTTCATAATCTAGAAACAAATATAAGGAGACGTTTTTCGATTTGTTACAAAATATTTTTGTTTCAAAAAGTTATGGTCATTTTAATTTTGGGAAACAAAATGTTCCTATAAAATTAAACTTAAAATGGCCATATCTTTTTGAAAAAAAAATTTTTTTGCAACAAATCGAAAAAACGCCTCCTTATATTTGTTTCTAGATTATGAAAAAAAAATATACTGCAAATATCCCACAGAGCGTTACTGAGAACCCAGGGAGTGCTCCAGTGTTTTTGAAAATTTTTTCGCAAACTTTGCTGACGATTTTTTTCACTATCAATCCTTTCTGTAAGAGGTGTATAGTCATCACCTAAAAAGTGAAGTGGGTCCCATGCGTCGTTTTCAAGATGTGGCTAACTGAAATATCACGCACCGCCACTGAATTATATATTGTTTTTGCACTTTTTTATTTATTTTTATATATTGTTTTAGCACTATTCCACTTTTCAACTTTTTTAATGCTTATGTGAATATGTGTATACATCTTGTTCACTTTTACTTTTGTATATCTACCCTTTTAACACACCCTTTGTAATATTCCAAGGTATTAATTAATTTGAATGTATACCATGAGAAATCTATATGAGCTTTTACTGGGTTATTTAAAATGGAATAACTAAAAGATCAGTTTTTTTTATTCCTTTATAAAAATCTGTTTTTGCCACAAAATCAAATGAGTTGAAGGACTTTCTAATTTCCTAATGGATCTGTACATTTACCTGCAAAAGCAATAACATCATCGTATTTTATGTAGTAGAAGAATTGTCGATCCACCTTAAATTCGAATAATCTTTGAGAGGGCTGGAAATTCGCTGAGTCCACAGACACCACTGAAAAAGTATATACATATTAAAATTATGTTGTCATATCTCAAATTATTCAATCCACTTTTTGTCCCAATAATTACTACAGAATGTATTATTAAGTTACCTACCATTAAAAAAAAAACTAGAACATTTTGTTAGTCACTGATTTCTATAACCTTGAAAAATATAACCTGTACAATACATGCTGAAGTAACAAAAAACAATAACTATGGAGATGGTGTTATTATTTTAATCACTACACACACAAAAACGTACAATGAATAACATTTAGTTTGCCTAAGGTTGTACAAATCCCAGCAAAAAAAATATATACACTCGAACCCCTCTTAATTCACCTTCGCTTAATTCACATCCTCTCTTATTTCACCACGTTTCCCCTTATTATGTCACGAAACCGTCCGGGTTAAGTCGCCGCCTGTAAAAGTTTTAAAAAAAGTTTGGAAATTGGATTCTCGCATGAATATGTACAATTTTTATTGAAAAAAATGATTGTGTAATACATTAAATATAGACATCTAACCTTTAAAATAGGTAAGGTGTCTTTTAAAACATTTAACCTTCAAAATATTCACTGAAGAGGAATGAAAACATTTTTTTTGGTTTCTTGTTTTACTATTTGCATATATTATAGGGGTATATCCTGTCAAAAGCAATAAAACTATTGTTATTAATTTACAAAATATTTATTTTCAATTGCACCATCTCCATCAAACTGTCAAGACTACGATTTTTTGCGACTGTGACTATTTTGTTTCCACGACTCCAATGGCGAATCTGCAAAATCGATGGCAATACTACTAGCGATGGAGGAGGAAAGTTCGGTGACTCTTCATCTGAATCCTTATTGTTATTGGAATTCAGTAATTCTTCATCGGAGTCACTTTCTTCTATCCCCCTTTGGCAATTTCAATCAATTGCGAATCATTAAAAACTTTATACGGCGGTTCATATTGGTCTTTATCTATCCAATTCTCGACTTCCTTGAGAGACATTTCACCGCAGCCGGGAATACGTCGTATCACTTCAAGTAGTCCTGCGACGGCTTGCGTTTGTACAGGACCAGCAAGATGAAGCTGTAGTAGATGTTTCCACGAATTCTTGAGAGTATCTATTGTAACACTGTCCCAGGCATTTTGTAACAAATGAAACAGTCTCGGAGATTCCATTTTTTGATGAATTCGTCTAAATTTCCTTTCCTTTCAAATTCCTTGGCTAAGAGTTCATTTAAAAACATGGTCTTGTAGCGTCGTTTTATAGCCGAAATTACGCCCTGATCCATCGGCTGAATAAGTGACGTCACATTAGGTGCTAAGTATACGACGAAAAATTGGGGATCGATTTCGTTCAACTCTGTAGACGAACGCCACACTCGTAGACAATTGTTTTTTCTCCCTTGTAATGTACAATATTTTTCATTCTTTTCGTATGTTTTCCTCGCGCTGCGCACTCGGAAAACGAATTCCCATGCACATATGATGAAAATAAAGCTGTGTACTTACTTTGCTTCGGGGTCAGGATTTCTTTTCTTTACGCTGGGTATGAACACATTCTTGTAACAATCAGTGAAAACGTTGCGATCCATCCAACTTTTTTTTGTGCCCTGTACACAATTGACGTGGACACATGTTTCAAACATCGAGGGCGTTCTGACTTCCCAATGACGGTCAATGGAATTGTATGTGTGCCCGATGCATTCGAACAAACTTGTATGGTAATACGATCTTTTTAAGCTTTTCGACCTGGTGCTTCAGTTTTGTTTCGACACACAAAAGTTTTGGTGGGAAAATGTTTCCAAAATAACGAGGTCTCGTCGCCGTTGTATATGTTATCGAGCTTATATCCATGGTTTTCAAAGAAAGCCTTTAACCCCTCTCGAAACGCATTGGCGTCGTCTTCATTTGCTGAAAGTTTTTCTCCTTTGATATTTAAACATCTTATCCCGTGACGTTTCTTAAATCTGGCAAGCCAGCCATTACTAGCCGAAAAATTGGATTCCACGTTAAGACTTGCATGAAATTATTTGGCTTTTGCTTGTAGAACAGGCCCAGTCACAGGTTCGCCGAGTGCTCTCTTCTGACAGAACCACAAAAATGTACATTTCTCAAAAAGACTATCGTGAACTGATGAATATCTGAGTACATTTTTATTTACGCCGTATTTTTCCATAGTTTCCTTGTGTTGTAGTATTTTGTCTTTGTTGTGAATGATTTTTTGAGATGGCCGAGTGGTGCACTTTGTACTTTTCTGACAGATCCTTGTTTTTCATCCCATTTTTAAAATATTCGATGACCTGTAATTTCTCTGCAAATGACAATATTTCAATAAATATTCTTTCCTGAAAATTAAGTTATCTCACTACGCAACGGACTCAAGGAAAAAAGATTGAATCAACAAAAAAACAATCAAATTGAACTTTGTCACGCATGACTGGGTATATGTACGTTGACTTTTTCGTTCAGTTGGCTCATTTTTCGTTATAACAAGTGCTGTGGTATATATCGAAATATTTCTTTTTTGCAGCTAAAACACGAAAAAGTTGACGTTATTATCGCGACTTAAGCGAGATTAAATTTCGCGACTTAAGCGAGGTGATGATGCACGGATTTGGTGAATTAAGAGGGGTTCGAGTGTATTGTATGAATTTCTTTATTAGATCTGTTTTTGCCGCAATAAAATATGATAAATATTTCTAGTCTGCTAATGGATTTATGCATTTTCCTGCAAAAACAATGACACCGTTACACTTTATGTAGTAGAGAAATTGGCGGTCCACTTTGAATTCGTAACCTCTTTGGGGGGGAAGGAAGGGCATTGATCCTACAGCCACGACTACTGGAAAAGTAAACATTAAAATTAGAGTATGTATGTCGTGCAATGTTCACAAACAATTCAAACCCATTCTATACCAATAATTACTATAAAATCTACCATAACATTACCTACCATTAATCTAAAAATACTGGAACATTTTGTTAGTCACTTTTTTTGTACAACATTAAAAAACACGAAACTTGTCTGAAACAATATTGAGGCAGTAAAAAAAAATAAGTATGTGTAAAGAACCTTATTATTCATTCTTATAAAATGAATAGCATTTTGCTCCCCTAAGGTTTTTCACATTTTCCAACAAAAATTATAACGTCATTGTATTTAGTCACTTAGGGGTGCTAGTCGTTGAGCAGGCGATCCTAAACGGAGCAAAACTGAAAAAAAAACTTCAAAAAGTATTGACACACCCACTTTTTTGAAGGTTGCTAAATTCTTATAATTCTTGTAGATGAATAGATAATCTGAAGGTTTCCTTTTATATGAGTCCAAGAACTTTGAAAAGGATTTAATATGTTCGGAGTTCTTAACGATTTTTTGAAAACATGGCATTTTTACTTTTTTAATGATACCTTTTCACACAATTAACATATCACCTTAAACTTGGGCTTATTAGACACATAATTTCCCAAGCTGTAATCCTATCAGAAGCAAAAATTAAATAAACACTGTACTACAAAAATTATTAAAATTTAAGCAACCTTCAAAAAAGGGGTGTGTGAATACTTATATATGCTGTCGACTGTATGTGCATATGGCACAAGTTTCTCAAAGCGTTCAAATGACTCTTGACTTCTTGACTTCTTGACACTCTAAGTTGTTTTTCAAGACTTTCAGTTTTGATTTTTTTAACGTAAACGATAATTTATGGTTCCCACTAAAATTACACAATATGCGTAACGTTTTTTCTTCAGTTGCCACTCTGCGCTGGTTGTATTTCTCCATTAGCTTGACCTCCAACATTTCTATTTTATCTTCTTGATGACATAGTCTTTGAAAAATATTGTTAATAACGTGCTTTATTAATATTTATCATGTAAAATCTAGTCATATTTCCATATTGTTTTATTAATCTTATATAAAGTAGTACAAGAGCGAAAACATTTTTCGACAGATTCATTTGAGAAGCTAATAATTATAATGCTGTAAGCGATTAACAAAAAAGAAAGTGTAAGAAGAATTTGGCACTAGTAAAACCAAAAAGCATAAGTCTAGAGGGTTCATTTCTAGCCACGGTAGCGTCCCATGCAGAAGATCAGGCCATCACCTCTTCCAAACGGATTCACTTTGATGTAATACAGGAAAGGCCTGTCTACGTGGAAATTGTAAGTTATAGGCTGAGATGGCTCACAATCGTCGCAATCCACCAAATATGTAATTACTAGGAAAAAAAATATCTCGTATAAACTGCAAAAATCATGAGATCATCACATGAACAGTTTTAAAAGCTAACGCTTAAGGAAAAAAGGTGGGGTTCCAAGCTGAATCATAACCTCAACCAAAGCAAATATTTGCTGTGTTTCTTTTACTTGAAATATAGTTTATTTCATTTCAGTTTAAAAATAGGTGTTTTATTATGCCATCTCATTTTGAGGATATCAGTTTCTACTGAAATTAAAAATACCATGATCAGTTTCTCATTTCACTTAAGACTGTGATAAAAGTGAAGTTACAGTTGTTAGGTTTCTAAAAAAAGTTAATCAAAACGTGGTTTTCCAAATATCTGAGAGTCCATAGCAATATAATTTGGGCTCCACAATGGATATTTACAATTTTTTTCAGTGTTAGCTGTCTCATGTGCAATTTTATCAGAAGAAAGATAATTCTCTAGTCATTAGTTTTATGTGAAAATATACCATATATGTATCTTCACAATGATTGGCTTTGCAAAGTTTTCTCTTCTAATTTGTAATTTTCTATATAATCTATAAGAAAATTAAAAAAAAATCATTCTAATTTCGTTTTTAGGTGTTAGTTTTCTTCAAAAAAAATCATTCTAACTTAGTTTTCATTTCATTTCAGTTCATTTCACTTCACCAAACTCAAATTGAAATGAAATGGGTAAAAAAAACAATTATAGAGCTCACCATTGCGTTTTTCTTGACTAGAGATAAATCAGGTATAGTCACTTACTCGGGCGGAAAATAGTGCACTACCTCCGAAATCTGTCGGACTGCATGGATTTTGCTGAAATTTTGAATTTAAGCTTGTCTTACCCTCCTTTTCAGAAGTTATATATGGGCGAGGTGTGCTTCTTGATTTTAAGGGGTTGAAACTACCCCTAGTAAAAAAAATAGTAAAATACATTTTTAAGCATTTCTCGCATTAAAATTAGTTTAAATTGTATAAAATGAATATACTAGATGTTTTATTCTTTACTTCAAGTTTTCAACCCCTAGAAACCACACCTTGTCGAGACCAACGTGGCATTTTAGGAAGTGGCCGTCGGCAGCGCTCACGTTGGTCTCGACAAAGCGAATAGCTATAGCTGTTGAGTGTGCGAGTATGTTTGTGTATAGACTATTCATCTACAACACTAATATATGTACTTTAGAAATCCAAGAGCTCCAAAATATTAATATTTCTCACGCTCCAAAATTATCTCAAAAAAATTTCATTGGTTTTTCTTCAATAAGTCGGTTAATTTTTCGAGATTTGCTATATGTATTATATGCCATTTTAAAGGTAATTTCAAGGGCTACAAGGCTCATTAAAAAGTCCACGTACCTTTTAATTTTAAAAGTTAAAGGGTTGAAGGGCTCGAGACAGGTGGTGTTCACACCATGACATGAACTTTAATCGGTAATATCACTCTCAATTTTCATCCTACAGAAATTTAAAATAAACTGAAAAGAAAATGTTTGTTGAAAAAGAACTACATTTTTGTATTCTATAATTTTTTACGTATATATCATAGGTTTTAAGTTATTTCGAAAAAAAGGCAATTTTTTAGAAATTTGAAAAATACGCGTTACAAATTAATGTTACTTTTTTCAAAAATTATGCAATTTAAACCGGTCAAACTTCTAGATCTAATATACAATACTACAATAACATATCATGTGGAAGGAAAACCATAAATTTTGATTCTGGTGGATATTTGGTTAATTATACTACTCTTTTTTATTTAAAAAATTCGAAAACTATCTTTTATGCGCTATAACTCACTAAATTTACATGTAAATGACTTTTATCATTTTGAAGATTTTTTTCAAAGACTTTTCAAAATCATTTTCCCCCGAAAAATCAACCCCTTTTCTCGTAATTTAACGTTGAAAACATTGATCCAAGTATTCACAAAAAAAGGTCTCCTTTCACCGATCATATCTCGCTTTTTATTGCATCTAAAATAATTTTAAACAAATGAATCTCTTTGTTTAAGCTTCATTTTTGTTCTGTATACTTTTTTTTTATTAGAGGCGTCATTTTTTAGTTATTTGTGAAAAATCGTTAAAAAAAACGTGGCTTTTTTTCGGTGAAAATTCAAGGTTTTCAACCACTAATAACTCAAAAAGTATTGACTCAGAAAAAACTTTATAGAACAAAGTTGCTTAGAATTTGATCCTCTATCGATTCCCGGATTATTCTGAGTAAAAGGAATTTCAACCCCCGAGAAGGTGGCAACCACCCCTGGGGCAAAAGCACACGTCGGCATTATATAACTTTTGTTATTTAAGCACTCTCCTATCATCTCACCAAATTTCAAGTGAATCGGTTCAGTCCGAAAGAATTCGGAGGTGAATATCCGGAGTAACTGGACTAGTAGGTATGTTTAGCACGCGGATGCATACATTCGCTCACATATTATGTATAGTATGTAAGTGGGCGAAGCGTAGCATACAAAACAGTTAGTTTCATTTAAGGATAGTAATTTTCAAAGATTTCAAGTTCAATAGAATGTGATACTTATTAAAATATTTCTAAATAGCGTCTAAACCAAAAAAGATAGAGACGTACGGTTTGGATAGTTCGATTTGTCGAATTGAAATAATTGATAAGTTTGTGGAAGCATATAAGGCAATTTATTGATGGAGAATTTCCATTGACCCTCAATATATTGAGGGCCCATGGAAATTCCCGAGGTATTCCAAGTTTACCTCAATGTATCCCTCAATCTCTCCCTCAAAAAATGCCAAAGGTAGTGAATGCATCGAAGGTAGTGAAGGAATAAGACTAGCACTCTTCTGATCACCTGTGCTTGTTGTTAGAACGAAAGTGTAGCGTTTGTCCTTTTTCACAACTGGGCGATGTCAGCTTTACACAAACTGTATATTCATAAATATTAATATAATTTGTAAAATAAAGTCTACAGTTACCTGACCACAATTGTTTTATTAGTTTCAGTTATACAAGGGATAAAACAATAATTGTCAAAATACTATCCCTAATATATACCATACAGTTTAGAGGATTCTTGTCTAGCCATGAAAGCGTCCCACGCAGAAGATCATGCCGTCGCTTTTACCAAATGGCTTCACTTTGATGTAATATATGAAGGGCCTGTCTGCGTGGAAATAATAAGTCTTTGGAGGTGGTGGTGCGCAACCAAGACACACTGGTACTGCTACAAGAACTGCAAAAGAATGCACAATATACAGTCCTGGAGTGGAACCTTCTGGCGTAGAAACAAAAAACTGGACGTTTTCCACGAAATACCGAACTATACGCGCGTCGACTGTCAAGGAAAGTATAGTAGTTCGGTGTTTCGTGGCAAACGTCCAGTTTTTTTTATTCACACATATGGGTCATTTCACGCGAGATTTACAATGAAAATTTTAATTTGACCGAAATATTTGTTTTATTGTTCTTTACACCAAAATATTCGACACGTATTTTTTTCGTTTTGGGGAAATCGCAAAAATTTCGACTTTATGAATATTCGAAATCTGAAAGTACAAAAAAACACTACATTTTTGTTCGCTGATTACTCGGAAAGTACGGTACATTCGAAGAAAAAAGCTAAGGCAATAAAATTTAGGATTTTTCTTCCTCTTTCCAGCCATGTGGTCAAAAAAAATATTTGACAAATTTTTATTGTATAATTGTATAATTATAATGACGTTATTAATACTACACACATTAAGTCTAGATGCTAGAGTCTGCCAGACGGTCGGGCGAAACGACTGTAGTCTATGATCCGCCCGCCGCGCACGATGATCCGCCCCTAAATTGCGGCACGATCGGCCAACCCTAGTAATCATCGCTGTTGAAGCAAAATGCGAGTCCATTCCAAATATACCATTCCAATAGACGCATTAATAAATCTACATACTTACGATACCTTTCAAAAGTATCTCCCAATTAAAATAGCCATAAGCCATCATAACCACAAAATCAAGAGAAACAACTTAAATAACTAAAAAAAAACACAATGTACATTTATAACTTAGAATTAAAAATACGACATGCATGTTCGATTTATTTATTTACGATATAAGGCATAATTCCTGGATAGAATATTGAACGCTGAGTATATTGTTGAAGTATATGCATGTATACGGACACTTAGTATACGTATATCGATACTGAAGTACTGTGTCAAGCTAGAAGGGCTTATTCGGAGGCTTCGAAACGTCCCACGCCGAAGACAACACCGTCGGGTGTGTAGGGGAAACTGCTGGTTAACAATCTTATGTAGTACAGGAAAGGCCTGTCCACATGGAAATCGAACGCCTTTGGTGGCGGAGGGTCGGCGCAGATCGCACACACTGGTACCGCTACTACTTCTAAAACAGAAACGAACCGCCCATCATCACGAGCACAGTGAAAATGGCAGTATTCCTAATTGTACTCGTAATTATTGTAAGCTTTACTTCCTACCTGCAAGCCCAATTTTTACTCTTTTCCTGCCACGTTGGCCAGCCAAACCTTAACCAAAGCCATTTTTTCCAGAATTCACCGCCGAATAACGACCGGTTAGGTGCGTTTAATACTTACATGCATAAGAGTTCACTCGCAGGAGAGGGCTCGGTACCGATCCCTGAGGCATTTCAAAGTTTAGAATAAACAAAATCGACATAACCCATAAATGGTCAACGATCTTTTATAATTGAATATATTTTTTTATTTTATAGCTGAATATGAATACGAAGTCTGTTATTAGAATAACAGAATAACAACTGAAATATGAAAAAGGTCAATGCACCAAAATGATCGTGAATGTTGTGGGGCGACACTGTGAAAAAGAATCTAATGCAAACTAATAGTTTTTTATGTCTCGTTTAAGGTTAAACTGATTTACAAAAGCTCCAAATGCTATCGAAAATATTTGCAAATGTATAAGATATTTCTTGCGTTAAAGGAGGCCCAGTGTCACTCCCTGGGGTACCCCAAGTTTAACACTGAATTGAATAAAACCAGAGCGGTTACTTTAAATAATTTTATACAATTTGGAAAATTAATAACCAATTCTTCTAGGTCCGTCTACTTCTTATCGAGAACTTAACATAATACACCAAATAACTGATTTGTTTTTTTTTGGAAAGGAATAAGGTCAGACGAATGTTAACACAAATTATTAGGATGCTGGATAAATATTTATTTTTTCGGTATATTTTAAGATATACAGGTATATACATATATTACAGTACATTTAAGTGGTTACGTCCCTTATTCTACGGCAGAAGGCAACGACCAGCAAAGAAAATGGCGTTATCTACTTTAATCATGAACAAGAATGAACGATCTACATGGAAGGGGGTTGGAGGAAACTTGATAGAATGCGCCGACTTATACTCAGCGAACACTGAAATCAGAAATATACAAAAACAGTTTGATGTACTCTAAAGTAACGGAGTAAATTACAAAATTCACTGCCAAGACTATTGAAGAACGTCAGATTTTTTTTCAGGACATGGAGAGTACTGGAGAATAACGAAAACTGGAGACAGAATTGAGAACAAATGTAGAATATTTTTATAGATTTTTAGATAATAGAAACGTTTGAAAAGTAAAACGTTAGTTTCCTTGAAAACTAAGTGTCTCGGCGTACAACCTGCGTCTAAAGCAACAAAAAAATTATAATATATGAAGGCGTCAGAAAAAATAGGAAAAGCGAGGTTATAAACAGCACCCTCACCTCAACCCAAACATTATCACATAAACCAGAAGGCAGTTTACATGTTATAAATATAATTAAATATCTATAACTTTAGCCGCAGACGGTACATTTATAAATTTACCCACGTAAGTGGGCTCAGTATTGACCCCTGAGGTACTCCTATCCATAACATGGACAGAACTGGTCTAATTTCTTCAATCTCATTTCATGCAGCCTAAAAATGTTACGTGGTGGTCTTCGACAATAACAAACGTGACGGACCTTACGAAACTTACTAATGCGTTTTATTTTAGATGACTAGAAACTCAGTTCTCGATTTACGCTAAAAGAGGCTTCCAAACAACCATCCAAACGATCCTTGATTTAGTGTTTTTCTATTACTATCATATGACTGTCACATACATTACGAGTAGTTGTATGAAAAATGAACATTAATTTTGCTTAGCGCTATAGAAAATGTTAATATTAGCATGAAAGTTAATTAAAAGTACGTCTGTTAAAGAGTTTATTTTATTTCAACATTTAGTATCAATACATTTAAGTGATTTAAAGTTGGGAGCATCGCCCGGCAAAAATAAGGGCATTATTCATTTTAATCAGATAAAGGAACGGTCGATCTACATGGAACGGAACTGGGGTAAACTTGAAGAAATGCGCCGACTTTTCCATAACGAACACTGAAACCAAAAACCACATACAATTTCTAGCCGTAAATCACATTATTTAGGGTACAAATGAAAGTAGATAGGAACGAAAAGATAAGGAGAACACCACTTGGGAAAAACACTTATCTGATCAGAAATGTAGCACTTTAAGTGGGCTCAGTATCGACCCCTGAGGTATTCCTTCGCTTAATGTAGAATATAATTATTCTTAGTATGACTGAAAACTGCTTCGAGTTCTTTTTGTACAAGCAAAAAATGTGACGTGGTGGAACAACGGTAAATAATGATTTTAACATTAAATAAAATATTACGTCACGTGGCTGATGTGGGTGACGTCACGGAACTCAGAAAATTATGAGGGAGTTCATATATATAAGAGTGTTTTGTTTGAAAATTGTAAGTTGCCAGCATTTCTGAGGTGAAACTGATAACTTCCAGTTTAAATGTCGTTTACCTATATATATGTCAAAAAACGTTTGCTATGTGTTATGGATGCATATAAGTTGCTGAAAATTTGAAATCCTGATATAGATTGAAATCCTGTAAATAAGGAAAAAAGAGGTACCTGGTACAAAGAAGACAAATGACCAAATTAAAAATATTTATGGTAGAGTAAAGAAAATTTATTTCATTGTCACTATGTATATAATATCAAGTGTCATATTTTAGATACGTATCACAATAGACATATAAAAAATCTACGTATGTATGTGCATTGACAAGTCTAAGGCTTAGAATAACGTCCAGCAAAAAGTACGGCTCCTCTTATGGTAATGAGGTACAAAAATGGCCGATCCACATAGAAAGGCTTTGGAGGAAACCTGAAGGAGTGTGCCGACCTTTGGTTGGCAATAACTGAAACCAAAACAGAAATACAAAAATAATTTTTGGCATAATAATTTAGCGGTGGTTAGCCTGTGTATGTGTACCTTAACACCCATTCGAACTTTGACTCTTTTGGCCTGATATTTCAAAAATTATTCATGTCTTATTGATATGAGATTCAAGTGAAATCAAAATCAATTACCCCTGGGCGAGAAGCGGGTGGCCCTGTCTATTCCCTCATTATTTTATATCCTTCCTTAAACCAATAGTATAATTCGTGGCTAATACACTTAACGTGTGAGGTCAATAATCAGAAAAAAAAATCAATTTCGGGTAAAAAAATGTATTTCCAATTTTCATGGTGAACGTACAGTTTACAAATTAATAAAATAATTAATTTTTAGGGTGTACATAATGTCCTACAAATATAGTGACATTGTCGAATTTAATGAGGTATACAAATGGATGATCTGCGTGAAATTTGTAATTCGGTTCTGGTTGATGAGGCTGCGACATTGCAAATACTCCCACGACTGCAAAATACAAAAAAATATATTCAATATTTTCCACAATAAAAATATTTTGGAAACATTCTTGGACACGCATTTTTGCGTCCCTTGCGCATCTTACGATATAATTATAAATAACAATGACGTCACCACTTTTTTGTACATGACCGTCATTTTTTTAATAGAACGCCCTATAATTGTACGATGAGCAATTGAAAATAAAATTATTTTTTTTTAAAGACTCCAAAATATTTTTAGTTTGTAAAATGTTGAATTTATGCAAACCTTTTAATGCGTCCTCATTGTATATCACCACATGCAGACACAAATCTGATGCTTCTACTTAAAATACACAGCAGATATTTCCACATTGTTAGCACAAAATAAATTGTTTAGGTAACATTTATAACGCTTGTAACATTTGTAATTATTAGTACGTTGGACTTTTTTATCGAAGGAAAGAATGCCACGGTGACGTCAGCAAATCAGTAATTATATCCAACAGCGTTTGTCAGCTTCTAGCCTAGGAAAATTCCTCAAGAGTTAAAAAAAATTGATAATTAGGTAAAAAATAGTGCAATTTGAGTACACCAGTTTTGGATCAAATCGGTTTGTATCGTAAAAACGGGTTTTTTCATTTTTTAAGTACCAAAAAAAATTATTTCAGAAAAACAAAAAATAGCACGTTATAGCGCTTAGAAGGACGAAGAAAACCAGATTTTAAAAGTTAAAATCGGTTCACAACTTTTTGCAAAAAAAAATAAAAACCTTCGAAAATTGACCTTTTTTTACTATCTAATTACTCGGCTACAAAAGTCGTAGACCGCCTTCCGCGAGTGACCAAATTGTAGCTCTTTCCGGTGGCTACTTACAGTAAAAAAAATTATTAAAAAAATATTCTTAACTTTTGGCGCAAGTCGAAAAAATGTAAAAAAAGGTGTTTTCGAAAAATGGCCCGGCAGTTGTCAATAACAGTCCTGCGGTAATTTTTCAAAGTGCGTTTGGTTCGTGAAGAGTTGCTCTACAATCATACAATGGACCAAATTTGTCAAATTTGAGGAAGCATCTCAAAAACGACATTGAAGACCGGGCTGTTTTGCGTTTCGGGCTCGAGCGAAGGGAAAAGGCCGCATGGTGGGGGAACTCTCTCAATTCTTTTTCTCAACAGCCAGGTTTTCAATGTGGTTTTTGAGATACTTCCTCAAATTTGACAAATTTGGTCCATTGTATGATTGTGAAGAGGTGCTCACCTCTTCACGAACCAAACGCACTTACCGTAGGACTGTTATTGATAATTGCCGGTCCATTTTTCGAAAACACCTTTTTTTACATTTTTTCGAATTGCGTCAAAAGTTATGAATACACTCGAACCCCTCTTATTTCACCTTCGCTTAATTCACATCCTCTGTTATTTCACCACGTTTCCCCCTATTAGGTCGCGAAACCGTCCCGGTTAAGTCGCCGCCTGTAAAAGTTTTAGAACTACGTTTGGAAATTGAATTCTCGCATGAATATGTACAATTTTTATTGAAAAAAATGATTGTGTAATACATTTATTGATTTAAAACAGGTTACCTAGGTGTCTTTTAAAAATATTTAATCGTTAAAATATTCACTCAAGTGGAAAATTGAACTTTGTCACGCACGACTGGGTATACGTACATTGATTTTTCGTTCAGTTGGCTCATTTTTCGTTATAACAAGTGCTGTGGTATATGGTATACCTCTAAATATTTCTTTTTGCAGCTAAAACACGAAAAAGTTGAGGTTATAATCGCGACTTAAGAGAGGATAAATTTCGCGACTTAAGCGAGGTAATTATGCACGGATTTGGCGACTTAAGAGGGGTTCGAGTGTATATTTTGATAAAATTTTTACTGTAAGTAGTCGCCGAAAAGAGCTACAATTTGGTCGCGGAAGTCCCTACGACTTTCGTAGGCCGAGTGATTAGATAGTAAAAAAAGGGCAATTTTCGAGGTTTTTATTTATTTATTTTTTTTTTGCAAAAAATTGTGAACCGATTTTAATTTTTAAAAACTGATTTTCTTCGTCTTTTTAAGCGCTATAACGTGCTATTTTTTGTTTTCCTGAAATATTGAACTCTGACTGCACTGACACTGAATAAATCATATCCACCGACCAGTGCATATGATTTATGACAGTCTATCTCTGTCGTATCTAGGCCAACAATGAACTACCTCTATTGTTATGTGACACCCTAATAAAGATGTAAAACCCAAAACATAAAGACATTCCTCAAAACCCAAACCCCCACTACCACAAAACAAACATTTATTTCGGGTATATTCACAGTCTAGCCGTAGTTTTAAGGATTTACATATGTGTCTGCTAATTTCATTACCATTTTTTAAAAAATGTATTTTTAAAACAGAACACGGGGCCTACACGAGGCATACTGCCCCTGTCACAGAACCCTGTGGTACACGAGCACCGCTAGATGCTTAAGAAAAACACTGTAGGTACAATAAAACTCTTGAAAAAGTCAAAAGAACAGATAGTCTTTCATGATTTTAATGCACTAACTTTGGTGATACATGCCTTTCTTATTATGCAGTAACAACAATGCGTCCTACGAATGTAACAACGTCTTCCATTTTAATATAATACACAAACGGATGATCCGCGTGGAATTTATAGAGTTTTGGCGTAGGATAGTACATGACGCCAGACAAGGGCACGATTCCCACTGAAAACAAAAAAATAATATTTAGAACGAGATCTCCGAGGAGCTGAACAAAGTTTAACCGATGATATGAGCGAAGCGAAGCCGTCGATAGCACATAATGAACTGATTATGAAAAGACACCCAATAAAAATGCGATGAAAGATTTTAATTGATTAAAACTATTGGAAAGACTTCAATTATCATGCCAGATATTAATGTCTAAAAGAGCACTTATCATGAATATATACCGAGACAACATTTTCATGTCAGCTTATAAAGTATATACATATGTATGTGTAAAGAGCACTGGCCCCGTTATAGGACCCTGAAGTTATCTAAAAATAAAAATAAATATTGCAAACGATTCTCGCTTTTTGAAAAATGGCGAAAAATTGAAAGAAATAAATCTGTATGGTAGAAAATATTTAATTACTTCTTGATAACTCATATGATCAGATAACTCGGTGGCTTCTAACACTGGCAATTATTGAGTTGTTATATGCATGTACTAAAGAACGCTGGTGAAGTTCGAGGAACTTATGAAACTTGTGGAATTAGACAACGCAGATTTAGGAAGTAAATATTAAAAAAACTTAACCATCGGGTGTTATAATTTATTAATGACTGTAAGTATTATTACAGGCTATTGACATAACGTCCTATGAAAGACATCACTCCTTCTACCTTAATAATGTACAGAAATGGGTGATCAGCATGAAAATAGTAGATTTTTGGGACGGGATAATACACGTTAGCCGATGCCACGACAGCCACCACTAAAAAAAAAAATGAAAAAATGAAAAGCATAGCTATAGCTATATAGCATAGCTATACTCTGTACAAAATAAAAACCGATGCACGTTACCGATGACGCTATTAAATATGCGCAGTGATACCACCACTCAAGTATATTGAAATAATATATAATGAACTGTTTTATTCGATTTTAAATTTCATACTTAATATTTGCTGTTTTGCAATTGGCAGCAGATCCGAAGTTGCCGTGTTTTACTTGACGTTTGTTGACAGTGTGAAATTATCTGAACCTCACATTAAGTTTAACAGTGGTTTGTTGTTGTTTGTTGGTCTTTTTTTGAGCTTCGAACTTTTATCTTGCATTGAAAAATTCTTATTTTCAGAACAATCAAAGTTTGTGAAATTCCAAAACAGTTAAATAGCTGCTGTCAAGAGTTAGTAACATCTTTGATAAGCAATTTTGAAAAAGAACGAGGCAATAATGGTCCATTGCTACCCTTAACAGCTGTTAGAAATGTAACGTAAAATATAAAATTAAAATATTGTAACGTTTTGTCCATTTTTCGGTTAGTTATGTCTGCAAATCTCAAACACGCGCTTTCAACTAACACAATTTACTTAACGAAATACAAATACCAACTAACCAATAATTTATTTATTTACAATTTATATTCGAGCGTTTTACAAAGCACGGACAATTTATTTCAAAAGACTGACTGACTTGCCGTAGCCTCAGCCATTTTATTCCAAACGGCCAGTCTCGAGATGATTTGGCCATTTTTTCTGGATACGTCGCGGGAACCTCGAGGGGTTTCCGCAACGCGGTGCGGTGTCGGTGAGTCACTCTTATTTTGTTTATTGTTTACCTCGACCGGCGCACAGAGGGCGAAAACGGCAAAATTCTTCTCCAAATAAGATAACTCTTCACAGAAAACTTCAATCATTGTGATTTTTTTTATTTTACAGGTTTTGGACAGTAGACTAAATTAAAATTGGTCCGACACATGTTTGAGGTTTAAAGAGGGGGAGACACCCCGATAAGGGACCCCATATCCCAGTAACTTTACAATTACAGCTTTTAAGCTCCTTTTAAGATAATTACAGCTTCAGTTTTAGAGTTGTCGGGCTCGAAAAATTGATTTTTGCGTAGATGGGGGAAGTATGCGGTTATTGGTAGTTAAAGCTTTAATTGTAAAGTTACTGGGATATGGGGTCCCTTATGGGGTGTCTCCCCCCCCCTTTTTAAACTCAAACGTGTGTCGGACCAATTTTCCTTTAATCTACTGTCCAAAACCTGTAAAATAAAAAAAATCACAATGATTGGAGATTTTGTGGGGAGTTATCTTATTTTGAGAAAAAATTTTGCCGTTTCCACCCACTGTACGACGTAGGGTGATTCATTGCCTCGTCACAATATTAATTAAAACTACAGTCTAATACATTGTTTTAGCATGCAGCGGCAGCCCCTAAACTTGAATGTTTCTACGGTTAATTATATTTCACAAAAAGCAAAAAACAATGCCCTTTTAAAATCACCTAGAGAGCGTAATCCTACCAGGAGGGTTACAAATACTGCAGCATTGAATACATGTGCTTTTCCTAAAGGCGGCATTCCACTGAGGCAACACTGAACGAGGCGACAATGAGGCATGATACATGTTTCCTAGTGTTGCCTGATTATAGGTGTGCGACTATGTGCCACAAAATTCAATAATGTCGAATGCGGAATTTGTCTCCCCACATCGCATGCGCTTTGTCGTCTATGTTTGTAGTATGAATCAAAACGATTCCATTCAGGCAACTTGAGTTTGGTACATCATGTCTTTCCGAAAAGTCGCTGCATATTTGGTAATAGCTTGAAAAAATGCTGTTTTTTCACTGAAAAATCAGTTTCTTGGTAACGCATATGACTACAGCTCTGAAAATGTATTTACGTATTCTCCATATACAGGTTTATTACATTTTTTTTCATAATTTTCGTTGCTCAGTTTTTTCAAAAAAATCTTAAAATTGCAAAAATCTCAAAATTTTCGAGTTTTTGTATTTTTTTAATTGTTTTATTATTTATTTATAATTATTATAAATTATAACCGTTCACATTAAAATGTTTATTTAATTAAATAATTATAAAATATATTGATGTTAAATTTGTAATAACTGTTTATAAAAACTATATGACTCTTGTATCATGTTAGATATAAATGTGTTGGTGCTGTCACAAGCACAAGAGCTGCAGTAAAAAAATATTTTTTATTATTATATTTTTTTCTTTTTTACTATTTTTAAATTATTTTCATAAAATATTATTTCCTGTCAAAATTTGGAGGTGCAATAACTTTTTTCAAACAAAATTTTTGTTGTTGTTTGAAAACTTGTTTACTATCTTTAGAGAAGCAGTTTTCATATTTCAAATCAATCAAATATTTTAGTTTATGGATTTTGAATTTTGAAAATCTGACTTCGGATTCGTAATCAGCAACCCCAAAAACCAATGTAAAACAAGTTTGGTCCTGATCCATTATTTTTTTGAAAATGTTGTCCGCCATATTGGATCCGCCGTTTTGAATTTTGAAAATCTGACTTCGGATTCGTAATCAGCGACCCCGAAAACCTTAGTAGTCACTCTTATTTTTATATTAAGTGTTAAGGAAAAATGTGTCCCTGAAAGGTTTAACTTGTCATTTTTATTCTATTATCTTTATATTCACTAATTTTATTATTCTACAATGCGGGTGAATTATGGTAATCTTCAATGAATGTTGTTGTTCTTTCATTATTCCACTCCATGTCGCACACTACAAGTCGCCCGATCCGATTGCTGTTGGATAGCAAAAATACTGTTCGACACGTTCAATCTTGTCGAGAGGTGACGCATGCGTGCCGGCAACAACACTCGACACGTAGCATGCCACAAATAGACATGTTTCTTGTGGCATCGTGTTACTTCGATGGAAAGACTTGTGTAGCATGCGTCAATGCCGCATGCTACATGTTGCCTAAAAGGTTGCCTCAGTGGAATCCCGCCTTAACATTTATAACAATTGATATTTATGTACAAAAAAACTACACCGCACTATTTGTAACCGGACACTGTTTGGGAGAAAATCTATTTTTTTTTTATTTTTTAAAAATTTCAAAGCTTCCATGTGCCTTGTCTACCAATTGTTCCTCCCATTAAAAAAACATCTTTTACTATACTATATTTTATCATAATACCAACTTTTCCTGCTCTTTTTTTGTACTTGCATATTTATGCACCAACCAATGTCTTTTAAAGTATATATTTATTTAAAATTATTTCTCTTTTTAATGTTAAAAAAGTAAGTCATTTAGCAATGAACAAACGCAAAGAATCCATCCATATGCTAGTCAAAATTATTTCTAGATATTGAATAATTTTATAACAATCTGGCATCAGTACGCTCTAAAACTCAAACACGTGTTTGATGACGTACATTGGTTTTTATTTTGTATGAAGAATATGTCTAAATATTACCCTGAAGTAAATGTCTAAAGACTGCCCCTCTTATAGAACACTGGGATACCTGAGAAACTCGACGATTTGCAGAGCTCCTGATATCTACCCCAATGATCATTTTTTTAAATGTTTTAAGATTTGTACGTAGCAAATTAAGTAGAAATGAAATACGAACAGACTGTAAGTACAAATTCTTTTTTATTTCCATTTATTTTTAATGTCTGAAGAAATGAATAAAGGTCTAATCTCCGACAAATAAAGTAGACTATCCTTCTTGATCAGATAAACGTATGAGTGATCACTAGGGTTCGGAATGTTTGCTTTTACGCGTGTTAAACTGCCTTAGAATATCCTGCTGTCCCCCGCCGGGATGGCGTACTATTGTGTATACGCGGGTTCTGGAGCGTTATCGGGAAGGGACAATACCGTACGTAGCACGGGCAAAAAATACACGCGTATATAATTTACAAAGCGCTTAAAAAATACGGTTTATACTTTCATTATCACAGAGTTTTATAGTGCTGAGTCCTGCGTTGTAGCACACATTTCCGTACCCTAGTGATCACTATCAGATTGAGATATGTGAAGCTTGGGTACATTAGAATATATTAAACCACTGTGTTTGTTTACTAGCACTACAAGTAAGAGAAATAAGTATATTATCGTGAATGCCCATCATTTCTCACTTCCTTATTTTTTCTTCCCCTGCTAACTTTATTTTACACGTAGATACATACATATAACGTTTTTAACCAAACACTAGGGAAATTAGGTACTAGAAATGTATAAGACTTATCTAATCTATTACTAATTCTACCATTTTCAGATTTGTCAATTAGACGTTAAAATTATGTAACTTGGTGGTATTTCTAATCAAAACAACAATAATCCATACAGAATTTATTTACTGAAAACATGCAAGACAATACAAACAAATTTACGTAAACAATGCGATAGTGATAATATAAAGTAAGAGGGACACCAGTAGATCACACGCTCTAAGAACTGACTGGAAGCGCGACGCGTCCAACAAAGAGCGTCACCTCGTCGTGTTTTATTAAGAAGTAAAACGGCCTGTCGGCCTTGAACTGTATCGGTCCTGGCGCGAGTTTGACCGTCCCTGACTTTTCTATCACATCAACTGCAATTAAGAAACCATCTTAGAACACAGAAGCGCCATCTGAACACAGGGTTAGTGTTTACAAATATGTACATAGGTACATAGGTTTTCGACAAAACACCTACACTACACTACTTTGCGGCAACATTTTGTTATTGCATATTGAAAGTTATCCGAAGTATCGTTCAGCAACGTGAGGATCAGAAGCACAGAAGACTGAAAACAAACGAAAATTCCGAGTCACAGACTCGGGTAGTTTTTCAAATTTTGTCAGTCGTGTAAGATACGACACATTTAAATGTCGTGTTTCTTTTACATGATATCTACTGAAACATCAAACTTCAATTTTATGATTGGTCTATTAAGTAAGATTTTGTGAGATCTGTGAAAAACTACCTCCTTTTTCATATATCGATGATCTTATGCAATACTGGCACAACTCAAAAAATTGCCTTCTTGGGATTTCTGGTGCATCCTGTATGAGATGTATTCTGCTTTAATATGCAAGAACGACACTGCTGCTTTAATATGCAATATTGTTGTATAATTCAGTAAAAAAAACAAACAATATCTAAATTCCGTTATGAAACACAGCGAATAATGTAAAACAAAAAATTTCAAACCGCGTTCCTAAAAAATATGGATTTTTGAGTTGTGCCAGTATTGCAGAAGACCATCGATATGTATGTATGTACATATGTATATTTCAGCCTCAACGTATTGTAATAATATAATATTTCATTTTATACGGACTTTTTCCAAGTGATGATTAATGTAGTAAAAGAGAGCTCTTAGATTTTTCAGGCATTAACATACAGGGCGTCCGGAAAAAAAGTTTAGAGAAAATGTAATCACACTCAAAATAACTCAAAACAAACTGCAAATTAGCTTGACTTATCTGTCATAGCCTACACAATTTTTGACTTCAGGATTAAACGATACACAGTTAAGGAAAACCCCGTTGTTCTCGAAAACGGTACGTCGTACGAACATAATACAAAACACATTTTTTAAATAAAATAGGTAAAGGAATCCGAATCTGCATAAGAAATGTTCAAAAACCTACTCCCAAAGTAAAATGTTACGCCTTAAATAGGCTGACTACACTGCCCTCTTAGTGTAGTCAGAACCAAAAAATTACCCCGGATGTCAATTTTTGTAAATTTGTCTCAACTGGTTACTGGAATACTTGAAAAAGAAGACCTTTTGGGCGTCACCTTCAGGAGGTTCTAAGTCCCTTAAAAAGCATTTCCAGACACATATGCATAGGAACTTTTTTTCTTGTTTTGGCAAAAGGAATCACCCTTCCCCCCTCGATATCTTTAAACGTTTTTTTCGGACACCCGGTATATTTCAAGGGCAATTCCAAAAGAGTTTCAAAATAATTCAAAGGGAATTCCAAGGGAATTCCTGTGAAATTCTTTGGAAGGTAAAACGTATTCAAGATGCGCAATGGACTACAAAATATTACACTATCATCTTCCCTCTTACCATGACTTAGTTTTGGTTATATCTTCCTACGAAAAGGAGACCTCCAGACCTATTCTCCCTGATATAATAAATGAAGGGGTGATCAGCACGGAAAATGTACCCTCCACTCCCCAGTATTGGTGCGCTCAATAGGGCGATACCAACTACAAGGAGAAAAATAAGTCTGTCACTATTTGGTGTAATCATGACGCGTAATCCATTGATGACTATTTAAAATCCAACTTGACCGTGGAAACTTGAAAGATATGAAAATGATATCCTTTGAAAGAGCCCTAGATTACGAGAGAAAACAGTGCAAAAGTAAATGTTTCGAATGCTTTCGAAGGGATCCTCATGATTTATGTCACAAAAACGTCATCAGATCACGAATTCTTGAAAACTTTATCTTGGGTTCTACGAATTAAAGAATTTCTAATTTTTTACTAATTATAATTATATTTCTAAACGATACTCAAGCAGTATTTATTCCCTACATTATATCATTTAACTAGTTTCACTAATGTTAGCACAAGCTATCATAAGAATAACCTCAGATAAAAACAACCTAAGCTTAAAAATACGTCATGACGGATTTTAAATAATCACAAGAAAATGGATTGTATATCTTAATTATTGTATGTACACAGCAAGTAAAGCATATCTAGACTATGTAAAGCAGAAAATCGTGCTGTTAGGTATGACCCCTTGGAAAAGTATACCATTCTAAAAAAAAACTCTGCGTACATAAGACAATATTTCATTTTTGTTTACACTTACACTCACTTTACATCAAACGATTCACTGAACACTGCAAACTTATGACGGATTAAATTATACACTCTGCACTGCTCACGATTTATTGATAACTAATCTTTACAATTTGTAGGTATAGTAAATATATATCCGCATTTTATTTATGGATTACAAAATCTTCCTGCGAAAGTAATTACGTTGTTGTGAAGAATATAGAATAAAAACGAGTGATCAGCCCTAAATATCACCGGCACGGTCAGATCCAAACTCTCTAGAAGAATTGCAACTGCAAAATAAAAAATATTTCACCTTGTATTTTTATGGATCAGTTGAAAATTATGAACAATATGATGATACGCACATTGTTCTGAAAGAAGTAGAAAATGAGAAAATAAATCACATGTTAAAACAAGACATTGATAGGCCATATAAATTGTTGTATGCATCTCTCACATCATGCCGTATCCACACACATTATTCGCGTCATCATGTTTTATCCACAACACATCGAATAGTGTCTAAACATGTTTTAGAAAGTAGACTGAATTCTAATAAACGAAGCAGAAAAAATATAATCCATATCAGACTCTTCGCCAACATTTTGAACTTTATTTTAAAATGTGCAATAAATATTACTATTTTTTATTATCGTTTATCATATCAAATAAAATATCAAATTAATAGTAGGTAAATATCTTCCAACGTCTAAATAACGTCTTAATATTTTTTATTCATCTAACACGTAATGTCACAAGTTATAACAACAATCAATATAACAAAATACATTTACGGATTTGTTATTCTCCCTGTGAATATTACAACGTTGTGGTAGGTAATGTAGTACAAAAAGGAGTGGTCTGCTTTAAAGATCACTGGTTTGGTCAAATCCAGGCTAGACAGCATTATAGAAACTGCAAGAAAAACAAATCTGGAGACACTAGCTGCATATGATCAGGGAATGTAGGTTTTTTTATCTCTTTTTTTTTTATCCCGGGCAAAATGGCGTGGATACTACAACTAAGCGACTTTAAAGACTGTATTCAAACGTATTCATCCTTTCTATCCCCCTCCCTCCCATCCTCTCCACCATGGCACCAATAGCATAATTCATTAGGTTTGTCACGTTTGTTCATTAGGTGTGTTATAAACTGATTTGAACATGTGCAGTATAAAATAATCGTTCCAGCAAAGAAAAGTTCTAAACATTTTATAGTACATGTGTGGTGTTCCAGTAACGTTAATGTTTGAAACATGTTTGTAAGAAGTTTGATACAAAATTAGGAACATTCGATTTCATGCATGCGCAATTAGGACTTCTGTCCACAGCACTTCTGTACACTTCTGTTCTACCCACAGAAATAAAAAAAAATCTGTTTTGTTGATAATAACTTAACCTGTACTACGTAATTTTAGGTGTTTCGTATTTCGTGACGTCTGAGCATTGTCCATAGAATATGTACTTTTAGAGATATTACACAGAATTAGAAACCAGAAGGAAGTCCGAGAAGATTGTCTGACGTCACTATTAATGTTGATCCAGCTAATATTTTTGTTTTAAACATGTTCGATACATAATTCAACCCGCGCATGCGCACTGAATACAATTCTAGCATGTTCGGAACTTGTTGCTGGAACGAACCTATTAACAAGGGATGGTATTTTATGTGTGTTAAAGCGTTTATTACGTATGCGCTCGAAAAATATATAGGCAGGTAAGGTGTGACGTGAATGAAAAATGAAGAATGAATAATGGTAAACTTTATTAAAATGATATGTGACAAACAAAGTAAAGCTAACTCTAATATAACTGACTGGTTCCATATAGGGAAGAACTAATGCTAAATATCAATTATTTTGCCGGCGAATAGTATCGCCAGACCGTGTCGAATGTAATAAAAGAACGGTTGGCAGACGTGGAAGTGAAAATCTCCTGGTGGGACCTCAGGTGGGCAAGATCTCGGGCACAGCTCCGCTAAAAAATGCCCGTGGGTCACTATTCGGGTCGATTTGGACTCGGCCCATTCCTGCCTTTGAAATATCTTAAAGGCAGTGGCGGCTGGTGATAAAAGGCACAGGGGGCACGTGCCCAGCCCAAATTTCAATAGAAATTATTTCTTTTGTGTTAATTTACTATAAATTACTGTTACAATAATATCAATTAACTGTATACGACAAACTATTCATATTCTAATTATTATTCCTTTTATACCACAAAAAATGATTTTTATCACATATACAGTGTGTCCCAAAAGTTGGAAACAGGCCCGCAGAGTCCAAACTATTAGTATTTTCAAAAAAAGTTTCCTACAAAAAAACATTCGTATCATAAACCGCCATCGGCCAGTCAAAACGACGTCGACATTCCTCTACAGGGTGTTTCAGAAATAAGAAAAAAGGACCTTAATTCATAATTAAAAAATTAAACCTCAGATCCGAAATATGGAGATATACGAAAAATACATCCACATTTTAAACACATAGTATCCCAGCCCTCGTTTTTAATCGGGCTTTTCCGGTGACTGGTAAAGTTTGGCGACCATTGCAGACAAAACGTCGTTAAATCGGCCGAAAATCAACTGAACGTGTCACACTTGTTGAGTGACCCTTTTTAGTGATTGTTTATTTTCTTCGCTGAGAAGTGTGTTTTTACTGTTTTTGATTGTGAAACGTTTCAAAATGAATTCGGTGGACTTTTTATTGACTAATAAAGATATTACATACGAGATCCCAATGGAAATTAAACGGTTAGGAAGGCCGATACCCGATTTGACTATTTCCAAAACAGACGTAGGAAAATCGCGAAATTATTCACGATATTTTAATAGTAGTGTCTACGACAGATTTAAGTGGTTATATGTCCTAAAACAAACAAACTGTTTTGTTTTATTTGTTTAGTGATGGGTGGCAACCGAAGTGCATGGACTCAAGAAGGGGTGAGTGATTTAAAACATTTGAATGAACGAGCTAAGAAACATGCCAGCTACAATGAAAAACATTTACATAACATCTTAGAGTGTAGTGTGTTGGGAAAGGTAGACATAAGGCAACAGTTGATAGTGCTTATCGTGAAAATATAAGACGTCACAATGAAAATGTGGTTAAAAACAGACATATTTTAAACCAAATAATTAATTGTATTAAATTTTGTGAAACAAATCCGGGACTTTAATAATGAAAAGGCGATTAACATTTTTGTGAACAATAAGGACATGCGAGCTGAGTTCCTCTACAAATAATGGTAAGATACCTATATCAAATTTTTTTCACATGTTGCCACCCATTATTTTAATATATTTAAGCCCTCAATATTCGTGACTAAATATTATTTCAAAAAACTACCAAATCCCGAAAATTATTCTTGTGAAAGTCAATATTTTTGTATAAAAGAATTTTTCATTGAAATTCTGGAGTGTCAGTAAAACGCATGACCTTGAAAATTTTAAAAAATTTCTCCTGCGGCGCCATTGATAGCTAATTAGTAATCCTACTGACACACCCTGTGCCCACCCATGTAACACACCCACGAGCCGCCACTGCTTAAAGGACAACTTGTTTGATCTCTGACTTTCAGACTCCAAACTTATTTTCTGAAGTATCTACGTCACAGTAGCATATGTGTCATATACAGGGTGTCCATCCCATTATTAAGGGGCCACAGAGAAACTACAGAATCTTTGGATAAAAATATTAGGATTTGACCAAACTTACTTAGTCCAAAAGTTATTGATACCCTTTGATTGAAATCTTTAAAACGGTCGTGCGGAACGACATTTAAAGGGTATACCTCTTCTGTCAACAAATAATGCAAAAATCGATATTTTCAATAAAAACATAAATATTATAAGACGAAAAACACTTACACCATTTTCTATGTATTCAGAATGATGCAGAGAGCGACCTCTACAAGTTACATCAAAATAGTTGACGAATTAAAATTCCTTTCCTCAAAAAAACCACAATCTCTTAAGTTTTGTAAAAATTTGTTATTTAAAAAAAAAGTTATTTACGGAAATCGGAAATAAAATTATAACTTTGACACCCTGTATCTTGGTTACCAATAACTTTTGGACTAAGGTAAGTTTGATTAAATCGTAATATTTGTACCCAAAAAATCTGTAGTTTCGCTGTGTCCTCTTAACAATGGGACACCCTGTAGGTATAAATCAATTATAAAATTAACTAATAGATTAATTAATAAGACGAAACAATTCGATGAAACTGGAGTATTTGTAGGTAAAAAAGTAAGTCGTTTTCAAGTTGAAAAAAGTTTCCCTAAGATATTTCAATCGGCAAAACAAACTAAACTTTGTCTTATATACAACATTTATAATACAGACGAAGGAGACAGTGTACCCATCCACCTGAGGTGTATACAGTGTTTGGAAAGTTTTCGTAGACTAACTACATGCGATTTCTATACAGAGGATCGCTATATACATTTTGTACAATTCGTCAAACAAGCAGTACATTAGAAGATATTACAATGTAATATAAGTGAGTAGGTAATACTATAAGATGATTTACTGTGAAAATTTTAAAATTCTGCCACTGAAAACTAGCACACCATTCCGATGGATGTGAAACAGAAACGGCCGGTTTGCCTTGAAGACTTTGGTTAGTTGGTTTGGCTTATTAGAATGTCTTTTTTTGGCTAGCACTACAAAAAAAATAAACGTAAACTAATATTATTATCATTATCACGTAGCTTGTATAAACTAGCATCTCTTTTTTATAAAGTGCAGGCATTTTTGAAATTAAGAGAAGGCATTTTTGAAATTAAGAAGAAATTCATTCAAAGGAAATAATAGAACCAATAAATCTAATATATATCTCATCCAAATACTAAATACTCTTATCACAGCCAAAAGGCTAACCTAAACGGCAAACCGTAAATGTACAATAATTATCTAATAATGATACACAAGCAGCAGTCAACAAGACAAGATGTTAAGTAATGTCAAAAAAGTTACAGTAAGTATGTAGAAAATATAATATAGTAATATAGGTTTAGTGTCAAGACATTGCGCAGGACTGTCATCTACAGGGGAACCGTCAGAAACTGCGATTGTCGACTTTTGTAAATTGATAAACTATTAGTGTATTTTATTAGTTTTATCTAGATTGAAATTTGTTTCCATTTACTTCGGCTTTGTACTTAATGATAATAAACTAGACGTTTATAAGCTTGGTCTAACAATAGTTTAGAACTCAGAACCGTTCAAAATTTTTCTGAGCTGCGCAAACCCATTTTACCGTTATAAGTCGATTTAAAAATTCAGAACTTATAATGCCGTGTTCCAAGAACTAGTGAATTGTGTTCCGAATTTGTTCTGAATAATTCTTAAAGTTTCAGGAGTTTACAAGAAGTTTTAATTCTGAATCAGTTTAAAATACTAAATAACCTAACTTATTTCTTTTTGTTCATTATATTAGTAGGAATGCAAGATGAGATGAAGAGCGATTTTTAACTTACAATCCATCGGTTTCTCCAGTTTAAATATATTATAGCGTAAAAGGCCCAATGTTTTCTAACAGGGGTTTTTATTTTGTGATTTTATAGGTTAGGATTATTAAACAAAGTTCTCAACCTATTCTAATCGTTCCAACACTAGTGAAGTCGATTCTATAACTAAAAGTTCGCGTATGGATTCTAAGCAGTTCTAAATTAAGTTCTGAACGCATGTGAATTTTCTGTTCAACAAGCCTTATGTTAAACACTCACGTGACTTGTAAAAATTAGAGAAATATTAATAAATCGCACTTTATTGAAATATGAAATTAAATAAAATGTATAATCGTGACTTGTTTGATAGTACTGATAATTCTCAAAAGACGCATTGATCATCAGCATCACATTTTTTATACGAAACCTTATCAACTTTTACCAACAAAAGGAATGTCATACCTAAAAAGGAATTTAGAGGTATTTTTAAAGATACTAGTCATAAACTAACTGTTTAAAAACGCATTAGAGTATTTCGCGTAAAAAATATAAATACCTATGTGCATTTTGCACCAGTTTGTTTCTTCTTTCTGTATTTCAAGATGTGGCATCAATTTTCTTGCCCACAAGAAAAAATAACCTTATGCATGAAAATCTTTTTTAAGAAGTACTCATACCTGGCAATACGTTGAGAAGAAAAAATCCAAGATACACTCACTGATTTGTCACTGAGTCGAAAGACACAAACACTTAATTCACCATTTTTTTTTCGACTATCGAAAGCACTGTTTTCCTTATAATTTAAAAGTTCAACAAGTCGTATTACTTCAATATTAGACCTTGACTTATACAGCTGTTGCACACAAGAATGCGCAATTACTGTCTTTATGCGCTGTTACAGTTTTTCTACTCGCTGTTTTTAAGACCCACCACCAAGTTACAAAGTGGTTGCGTTAACGGTTTTAGTTCCACATCCGCGTGCTAAAAGCCATGCTTTAAAGCACCAGCAAAGCTCTCTGAGCATTTACAGCAAAAGGGGAGACAGAAAAAGAAAGAGAGAATGCCTAGGTACGTGTTGAGCACTTCGCGTCAAACTTTTGGCCATAGTAGAGAACATTTTGGAAATGAATTAGTGGAATTAACGTGGAAAAAGTTTGCCGCGAAGGACCGTATAGGAAAAAAACCTACATCCAAAACAGTCCAACGAAATCAAATGACTTCTTACAATCACTACTGAATGTTAGAATGTTTTTCAAAGAAGTCTGTAACAGTGAAAACTCATTTAAAAATATTGTAGCTAGAACTATAAGCCATTATTAACCTCGAAACAGGATGATGACAGTATCGATCAGTGGCGGTGCGTGATATTTCAGTTAGCCATATCTTGAAAACGACGCATGGGACCCACTTCACTTTTTAGGTGATGACTATACACCTCTTACAGAAAGGATTTATAGTGAAAAAATCGTCAGCAAAGTTTGCGAAAAAATTTTCAAAAACACTGGAGCACTCCCTGGGTTCTCAGTAACGCTCTGTGGGATATTTGCAGTATATTTTTTTCATAATCTAGACAAATATAAGGAGACGTTTTTCGATTTGTTACAAAATATTTTTGTTTCAAAAAGTTATGGCCATTTTAATTTTGGGAAACAAAATGTTCCTATAAAATTAAAATTAAAATGGCCATAACTTTTGAAAAAAAAAAATATTTTGCAACAAATCGAAAAACGTCTCCTTATATTTGTTTCTAGATTATGAAAAAAATATATACTGCAAATATCCCACAGAGCGTTATTGAGAACCCAGGGAGTGCTCCAGTGTTTTTGAAATTTTTTTTCGCAAACTTTTGCTGACGGTTTTTTCACTATAAATCCTTTCTGTAAGAGGTGTATAGTCATCACCTAAAAAGTAAAGTGGGTCCCATGCGTCGTTTTCAAGATATGGCTAACTGAAATATCACGCACCGCCAGTGGTATCGATGATAACGTAATGAATGATCGTTCATTTAATTTCGTGGCTACAGAAAAAAATCATGCTTACTGACCTGCTGTTGCAGCTGCAGCTTCAGTTCCGGTTTCGGTAACGTTGATGAAAGCCTTCTGGATGACGTCAGATACATAAAGGTCCTTGTGCGTCGATGACAGGCCAGACAAGTCTGCGGAATCGCTAAAAATTCTCTGTATTCCCAACTGAAACAAAAAAATACTTTAGTATTATCCAACTCACTTAGAGTAGGCTATGGGGCCGATGCGCAAAAGTGGACGTGGCCACTGATGATTGGAGGATAAACAAAGGAAACATAACCTCAAATAATAAAGACCCATCCCAAAAAAAAAACGTCATCAAATCTGACTATGAACGAGAGAGATGAATATAGCGGTTATGTTGAAGCTCGAAGCGAAACTTTTTTTAGATATCTCGTCATGTTATAACAGTTATAATGTTGTAAATTCGAAAAAAAAATAGCCTGCTTTTCATGTCTTGTATTGAATGTTAAATTATGAAACGGTTGGTTTTATATAGTTTTGAACAACGCGTTAACAGGCATTTTTTGTTACATTCCTTTGTGGGACACTAAACATGTAAGTTGTTGTATGCGATAGACTTATCCCTTAATTTATGACGAAGTGGATAAGAATTATTTACTTACACTCTTTAAAATGGGCACGAATTTAATTTCAGTTTCGATGGTGAACTTAGGTAAATCGACGTCTACCCTCTCTTTGGTGAAGGGTTGGGGTTCCAAAACTTGTTCGATATTCTGTTCTAAAGCGCCAAGTCCTTCGATTTCATCGGGCAAAACGATGACCATGGTGATATCGGCACCTATAAGAAAAATGCAGAAACTGTTACAGTTTGTAATGAAAGGGTAACGTTGTATGTTAATTTTGTTAAAGCTTAAACCTTATCTGGAGTATACCTTGGTACGGAAGCTCCAAGAATTTGGCCTTGAGCGCGGGATTCTCGTAGTAGTTGAGGTACTCCACTTGGTGCATGGTGTCAACGTCGACGGTGTCCGCCTTGCTCTTGTAGAACTTCTTCTTGGTGGTCTCGTAGTCCTCGAATCTAGACACCCACTTGCCGCTGAAGTAGAGCGCGTTGACGAGGACCATCTTGGTGTCGTCGCTGATACTGTCTGGAGCGATTAAATTCTTAATCTTGTCGTTGGTGTTGTCCTCCACCCAGCCGTTGATGGTCTGGGCTGCCTGGACATTCTCCGCGAAGTTGACGTTGTCCACGCCTAGAAGAATGCCAAGAAATGTGATAAGAAAACGGAAATTACAAATTGCGATCGCGACTCTTTTTCACTTATTACTACAGCTTCTCCTGTTGTTGAATATAACCATCTTGCAATTCGTCGTCATGCAACATTTGTACAAAAGGTGTTATGATTTCTAAACGGCACTTATCTGCATTCAGTGTTCCCATTAAAATAGGTACAACAATTCCCCTGTAACTTTAGACTTCTAGAGTTCTAAAGGTAGAGGACTAGAGGTTCGTCCACTCTGAGAATTTCATGTTTGAATTGCAACGATATGGATGAAGCTCCAAATCATTTTTCAAAATTCATTGACACGTTGTATAGGGCAGATTCAATTGTTGGCTCAGATGACTAATTGATGTTGTTAAATTGGCCGTTATCACTTGCCTAACCATTTCAACGTTCTCTTCTGTCCTTACTCTGGGTCCGCCACTTTCTTGTTTCCGATTTGCGTTTCCAGTTTGCCGCCACAAATTTAGGAAATGTTTTAGGAACCGGCTGAAATTGTCGAAATGAATACCTAATGAATAACTGTGTCTGGAAAACTTCTACTCGTGTGCAGCTTTCATCGAACATATCCAGTTTCCATTGATTTCTAAAATAAAATTCAAGTAGAACGTGCCTCTGTTCGTCATCAAAAATTATTTCCATTATTTATTTTACAACTGTGACAGCCACTTCAAAAGACTGATAACAAAGTTTCGCGACAACACTTTTTTTAATGGCTCATTAGCACGTACATAGAAAACTTTGCGTATTATCTTTTGATAACATTTGATGTTGAAAGGGCATTTTCCTCGAGTATGTAAAGTGCGTAGATATTTGCACCGTTCGAGGGATGCTTTTTTGGTCCTAAAGGGGTTATCATGGATACTCACCCGAATCATATATGGTGGTGGCGATGTCCCTGAAGCTGTCCACGAGTTTGACGTCTTTTCCCACGTAGATCTTGTTAGCGCTCAAAAGTTTCAGGTCGTCCTCGGACCTCTTCAGCTTCGGCAGGAAGGTCTTGAAGGCCTTTTGGATCTTCTCGTTGCTGCTGGGCAGAGAGAGGCCGGTGACGAATTCCCTCGACGTTTCGCCCCTGGCGCCCTCGTTGGTGAGCGCGAGAACGGTTTCGGCGGATAGGGGACTCACTATGATGTTGCCCTTCTCCTTCTTGATGATTTCCTTGAAGAAGAAGACGAAAATTGAGTATGTAATGGAAAACGGTAAACTATTAGGAGAGGTTTTCTCTATGGACATAGAAATACCGGTCATAATGCTGAAAGGAAGACTCTTCAGTTCGTTTGTTTGCCGCTGCGAAGGAAGTGACTGCAGATTCTACTCATAAAAATTCACAAATAAACTATTTCAAAGAAACAGTTTTCCTTAAATTATCACATATTTGATTCATACTTTTGAAGCCCCCTGTGTATTAAAACTAGAAAAACAACGTCTGAGTGCATCTTGATGAGACGATTGCGTAATACTGTTTACAATAAAAACTGGTAATCTTTTTTACGAATCACCTTGAAGAATAGAAATCTATAGCCCGTGGAAACGTAGTGGAAGTAAGTATGTAACTCGAAAATCAAGAATGCTTGAGTTAGTTTTATGTAATCATAAAATATCAACGGTATTTTTGTAGTTTCACTCACTCACACAAAATATTGAGCTTTCAGATACATGGATGACACTTGTTACCATTCGTAATATTTGTGATATGAACACTTCTATTTTATTTAACTGAAAATGAAATAAAGAAAGTTGTTTGACTTTTACTAGAGCAAACAAATCCATCAAAGGTAAACTGGTGTCATTTTTGCAGATTATGTGGCATTAAACTAATAACTTGGAATAAAATAATAATGAAATGGCCAGCTGGATAACCAGATCCGCTGATTTTTCCGCCACTTGATTTTTCCTTGTACATGTTTTATCGCAAGTAATAACGTATGTCCTAAAAGTTTTGGCACAAAATTCATGAACTTAAATCTTAACAATAATGAAATAATATCAAGTCGCCTTTGGTAACAAAAGATTGTTTACTTTGTTGACTATCAGTCGAGGGTTATTTATTTTGAAGTTTATGCTTTCAAATGTCGTATAAATTAGAAATAAGAAAAAGTATCTATAACTTAGTTGGGCGGGTACTCAAAGCTGAAATATTTCGAATATTCGAGAATGAAAATATTTCTCGCAGAACCATTTATTGAACAATAGCGGAGTGCGAGCAGGGAATACCTTGTTTGAACCTTCCAAAAAGTGGAAGACCACGAGTATTTACTGCACAGAGGGAAGAGCGGTTGGTAAGAAGAGCATGAAACCAAGTTGGGATGTCATCAAGGAGACTGGCTCGTCAATATGACACTTCTAAGAGTACGGTATCGTTGACATTGAAGAGGAATGGTCTGAAATATCGAAAAAGACGTAACTGCCCCCAATACACTCAAGGGCAGCTTCTACGTATACCAAGATGCTGCCGTCAACTGAGACGGGTCTACTTTGCTGATGGCAAGAGCATTATTTTAGATGACGAAAAGTATTTCACTTTGGCTAACTCCGAAATGAAAGGAAATGATGGGTTTTATACAAATAACCTAGAGGAATGCCTTGACAATGTAAAGTTTAAGACTAAAGCAAAATTTGCCGATAAAATCCTTGTCTGGTCAAGGGCGTAGAGCCAGTAGTTATCTTTGGGGGGGGGGGGGGCGCTCAAGGGGGGCAAACAAAGAAGCGCTGAAGGTCAAAAAAAAAAGCTAAAAAAGTCACTACAGCCAAGAGCAACCGCGTCCCGAGTATTTCGGTTTTTACTTGGCCCTTTGGGGGGGGCGATCGTGCGATGAACTAGCTAAAAAAAAAAAAAAAAGTCACTACAGGCAACGAACCCTCCCCCTATTTTATGACCCTTTGGGGGCGGCGCCCCCCCTTTGTGTCTGGTGCGCAATTTATAACAGGACCTTTTATGGGAAGAGTGAGAGGCGAAGCTTTGAACAGTCAGGGGTATATTGAGCACTGTCTTTCCAAATTGCTCCAGTTTGTCCAAGAACATCATGCTGAGGATGATTTCATGTTTTGGCCAGACTTAGCATCGTGTCATTACTCTAGAGATACCCAAAACTGGCTTCGTCAACACCGCATACCTTTTGTTCCTAAAAAACGCTAATCCTCCTAACTTGCCTCAGGCTCGACCAATAGAGGATTTTTGGGCTTTATTGTCGCGGAAAGTTTATGACAGAGGCTGGGAAGCCCTAAACGAACAGCAACTAAGACGTCGATTTTTTGAAAAATTGAGAGAATTTGACTTGAATTCCGTCCAGGGCCTCATGAGAGACATCCGAAGAAAGTTGCGTCTGGTAGAGGAGTATGGGCCGCTTCACATAATTTTATAGTATAGTTTAGTTAAGCATTAAGATTAGTTTATGATAAATAATTGTTGTTTCAATAAATCTGTTTATTAAAAAAAAAACTGCTATAAATATTTTGTGCCAGAACTTTTAGGACATACGTTAAGTGCTTCAAAGGTATTATGCTGAACACCAGTTCTACATATAAAAATACGTGTACCAAAGTAATATGTACTAAGTTAAGTAATTAATTTTATCATAAATGTTTTTTCAAAGATTACACATCTTTTTTTAATATAATGAAGATCGCATTTATTTTGTATTTTACTGTTTCTATTTGTTTTCAGTTCAATATCGTCACTTTTCGGATGCATCTTGTTAGGCGCAATATCAGCCCTTTTATCAAAATTAATTAATAATTAAATTATCGCTAAATACACAAAAAAAGACAAACAGGACTTCTGACTGGTTATCTGTGTTATTCCAACAAACAAAATAAAAACAGATTGTTGTTACAACGACTAGAAGGTCAAGATGTAATTATAATTATAATTCACTGCCTTTATCAGCAACATTATGTAGAGTCACTACTTGAAAAACCCGACCAAAGAAAGCCATACTCGTATAGATTATTGAGTTTTTTCTCTGCAACAGTAAACATGTATGATGTATGATGTCTAATGTACCTATATACAGCTAACAAATATAACTAACTAACCACTAGATGTTTTGAAAAAAAAAACGCCTTTTCACTGATTTTTCATTCAAAATTTTTGCAATATTCACTGTTGACAAAAACGAATAGCAAGTAGGCTGTGACTTGGTTACTAGCGAAATAGTTGTGGAAGGGGTTTTTTTATCAGAAATAAAACTAAGTTACTGCTTGTATGTCATATGTTTTTCAAAATAAAGTGATGTTTCTTACTAAAACGCGTAACATACGTCTCAAAGAAAGAATAGAATAGAAAGGTAGTTCAATGGGGAAAGTTTTCATTCTTTAGATAAATGGAATTTGGAAAGTCGAAGAGGTAATAAAATCCTCTAAATCTTTCCCCATTTAACCATCTTTCTATCTCCAACAACAGCCAAGATACCAATGCATGCATAAATGCATTGGTATTGGGATTTTGTGACGCAATAATGTAAGTCCCTTTTGAAATGAACAATAGTGACGTTTGGAAAAACGACTTCATAGTGCAGAAACGTTTATAATATCTTATTCTTTCAACGACTTAACGTTAACTACAGACCTATCTTTCGACTTACCTTGTATATGGCAGCGGTGAACTTGTGGTTACCGGTGACGAACTCCTGGGTGGCCTCATCCTCGACGGGGCCGCTCAAAACGCCGCAGGCCAGTGCCAAAAAGATTACTGCACTCCTCATTTCGATCTGCGAATAACAAACGGTCAACGAACGGTGTTCAGAAAGGATTAAAGTTCACTGTGTCGCGAATGTGCCTTCTGACGTAAAGCTTGGCCTTTATTAAAATGTATTGGGCCCAAGAAGGCACACCGTATGGTACGAAATTGTTTTGGTCTTGTCCGCGAATTTCGTGTCCGTTATGTTTAAGACGTTGTTTACAGATTTGTTTTGCAGACGTGTTTTAATTCAATCTGGAGGACTTTGGTACACCATAGAGAAAAATTAACACTTTATAACAACGCAACTCTTACACTACCTTAAGGAATTACTCGAATTATCTGTTTTCGTTTTCATATCAGATAGGTTGGACTTTTTCCATATGATGACTAATTTTTATTGGAGTGCCTTTCGAATATCATAGAAAATGATAATTTCGATACATGCCAGTTGAAAAAAGCCAAAAAAAAAACGGAAGAATTGTTATTAAGCAAAATGTAAAAAAAAAACTAAAACAACCGTTTTTCTCGTTTCGTTCTAGATAACTCGTGAATAATTTACTGTAGAGAAAAGTTGTAAAGAGAAAAAGGTTTTGTTCAATTTTATAGAATGTGTGTTAGATTGGAAGTTGAAAAATTCGTTGTATTGTAAAACTAACAATAATTGGAAAAAATATATACCGTGTGTGTAAAGCCAACATCGGCCAGTTTTGAAAAAGGACAAACAGAAGTGAGAAGTGAGACGACAGATAAGAAGCAACCGCACACGTATCGAAGGTAGTGAGGGAATAAGACCGGCCCTCTCACCACCTGTGCTTGACATTAGAGCGAACGGTGTAGCATTTGTCCTTTTTCATAACTGGCCGATGTTGGCTTTACACAAATTATATAAATATTTTTAATAAATATATGACCTTTTGAATAATAAATAACCTTTCAGATAATGGCTCAGAAAACTTTTTGATATGATAAAACAACACGCTAATTTCATCAGAATCGGTATCATACTTTTAGTCCAATAATTTTGAAATCCAGCCCTTTGTGAAAAAAAAAACGCAACTTTTCCAAACTCTATAGAGCCTTCCAAAAAAGGCTTGAGCAACCTGATTTTTTTTTAAGTATAAAAGAGCGTTCGAACTGTCGAAACTTTTTTAAAAATTTAAAATCCGTTCATTAGGAAAGCCTAGGGAATCTTTTAAAGTTGTAAACATAATGGTACTTTGATATAGCGCCCCTGTTTTGCACTCGTCCATTCTGTTTTGAAGCACCGCAACTGCGTTAACTTTAGCTGGTTGTATCTCGAGAACCAATGAACGAGATTAAACTTTTTTTAAATGAAGCGTATATCTGAGAACTCTTAAGTATTGCTTTTTAGATTCCATTTTATCGAAAACTCGCAGAGGTATTAAATTGCTTATAAGCCGAAACAATGTTTATAACTTTAAAAGAATCCCGAAGTTCTCTTAATGAACGAATTTTAAATTCGGCTCGGAAGCTTAAACGCTCCTTTGTACGCAAAATTTTCAGCTTGTTCAAGGTTTTTTTCTATATCGAGTTTTGCAAAATCGCAATTTCTTCACAAAGGGCTGGATTGCAAAATTATTGTGAAAAAACTCTTAGACCGATTTGGATGAAATTTGGTGTGTTGTTTTGTGTGAAAGGAGGCAAAGAACGTTACAAACAACATATATTGTAATGGGCGGAGCCACAGTGAAGGGTGTTACTTTTTTATTGGAAATATTTGATCTGTAGCCCCTCCCTTTGACGGATGAATTGTCTTTACGTCTCTACCAGATGGAAGACGTGGCATTATACCACCAGTGTATATGTCAGTGGCGGCTGATGAAAAAGGGCACAGGGGTACGTGCCCAGCCCAAATTTCAATAGAAAATATTTCTTTTGTGTTAATTTACTATAAATTACTGTTACAATAATATCAATTAATTGTATACGATAAACTATTCATATTCTAATTATTATTCCTTTTATACCACAAATAATGATTTTTATCACATATATATGACAGACTATCGATCGAGCACCGAGCCACCGTAGTCTGAATTCCTCGCATTTCGCGCGCGTGGGCGAGGGCACACAGTTTCCCAGCCCTCGTTTTTTAATCGGGCTTTTTCGGTGACTGGTAAAGTTTGGCGACCATTGCAGACAAAACGTCGTTAAATCGGCCGAAAATCAGCTGAACGGGTCACACTTGTTGAGTGACCGCTTTTAGTTTTATTGTTTATTTTCTTCGCTGAGAAGTGTGTTTTTTACTGTTTTTGATTGTGAAACATTTCAAAATGAATTTGGTGGACTTTTTGTTGACTAATAAAGATATTACATACGAGATCCGAACGGCAATTAAACGGTTAGGAAGGCCGATACCCGATTTGATTATTTCCAAAACAGACGTAGGAAAATCGCGAAATTATTCACGAAATTTTAATAGTAGTGTCTACAACAGATTTAAGTGGTTATGTGGGTGTCCTAAAGAAACGAACTGTTTTGTTTTATTTGTTTAGTGATGGGTGGCAACCAAAGTGCATGGACTCAAGAAGGGGTGAGTGATTTAAAACATTTAAATGAACGAGCTAAGAAACATGCTAGCTACAATGAAAAACGTTTACATAACATCTTGGATTTTAGTGTGTTGGGAAAGGTAGACATAAGGCAACAGCTTGATAGTGCTTATCGTGAAAATATAAGACGTCACAATAACCAAATAATTAATTGTATTTAATTTTCTGAAACAAATCCGGGACTTTAATGAAAAGACGATTAACATTTTTGTGAACAATAAGGACAGGCGAGCTGATTTCCTCTACAAATAACGGTAAGATACCTATATCAAATTTTTTTCACGTTGCCACCCATTATTTTAATATATTTAAGCCCTCAATATTCGTGACTAAATATTATTTCAAAAAGCTATCAAATCCCGAAAATTATTCTTGTGAAAGTCTATATTTTTGTATAAAAAGAATTTTTCATTGAAATTCTGAAGTGACAGTAAAACGCATGACCTTGCAAATTTTAAAAATTTTCGCCTGCGGCGCCATTGGTAGCTAATGAGTAATCCTACTGACACACCCTGTGCCCTGAGACACCCTGTGCCCACCCATATAACACACCCACGAGCCGCCACTGGTATATGTTGTACCTGTGACGTGTACACATTCCACAATGACCTGCGTTTGCATTCAAATAGATTATTCTTTGGATAATCATCCTAACCATTCGCGGAAATTGTATGCACGCAGACGGATTACCCGGTAAATCTACCATTACAGTAAATCAACACAACGACTTTGATCATTGACGTAAGGCAGTCAAGGACGATGTTTATGAATAACCGCAGGCTAAATGTATAATCACGGTAACTGTAAACAACGTTTTGAATGCATATAATCATGTATAAGAACCACCACTACATAATCTGTGAGGCTATGTCACAGAATAACAATCCACTCTGCAGCAAGTAGTATCATTCTACATACATATGTATGTATGGCTTGTAGATTCAGCAACGAAAGTCATGGTTTTTAAAGGATGGTATTATTTTTTTTTCAAGGATTGCAGCTTGTGAAATTGTATGTCTTATAAGCCCAAATTGAAGGTGATATGCCGATTGTGTGAAAAGATATCAATAAAAAAAGTAAAAAACCCTTCCATCCCTACTATAGCTTTCATAAAAATCACTGCCAATGAAATTTTAATAAAACCCGATTGAAAATGATTTAATAATTTCGAAGTTATTCACGTTTTTTTGAAAACATCGGGATTTTACTTTTTTAGCGACATATTTTGGCACAATCGCCTATTACAAGCTGTATCACATATCACCTATTACAAGCTGTAATCCTAACGGAAGCAAAAAAAAGTAATATAAAAATTATTAGAATTTAGGCAACCTTTAAAAAGTGTGTGTGTCACGACTTTCATTGCGGACTGTATATTGTTAGCTTGCTGATTGAACTTTGGAAGCTATATCTTTTGGCACAATCGGCATATCGCCTCCTAAGAACAATAGTGGCGAAACTCAAAAAAAGCCTTTCTGAGATATTCGCATTTCAAGTTTTGCCAAAACTTTAAACTCCTATTACGGTTCATTAGGTACACATTTTGGACTTTTTCTTTTTAATGTGTGCTTCATTTCCTTTGCTGTAACTAGTAGTACAGTTTTCAAATACAAAATTTCGTTTTTGCAATTTTTTTTCAGAGATTCGCTACTATTGCATCAATGTTTAGGTGATTTTTTAAGGATTTGGTGTGACTTAAATACACAATAACAGACCAACATAATCTGTTTCATTCAAAACAAAAGAAATACAATAAAACAAATTAATATTGAACTTGGCTACGAATACCTTTAAAGACTTCTGAAAGGAACAGGTCCTTTATTACCAACTTTAAACAGTCTCACATGTTTTTTTTTTCACAGGAACTGAAATTACTTTTATAAAATCTTTTTACTTCAAGTAGAATTTTTTTCGCTTCAATCCTAACTTGTCAAAATGTAGGAACTAATGTAATCAAAATCCTGAACACTTAAGGTAGTTCCTCCGCAGCAGTCCAGTTAAAAAAGTTTTGGCTTAGTACCCACGTTATACGTATTAACAGTATTGTAACCGTACAATGCGTTTTTTTATCGTGTTTGTACTGAAATAAATGAAATGTATGAAATATTATTCTGTATGAAAATCTGGCACGTCGTGTATTTATTTCCCCTACTCCCCTTATACATCCCTGACGTACTTATAATTTCTAAGCGCAGTAAACACCTTACTGTTTTTGTTATTTAATTAAAGAAATAATTATGGGAAATCATATCCGTTACAAAGGAAGATTTATTTAAAAAAAGTTCTTTATAAAAAAAAGTTGCGAAAAAACAATAAGTAGTGTTATTTATCATAAATGTTTTGTTTTATGTTTATATATATATTTTGTATTTAATGTTATAATTTATAACAAATGAATAAAGTATTGTATAAAACTTATTCCTTCATGTTAATGCATACCAATTACTTATTAAATAAATATTTTAAAGTATTTGCTTTTTATACTTTTTGAGATCAACTTCATACACATTACAAGCTGTAATCCTATCGGAAGCAAAAAAATATGTAATATAAAAATTATCAGAATTTAGGCAACCTTTAAAAAAATGTGTGTGTGTCACGACTTTCCTTACTGACTGTATATTGATAGCTTGCTGATTGAACTTCGGAAAAAAGTATCTTTGCTTACATGTCACAGGCTCCATGATTGAAAAAATAATTTTTTGAACCAACAATAATCGATTTTTGGGACCAACCCAACTGGGGCTAACCCCTTAATACAATCTATACAGATACAGTTGTTATTTTCAATAAAAAAAACCTAAGAATCAGTGATCATCATTTGTCATTGTGATCCTAATTAATACTTTTTTTTAGTTTGGCTATAAAAAAGAAGTAAATATGACCTTCAATTCCTTCACAAGATGTCTACCCAAGAGTCCCTATACTTACAGAATAAAAACAACATCTCCAAAGCGGCACTTACTACATTTACATATGTATAATATACATACCTGTATATTACTTTGTAGCTTCGTATAATTCTAAAACGCGATCTTTCGCAGCGTTTAGTGGTACTAACGGATGCGATAATTGTTGCGGTGTTTACCAGCCAGAGATAGTAAACACCGCGCGTTAAAAAATATTTATTTATGCTTCATATAATCATAATCGTAAACACTGGCCGTCTGTTATGAATAGTCGAGAAATTCGCAGACCCTAACAGAACCGTATTAAGGGGCTCTCTTACCTCATCACTGCTACCTACATACTTCAGGTAGCAGTGATAGTGTTAGTGTTATTAAAAATTGTCATATTTTCCTAAGGAAACATGGCACCACGTCATATTTTAGAAAGTGAATATTAAACCTAAATTGAATGCTATATTAGCAAAAAATTCAAATTAAACTTTAAAAAAACACCTGCCTCACCAGAAAATCTTGGAAACGACTTGAAAAATATTTGTGTTATATATTTTTTTCTCAATCACCAACTAAGTCTTTTTTATTCTTGTTGCTTTTTCGAAATCTTGACATCTTTTAAAATCGTGGTAATTCTAATTTGTATTTCACACCAGCATTTTGCTTCTGATATTTTACAATAGCTATGTTATAATAAGCCTTTATACTTCACTAGATAACTGTGAAAACAAAAAATCACAAACATTTTCTTCTGAGCAAGTCGTTTTTAGAATTATGTATTGGTTGAGAATTTCATTCGAAGTGTTTTTGCTATTATAGCCTTCTACTTGGGTGTAATCATCACTTCCCATAATATGATGTGGATCCCATGTTTTCTAACGAAACTACAAGAATTTTTAATTCCTCCAACTGTCGCTGCTACCTACTCCTCCTTAATGCGGTTCTGTTAGGGTCTGCAATTTCTCGACTCTAGTTACTCATGAATGAGTATCCGAAACGATGAATTTTGCTGTTATTGCGTTCGTTGTCGTTGTGAAATGTTTTCCAATTCCAACAATCTGAAACGCGGGGTTTTATTTAATTTCGGGGCGCCTTCTAGAGATTCTAGAGTTGATTCGGTTTCAAATCGCGATCGGTTAACCTCGTGTGCGTATAGAATAATAACAGTAAATGAAGCCGCTTACCGTTTTCGGTTCTAAAATGTTTCACTTCTCTTTGACGAACTAAACCGGACTGCGCCCATTTAAAGATTTAAACGATCGTATAGGAAGGCGTAGGAGTCTGCCCCAACTCAAACAATAACCACGTAATTGTTGAACACGCAGAAAAAACCCGCCAAGAATATTACCGGCTGGAAAACCCCTGATATAAAAAAATAAGCAGCGGCGTCTCGTGATATCAATATTTGGGGACATTTTGTATTAAAAAAAAAAACTAAAGCTATTTGCTTAAATCCATAAGATAGGTCATATGATAAGATTCGTAAATATGGTTCTTTTGGTATGTTTTTGTTTTTAGGGAAAACTAGCCCCAGACACCCTTGAAACATTGGTTTATAGTAGGTACGAAAATAAATGGGTAAGCTCCACAGAGCAACCGTACCAAGCCGTACAAACAAACCGATGAAGGTAAGTGGAAGCCCACAACGAGAGCCGGGGTCATAGAGTTTGGGGGTGAACATCTCCCGTTGTTTATCAAATTTCTTTTTTATAAAACGAAAATTTATAAGAAAATGCTAGTGGTGAATTGTAAAAGCAAAGCTGAATGTGTACGTGATTTGAATTTAGGTATTTCTTTCTTTACGTAAGCAAAAATGTGATTTAATAAATAGTGTATACTATAGGGTCTTCTTATTCGTATACTTTCATAATTCAAGAGTAGATTTACACTTTATGTGTCGATAGCGTTGCTACTTAATAGCAGTAAAATTGTGAATTCTTGCTGAAGTTAAAATAAGTGCATGATTTAAAAACTGCTGGCTAATCTAGAGTATTTTATTTGTCTATTTAAAATAATTGTCTATTTAAAATAATAGTATTTTGTGTCATTTGAATAAATTAAATAAAGTCATGGCTTGATTTGTCTGAATTCGGCCCTGTTAATGAATAGGGCTTTACTTATTCTCATACAAAAGACCAAATAAAATTAATAAATATCAACCGCTTTTCAGTTTAATGTATGTATATAGTATGTACTTCGATAATGGATTTTATATTAAAACTAATCTCATTAAAACAACATCTCCTGCCATGGTGTATTCAGATTTTTCGTAAAAAACAATCGCTATTATGATTTCTCGAATTTCAGTCATAAAACAAAAATCGCCGTAGGACTTGATTTTTCTAAGTAAAATGTGTTATTCTGATCTATGATATAGCTTTTGATATCCTACATTTGGGAAAAAATCCCGTGAATATTGGGCAATAAATAATTGGAGACTTAAATGGATCTTACTGTATTTTAATACGGGAATGTGGTGTACAACATATTGTAATGAAATTTTGTATTTGTGAATTTAAGATGACTAGTTTAAAAGTTCAAAAAAACTGTTTGATAATCAAATTTTGATTTCTCACACCATTTAAACTACCACAGAAGGCCATAATACATTGGAAATTCTAAAATTCTTCATATATTTAGGGAAAATCTTCAGAGCAGTATGATCATAAAAAAAAATTATCAAATTCGATTTACCCATTGCAAAATATTCGCAATTCGTATTTATTTCAGTAGTCCGGTGATAGCTGGTGCTGTTACAACCTCCGCTATATGTTGAATATGATATAATTTCATAATAAACTATGGCAAACGTGCGGAAGTGTACTACACTCGAACCCCTCTTAAGTCACCAAATCCGTGCATCATCGTCTCGCTTAAGTCGCGAAATTTAGTCTCTCTTAAGTCGCGATCATAACCTCAACTTTTTCGTGTTTTAGCTGCAAAAAGAAATATTTAGAGATATACCACAGCACTTGCTATAACGAAAAATGAGCCAACTGAACGAAAAAATCAACGTACGTATACCCAGTCGTGCGTAACAAAGTTCAATTTTCCACTTGAATGAATATTTTAAAGGTTAAATATTTTTAAAAGTCGCCTAACCTATTTTAAAGGTTAGGTGTCCATATTTAATGTGTTACACAATTTTTTTTTTCAATAAAAATTGTATTCATGCGAGAATCCAATTTCCAAACGTAGTTCTAAAACTTTTACAGGCGGCGACTTAAGAGGGATGGTTTCGTGACATAATAGGGGAAAACGTGGTGAAATAAGAGGGGTTGTGAATTAAGCGAAGGTGACTTAAGAGGGGTTCGAGTGTAGTTACTTTCGTGTATTACACTTGCGTACTATGGCACTACTCGTTTCTGCCAAGCTGAAAATTAGTAATTACCTGTATAATTATTAGAGACCACATTTTATGGCAACAAATTGCATAATCCATTGTTCACCTATGTAGATAAATTATAAATTCAATCTTATTTTATCTCCATGATACTTCCAGGAATAATAAAAAGAAGGTTAATTAGAACATTTCTTTAAAGACTCAATGCAGCACGATACAATGTTTTAGAAAATTTTGGAACGCATTAGACGACGAAGAGATGCTGGAAGACTACTTCCAGCAGGACAGCGCACTAATTCGCTTTTCAAAACACCTTGCCAAAATTTAAAAAACCTACATGCTAGAACGGCCTAAGTTGGCCGATCGTGCCGTAATTGAGAGGCGCGCGGCGGGCCTCTCATTAGTGTGTTTGAGGTGTTTACGTCGTTGGCATCGGTATTACACATTCCTAATAAAATGTCACAAGTGCAAACGCCAAAAAAACTACCATTTGCTGACAAAAGGTTTGTTCCAACATGTACTGGAATCATTTCAGAACCGTATGGAGTGTGCGCAAATTGAAATTTGCGTTCCAACAGAAAACAGACACACTGATTCCAGTATTAGTTCAGAGAACGTTCCAACACCAACCGAATTAACTCCAAATTGGTTCGAGAACGGTGAAATTAGTTCCTGATTTGAGGCTGGAACTGCAAGGGACTACTTTGTGACACATGCGATGTAACAACAAATTCGAACTTAAGGTAAATAAACCCTGAGCATAGGTCTGACAGATGATAGAAGAAACTAAAAAAATAAAGAAATATTTTGTTTTGGTGTGTAATTATTTGGTTGTGTATAAAAGTGATTATATGTTATTTATGTATACATTTAACGTGAGTGATCAAAATATCGTCGATTATTTGTAAAGCGAATCAAGTGAAGAGAACGATTTAAAACATTAAAAGTTTACATATTAACCATATTATATTGTTGACGTAATTCTCTTCTATACCGTGACCTAATTTACTTTACCTTCTACATCAACCTAGACTGATATGATTGAAGACAAAACACAAAAAGAATATTTACTATCATTCACAAGATATTAAAAAAACTATGACATTTTAAGAACGTAGATTTAAGGTTATGTTGACAGCACTGTTTACTTTTTTTTGTGGAGGGAGAAATCCGCTGTTTCATCACAGAACAGAGATTAGTTCTGAACTAATACCATGTTGACACGTGCAAAAAATCATTCATTACTCGTTCACGAACTGTTCGTAAATTTTCTGTTGGAACAAACCTAAAGTGAATTCATGGATGATTTCGAAGATTTATTTTATGATGGCGCAGCCGTAATAGGTAGAGTCTATAAGAAAAAACTGCTGTGTAGGGACCAACGCGATTGTAGCCGTCACGTAAATATGCCTTTGAGAACTCAGTTTATGTTCGACTTACTTATAATGCAAAGTGCCTGTACTGTACCCCTGAATGTACTCAATAAACAACCATTTCGTGAGTTCTGGAACAAATACGTTCCAGAGATGCCGTTAACAGGTCGCACAACGTTACGTAAATATTTACCAAGTGAATGCAGTGACTTACTAAAGTTGATTAAAAGTGCATTAAAAATACATGGCCGTGGTTATGTATTGAAGAGACATTTCCAACAAATAAAAGCTGTTATTTTACAATTCAGTCCTGCTGAAGCAGCAGCTATCAAGGAGAACCAGACCAAACTTCAAGTGTCCGTTGAAACAGCTTTAAAAACTATTCATAATAACTATCTATTCATAATAAATTAAATACTATTCATAATAAATTAAATAACGGTTTGCATAACGCCTTATAAAAATTAGAGAACAGTGCGTTAGCAGAGTCACTACAAATAGTGGACGAAGTAAATTCGCAACGGCAAGCTATGGTTGACGCAATAAATGAGCCAGTTAAAAATAAGTTCGAAAGGGTATTAAAGAAGACAAATTTGTAATGGTGTATCTACAGATCCGTTAAGTGAATGCAAATAATATTTTACTTATTCCTGTATTACATCAGTAGATGTGAAATGGTCGTTCTCAAAATATAAACATATATTTTCACCACAGCGAACAAGACTCTCGGGGTAGACTACAGAAACTTATATGATACTAAAAGTTTTTACGAATTTTCTTCAGTTCGTGTTAGTACTGTTAACCAAGCTACGTCGTCAAGCTAATGAAGAGGATAAGTTTTACATGTGTATATAGTTGTAAAATGTGAATTTATTGCTTTTGTTACTAATATTTAATATTAGTTACTTTTTATTACATGTATAATGCAATTTGATTGTGTGTGTATTACATGTGTGATTTTTTATGATATTATTATGCGTACGCCTATGTCCTGCGGCACATTTCGGCCAACTCTAGTCATAATTCAAGATGTGCGGGATTCCACGGCATACTTTAAGGAAGTTTTTTTTTGTCTTACGATACATCTACAAAGTACTAAACTGAATAATATATGTACCGCTAGCAGGATTGTTCTTTTGTTAAAGGTTGCAAAACTTCTGGAGATATTTTAAGGAAAAGCCAATGAACTGAATGTACCGCCACTGAGTAGCGTTTTAAATCAACAATGCGTTGAATCTGGTTATGCATGTGCGTACTCTAGTGAGATGGTTTAAATAACAATATAATTAATTTTCATCTTCATTTGTCGAGGTTTCGTTTATCTCAACATACAAGATGTTTTTAAAATAGGTGGCCAAAATTCGAGGACACATAGAGCAAGTGAAATGAAGTGGACACAGGGTTTTAATAAGTTTTCTCGTGAAATGCTTCCTAAAGGAGTTATCCCTCAAACGGGTGCCCAGAAAAAAGATGCCGATGACGTCATATTTAGAAAACAATAGACTTTTTTTTATTGAGAGTTGTGTATTTTTTGAAAAACGAAATCGATAAAATGTTCGAGTACCATTTGTAAACACTTTCCTTGAAAGAGATACCTACTAAATTTACTCCATAGGTATGTACCTTATTTACACACTGTATATTCTTCTCAATATCAACATATATATAAGTACTGTTTTTCTATTTAAAAACATCATCTTCTAGAAAAAGCAATATTCCTAGGTATGCCTAATCATCTATCGATACATTTTTACATTCGATTATATTCTTCGAATACATGTTGCTATGGCTACAATGTTTTTCCTCGAAAGTTGCTCGTATTTGTCAAGAAATTTACGGGGTCATCTATAGTTACGAAGATAACCAGTCAAGGTCGCAATATGATTGTATTAAGTAATTAACATATGTAAGTCTATGTTGCACGTACCGTAAAGTACCGGATAGAGTTCTGAAAATCGAACGCGTAAGAAGAAAACAAGCAAATGATATCATATTTTGAATTAATTACCAGAAATAGGACAAAAGTGTGTTTTGGAAGTGGTTTCTGCGTTTGGACTTTGGTATCATTAATACGAGTACTTTGAATTTGAAAAAAAATTGGAACGGAAGCAATTTCTTTTTTTTTTTTAAAAAAAACAATCTAAAATGTACAGTCGATACATGAGACCTAGATATAAATGGAGATTACAGTTACACTCATCATAATAAAATCCTATATTTAAATGTAATGTATTTCCATTCTAAATTGAAAATAGGTAGAAAAAAGCAAGGTTGTCAGATATATTTTTTAAAATTGCTAAGCTCACTATACAAGTATACTTCATACTTCAGTAAACTGTTAGTTCGTGACGTTCTTAGAAAGCTAGTTTGGAAATATTTAAAAAAAAATACATAGATATAAATGTATTAGTTAGCATTAAAATAAAGCGTTTAAAATTGCTGGAAAAAAATAATTATACATTAAAACAACTTTATGTATATTACTATACTTAAGAAAATTTTGAAGAGCCGGCAACGCGATGCCGCGAATGAGCTGCGGATGCCGATCCAATATACTATTGAATTGCTTTGTATCTAATACACCTTAAATACTTATTCGGTCCACTGTGCCATACAATTTTTTACGACGTCGTTAAAATGATTTACGACTTTAGGAATGCTACTTGTTTAAGACGCCAGTGACGTGTATTTCTGCTAGGTTTATTAACAGACAATTTTTTGAGATTGTCTGGCTAAATGAGCATTATTTACAGCAAATTATATTACAAATATTAAGAGTTTTGTATGCAGGCTAATTTTAATCTCCTATATTGATTTAAATGAAAAAAATTATATCACAATTTTCGAATTTATAAAAGATATATGCACGCCCATGGAATCATAAAGTTGCACTGCTTTTTTTGTTCCCCAGGCGTATTTATCATTTTCAATTAAAAATAGAACGACTATACATGTACATATGTTTTTTAATAAAACTATCGACACGGAAACTAAGGACTACTGTCAATAGCCATTAGTTGACAAATAATAAATAATTTTTAACATCCAAACGTCTCAGTACCGAAATATGTTATATGAGCACTAAAAAAATACTCTTTCTTATTTGTTCGTTTATGACTTATTAGTAAAAGCTATAAAAGGATAATAATACAATAAACAAATATTATTCTGTGTACGGGTGGTTTAGAATAATAAAATGCTGGTGAATATTTTTTCTTTTAAAATTCCACAACTAGTCAAAATTTATACGTTTTCTGATTATACGTAAATACATATACGTAATATTTAATATTAACTGATAAATAATTATACCGAGCGTTTCAGTCTTTCGTAGCAGGATTTTAACACCTAATAGACTTTTTTTAAATTAACAAAAAAATTAACAAAAAAAGTTTATGGAACATAGATCTTCAAACACTATGTAGTTTTCGAGATACAGGTTGTTTGAATTAAATTTAAATATCGTAAACATATTTCAACGTATTTCATTAAATGTTGGTATACGGGTTTTTTTTTTTGGTATAGGAAAAACTACTATTAAAACGATGTATTACAGTAAAACCATGTTCGTTTTACTGTAGCCGCTAGAGGGCGCTCTGGATTGTACTCTTTACGGATTAGAATGATCAGAATTATCATGATCATATTATGATTATTTTATATATAATACGTTGAAAAATGTTTACAATATTTAAAATAGCCTATTTTTAAAATTTAATTTGAATACCCTGTATCTCGAAAACTAAGAATTAGAAGACCTATGTATGTTTATATGAACTTTTTATATTAATATTAAAACTTCTATCAGGTGTTAAAGTCCTTCTACAAAAAACTGAAACACCCTGTATACATCAATTAAATAATTGCAGCCATACAGTAGGTGAACTATTCATTTTTTTATTTTTTTTTTATTTCTTAATATCGCCAAATCCAAATTAATATCCACACATTAACAGTAACTAATTTCGTGTAGGTACCAAAAAACAACTTGAAAAGAAATGAACTTCGATTTAATTATTGTGATAAATCAAATAACTTTTTGTAATAAACAAAGTTTTTGAGTAGTTTCAGTGTATTAAAAATGTTTCATTATGAAAAAAACAAAAATCTGTTAAAAAAAAAACTATCAAAAAACGAATAAAAATAACGAAGACAACAATAAAAAATTACAATATCCGTCTTCGACAAAAAAAAAAAAAAAGTTAAAACTGAAGAAGACACAAAAGTTACTTCTAAAATACCGGTTAGTCGGCTAGGCAATACTCGTAAATCCACTCACCTTGTTCTAAGAAGTTATCCCTGAAAAATTCCTCTACAACGTGCTGGTAACTGCTGCATACGACTGAACAAACCACTTTGGCAACGGGCTATGATAGCTGGTAAATAATAAGTACTTCTTGTTTTCTTTTTGGCCCCCACTCTGAAGGACGGCACCAATGTCGTTTTTTTTTATCTTGGCTTGGGTTCGATTGCTGCCTCCAACAGCGCTCCTACGGCATAAAGCCGGAGACAAGGGACAGACGCGACTGTATTTCAATATTACTAGTTAAAAAGCTGCTAGAAACTGTATAATGGGCCTCGGTGTTTGAAAACTGCTAGTTTTATTTAGTTCTATTATTGTAGGTTTTATTAGTTGTGTAACAGTGATGAGAGACAAGTGAGTTCCACTCGACAGGGCTCATGTGTATGAAATACGTATAGTGTATTCCGAAAGCCTCAAAGAATTATAACATGGATATCAGTTATTCTAGACGCAAATCCTTGGACACGCAACTTTAATTTATGGATTACTTCATCCATATATGGATTTGACAGAAACATTACCACAGCGTTTAGAGAAATAGTGCATCTTTAGTTTTTTTTTTTTTTTTTAGGAAACCTCCATTTTTATACCAGAAATGAAAAACACCTACTGATTTTCCCGACAGGTATCGATTATGTACACAAGAAGAAATATTAGAAAATTATAGATGAAATAGATAATCATCGACAGCCGTGATTTAAAATAAGCTTAAGGAATTTAGGACACGACTAATTTATTATCAAGATGCAAGACAGTTGCAGATTACAAATTTAATCTAAAAATGAATTTGTACGGATCGTCGAAACTATTTATGGTATTTTTTTTCAACTTCATATAATTGTTAAACTCTGTTTTAAATTGTTATCTACGTGTTGATGTATTATTTTAGGTTTTGTTAACTTTTAGAATTGGTTAATTTAATGGTATATTTCTTAATCTACAATTCTATGGCGCACCCCACGTCACTGATGCGTCATTCTATCGCATTTGAAGCCACTTTCCCTAATTTTCACTCATTGACGACGTTTCTCCCAATAGAAATATAAAGCACATTCTTTTAAGTAAATATATTGACATAGTATCTTTAACCGAACAAACCAAACCTCATTGTACTAGAATCCCTATTTGGTCCCCTAGCTGCGCCACAGTTTCGTAAACGAAAATCCCAAACCCAACTTAGTATTAGGCATTATCATCATGAGGAAACCGGCTATTCGATATCCAAAACGATAAGCATAAACAAGAATTTTATCAACTTGTCATTAGTTTTCTGCCTGTCATAGTTAGGGGCCATTCAAAAATCATTATTTGTAAATTTCATGGCAAGCAATTATCCGTAATCACTAGGGTTGGCGGATCGTGCCGCAATACGAGGTGAAGTATAGGTCAACACTACGAGAGTAAGTGAAGCATAAATAGGGGGTGTGCCCGTGAGAATTCAGTTTATGCTCGACTTACTTTTAATGCTAGGGGCCCGTGATGTACCCCTGAATGTACTCCATAAACAATAATTTCGTGAGTTCTGGAACAAATTCGTTATAGCAATAATTCGTCGACTATAGCAATAAAACTATAGAAACTTATCTGGTGCTGCAAAATTATGCTAATCTTCTCCAGTTCGTGATATTATTGCTAACAAAGCTACGCCGTCAATCTAATTAAGAGGGTACGTTTTACATAAGTATATACATATGTGGTTATAAAGTGTGAATTTATTGCTTTTGTTACTATATTTAATATTAGTATACAATTACTAATACTTTCTTGTTTTACACGTATTAGGTATATTATGATGCGTACGCCTATGTCCCGCGGCACGTTTCGGCCAACTCTAAATCACTCTTAATGACACTCCGCCGACTAAGTTGGATTTCCATATTATTAACGTTTCTGAGGCAGGAATATTTTTAGATTATCTGCAAGCGGTTTCCGAGTAATAATCGATATACAGGGTGTCCGTTTTTATGAGATTGCATTAGTAACTTCTAAACTGTAAGAGACACGAGGTCGATTAGATCAGACAAACATTGCACATTTTATGACCATAAAGTGAATACAAAAATTTAAACAAGTAAACACAATGCCACATTTGACCGTTTGCAAGTTATCTGTAAAACTTAAAAATGGTGTTTTCCAGTTTTTATCAGAATGTTTTTTAACTCACTGAAAATTCATCATGTAATCTACTCACAAAAATTAAGGGAGCAAAAAAAATTTCTGACGGGTTGTATCTAACAAGTGAAAAATGGTCGTATCGCGAATTTAAAAAAAAGCGTTTTGAAGCTCCAAGACTCTAGTTTTCGGATCTGTAGGCCAACATTTTTTTAGAAGCTACGGTTTTAAAGAAATAGCGCGAACAAAAATTTTTCCAAATTTTTAACCTTCTTTTTCTCGCTCCACGGACTCGGAAATTTGTTTTCGGTTAAACAACCGTATGGACCAGATAGCCTGTTTATTCAGCTTCAATTTCCTTTTTTTAATTGTTTGCTACCACTGGCGGATCCAGTTTGCTACCCTTGTCACCCTTAGAAATTCCAAAAAGTATTCTTGTGATAGTCGGTATTTTTTGTATAAATGGATTTTTCATTGAAATTCTGTGCCAGGAAAACGCGTGACCTTCAAAATTTTCAAAACTCCAAAGCTCTCGCGGTCTTATCCTACGTTTATTAAGACAGTTTCGAAACTGGAATAAATCTTCTATAAAATTCTGTCAGACATTAAAATAATTTTTTCCACCATCGATATCGACTTAACGAAAATTTGAAAAAAGTGACTTTTTCCCTTGTTTTGGTAAATCGACTATATCTTAGCAAATATTGATGGGGAGGCTAGGACTTTTAGGAATGTTTACACCTCGATGTACCCCCAATAGCCCTGTAAAATGCAGATCGATCCATTGAGCGGTTTTTCCGGGCCGATTATTCAAAGGTTTGAAAAAATTAAAGGAGCAAGATTTTTATTCTTAAACATTGTGTAATCTTCATAAAAATGGAAAAAACAATTTTTTTGCACTTTTCTCTCAATTCTACATCAATCACTTGAATTAAATTTGACATCACTTAAATTTGAAAAAAAAATCGAAAATTTTCAAAAAAAAATTGAATGCTGAGGTGTTCCCGCAAAAAAAATAGATAGTGATTTTGAATGTCAACCGCCGGCATTTGCGTTACCCAAAACGTACCACGTGGATCTTGCAAGGTCGGATTTACGCTTCTTTTGTGCACGTGATTGGTGATTGTTTATGTTTTTTTTTTTCAGAGAAATGAGACCCCGTGATTCGTCGCTCGCTCGCTCTAATTCTTCGCTCTAATGCAGCTAAATTTCATAAAGTGTGGTAATTCTGACGCAGTCGACTCCCCATGCTATCCCAGACATGCTCGATAGGGCTGAGATCAGGACTCATCGCTGGATGCCGCAACAACGTTATGTCGTGTCTTTCGAAAAACCGACGGGTGATGTTCGCTGTGTGAGGGCGAGCATTGTCTTGCATGAGAATGAATCCCCTAGCATTCTCTAGTTGAGGCAACACAACGGGTCGCAAGATTTGGTCAATGTATCGCCTAGCGTTTAGATTTTGGGGGACAATTACTAAAGAAGTTCGCGTAAATCTCGAAACTCCGCCCCAAACCATCACCGATCCTCCATTACAAGCTGCTACGGGCCGAGTAAAATTTTGTGAAAAACGCTCTCCCTGAGGACGCCAAACTCGGGATCTTCGGTCATTACCATACAGGCAAAACCGAGACTCATCAGAGAACAGAACATTGTTCCATTGCCTCATGATCCAGTGAACATTTGATGAATGTAAGCCAGACGGACTCGACGATGTGCGGCTGACAACAGCGGCACTCGGACGGCTCCCTCAAGATTGAGTACCATTTTTTCGAAATCAAACAAAGACCACATGAGGATTTTGTACAAATTTTGTACATTTTTGTACAACCAAGAATGATTTTTGTACACCCTGTTTAACGGGCCGAAATCGAAATTAAAAATGGTACTCAAAGGACCCCGCACAAAATAAAGACACACTCGCGCACACGCACACGCACACACACGCGCACACAAGCACGCACGCACACACACGCACACTCGCACGCACGCACACCACGAACCTTCTGCACTGTCCAAGAGGGCGGGAAGGTGAACCTCGACGCGGTGCGTCCCCAGGTGGTGGATAGATGGGTCCCGACGTTTGTTCGTAAACGTTGGGTGGGAGCATAGTGAAAACTCCCGCGAACCAAACACTAACCATAAATCAAAAGAGAAAGCCTCACAGCTACACCCACACTCATTCACACACAACGGCGCTCGTAGAGGCAATTAATGCCCTTCTAACCTCTATATCTCAAAATCTGTCCATTTTTGGGTCTTGTGCCCATGACAACTTTTAATCATGGGGTCATAACCTATAACATATAAAAATTTCAGAAGTTTTTAATGAGGTCAGAAATCCTATTATTTTATGCGGGGTCCTTTGAGGTCTGTGTACACTTTTTCCAAAATGAAATTTGAATTATACCATTAAAAAGATCGAATTTTGTACATTTTTGTACACCCAAAAATTATTTTTGTACACCCTTCAAAAATGAAAAAAATCAAGTGTCAAAAGTAGTACACAATTCTGACAATTTTAAAATTCATGTGTTTATACGTCATCATATAGAGTGATTTTTGTACATTTTTGTACAACCAAGAATTATTTTTTGTACACCCTGTTTAACCGGCCGAAATCGAAATTAAAAATGGTACTCAAACTTGAGGTCTGTGTACACTTTTTCCAAAATGAAATTTTAATTATACCATTAACAAGATAAAATTTTGTACATTTTTTGTACACCCAAAAATTATTTTTGTACACCCTTCAAAAATGAAAAAATCAAGTGTCAAAAGTGGTACACAATCCTGACAATTTTTGAACACTTTGAAAAATTCATGTGTTTATACGTCATGATATAGTGATTTTTGTACATTTTTGTACAACCAAGAATTACTTTTGTACACCCTATTTAACCGGCCGAAATCGAACGAAATACAAAAATAGTACTCAAACTTGAGGACTGTGTACACTACCAAAAACAAATTTTAAACAAGTAGTGAAAAGATGTGTACACCCTCCAAAAATGAAAACATTCTAATCTAAGACTCAATTTTGACAATTTTTGAAAACTTTGGAAAATCCATATGTTTATACGTTATCACATACAGCCATAGTACAAAGCAATATATGTATATAATAATATATTATTACCGAAAAAAAAGCAGTAAAGAATGAACCAAAATATAAAAAGAATATAATAAAAAAAACTTTACCTGAGTGTAACAAAGTCTTATCATGTTATCATAGTACATCTAATAAGGAATTCCAATCTTAGGTATAAGAATTATATATACAATCATATTTTATGGTAAAGAACAGTTAGAAATAAAAGTGATCACAAAGGAAAAAGTCAAGTAACAAACTAGTTCAATAATTATGTATATTATCGTTCAAATTTATGTAAATTGTTTTCACACTGTGTACACTAGCACCACAGTCTCGCTTCCTGAGCACCAGAGCCTCGTATCCTTTAAAGTCGTCATATAACTCCCATTTGGAGTCAGGGCGAAGGCAGTAAGCCATATCGTGTCCGATCTCCTATATATTATGACGTATAACGTATGAATTTTTTCAGTTTTCAAAAATTGTCAGGATTGTGTACCACTTTTGACACTTGATTTTATCATTTTTGAAGGGAGTACAAAAATAATTTTTGGGTGTACAAAAATGTACAAAATTCGATCTTTTTAATGGCATAATTCAAATTTCATTTTGGAAAAAGTGTACACCTCACAGACCTCAATATTGAGTACCATTTTTAATTTCGATTTTGGACGGTTAAATAGGGTGTACAAAAATCATTCTCATTCAGATCGCACTCCAGCCTCACGGAGACGATAACGAACCGTTTGTAGAGAAATGTTTCCCGGCCGCTGTCGTCGTCGTTGTTGTTGCTGTCGACGGTTTGGGAAGTTCCGGGCAACAACGTTCGCATGAAAAAAAAGGTTATAGACGAACGCATTTCATTTTCAAAAAAAAAAATTTTTGAAAAATTTCGATTTTTTTTCTTTTTTCAAATTTACCAAGTGACCGATGCAGAATTGAGAAAAAAGTGGAAAAAACGATTATTCCATTTTTATGAACATTACACAGTATTTAAGAATAAAAATCTTGCTCCTTTAATTTTTTTCAAAATCGGCCCGGAAAAACCGCTCGATGGATCGATGTGCAGATTTATAGAGCTATTGGGGGTACATTGAGGTTGTTGGAAGTTGGTAAAAAAGCAAATTGTTTATTGCGTCATTGAGGGTGGTAAAAAAGAGTGGGGAGGATTGGGGGTTGGTTCATTTGTGGTCAGATCCATTGTAAATGATATATAAATAAATAAATCAAAAAAATTTTGATTTTTTTACCAAAAATAAATTAGGCCGAAAACCGGCCTTAGGGACTCCTCCTTTATCGCAGTTTCCGAAACTGCCCTTCAGTTTCCTGTACGATCATTGGTTGCTGAGATATCGATGGTTGAAGACGAAAGGGTCCTTTTGTCTCCAAAAGGAAATTGAAGCTGAATAAACAGGCTAGCTGGTCCACACGGTCGTGGAGCGAAAAAATGAAGGCTAAAAATTTGGGAATTTTTTTTTGCACTAATTCTTCGGATTGCGTTAAAACCGTGGCTTCTAAAAAATTTTGGCCTACAGATCCGAAAACTAGTCTTGGAGCTACAAAACGTTTTTTTTAATTCGCGATACGACCATTTTTCACTTAGTTTTACAGTAGGGTCGCGGTAATCCGAACGGAATTGGGGGAAGGTGGTGTTCGAATTATCAAAACGTTCGAATTATCGAAACGATTACCTATTGTAGCTATTTATTGAAAAAAATGCTGAAATGTTTGTAGAAAAAACTGATGTATTAACACACTTTATTCATTTTACATTAGGTAGGCATTACTGCTATTAGAGAGGGTTATTATAATCAGCTGGTGACGGCCCCGTAAATAGTGTTACTATGACAACATTATATCGCTCATTGGAAGGGAGGCGGAAAACGCCATGTGCAAGCCCGTTCGGATTAACCTGGTATTCGGATTATCGCGACCCTACTGTAATCGACTCTTTGCAACAAAAATAGTTCAATTTAATATGTTACATTGTGCCAACTTCAAATCGAGATTTGAAAGACGTATTTTTATTTGTAATCTTGTTTATAACCTTTTGAACTTTCATTTTCGTTATTTACTTTTTAAATTGCCACTTGTTAAAAGTTTGACAACAAAGTTTTGTTTCGAGCTTCGACATAACCGCTATTTCCATCTCTCTCGTTCATAGCCAGATTTGATGTTTTTTTTGAATGGCTTTATTATAAACAATGAGCCAAACTGTTGACAAGTGGCTGTCACAATTATAAAATAAATAATCTATCTATCACAGTTTTGACAATTAAATAAGGCTATAAATTTAAGATAGAATAGAAGCCATTTTTTGAAGAAGATACATATATGACTCGTTATATCATCATATGAATCACATCATAGTACAATTTATTTGTTTTGTTTTCCGTAGTGATCCATGAACAGTGCGATAAAGCGTCACTTGTTTATGTCGAATCGCACAGCTATGTACATACATACGTAACTAGACGGAATTACATACGTATTCTATTTCCATTCTAAATAGAAAATAGGTAGAAAAAAGCAAGGTTGTCAGATATATTTTCTAAAATTGCTAAGCTCACTATACAAGTATACTTCATACTTCAGTAAACTGTTAGTTCGTGACGTTCTTAGAAAGCTAGTTTGGAAATATTTAAAAAAAAATACATAGATATAAATTTATTAGTTAGCATTAAAATAATGCATTTAAAATTGCTTGAAAAAATAATTATAAATTAAAACAACTTTATGTATGTTACTATACTTAAGAAAATTTTGAAGAGCCGGCAACGCGCTGGCCCGTGCTCCATTAGACTACACACTGGCCAACGATCTAATAGACTATTGTGCGCTTCGAATACATACATTGCTTAAATAAATACTTATTCGGTCCACTGTGCCATAAAATTTTTACGACGTCGTTAAAATGATTTACGACTTTAGCCACTCTACTTGTTTAAGACGCCAGTGACGTGTATTTCAGCTACGTTTATTAACACAGACAATTTTTGAGATTGTCTGGCTAAATGAGCATTATTTACAGCAAATTATATTACGAATATTAAGAGATTTGTATGCAGGCTAATTTTAATCTATATTGATTTGAATGAAAAAAATTATTTCACAATTTTCGAATTTATAAGATATATGCACGTCCATGGAATCATAAAGTTGCACCGCTTTTTTTGTTCCCCAGGCGTATTTATCATTTTCAATTAAAAATAGAAGGACTATAACTAGAAAGTCTTTATAAAAACCCTATATTGACAAAAGGCATTTATGTACGATCAATTAATATAAGCAAATTTAATTTTCAGACTGCGTTGCGTATCGTATAATAAAGTTTACTGTTATCTTTTTTCAACCCAACTACTGTAAAATAATGTTAAACAGTTAATATTACTTTAAACAGCTGTGAAACAATTTTAAAATATCTAATAGGAATACTATGTTGATATGACAACAGCGAAACAAGGCAGAACGAATAGTCCAATGGTTCGGCTTCGGCATACAAAATTTCGGCGAATCACAGACACAGACAGACCTGCATCTGCGTATGTCAAATTCAAACTGCGCCAGCGCTCGGGGACTAGACGTTTGTTGTCGTTTGGTTAATTTATATTTTTTATTAGTATGCGAATAGTTGTTCGAAGGAGATGTACTGGCGTATGTGTTTTAGCTTACACACATACAATCTACAATTTCAGCCATTGCCTTGGCAGACAATGTTGGGTTGTCATTGACAGTAACCAAAATATTTATGTCCCTCTGTTCGACCTCGTCATTTACCGGCATTTTTTCTGTGGGATCTAGGTGAAACATAACCACGTTTTTCGAAATTTTTAACGGTCCGATTAATCGTTGATATCGTCGGTGAGGGCTTATCGGGAAATTTTTCGTTAAAAATGGCTTTAATATTCCTTACAGACCGACCACCAAAATACCATTTAATTATTTCAACTTTTTCGTCAATGTGATAAATATCCATTTTTATTTTTATGAGTGTATGTATGTAGTGCTTCTACAATATGCTCGTAATAACGCACTTTTCTAATCAGGCACTAGACCAGAATAAAATATAAAATGGTATTTCAAATTTTAACTCAAAACAGCCCTACCGACAAATCGGATGCCTTTCATACGCCTGCGCTAGCGACTGGATTACGATTGGTTCTCACCTCATGTTTACATCTATTCAACAAAGAAGTTAAATTATCAATTGCCCTTCATTCGGCTATGTACGCATTAGGGTGCCGCTTACTGTATATTATTTATAAGTCCGCTTTACAGTTCGCAATTTTTATTGCCGGCAAGAAAAATTGCAGCAATTTTTATTGCGCGCACGCGTATTGCGAACTGTAAAGCGGCCTTTAGAATGTGGAAATTAAATTGATGTATGTATGAAGAAAGACATGCAAAAAAAGTCATTGAAGTTATGAACGAGATAAGTCAGAAATAGCCTGTCGAAGCTTTTCGGTTATGTCAAACTTTTGACAAGTGACTGTCACAATTGTACAATAAATAATGGATGTCATATAATGTAACAGCTTTGACAATTAAATAAGGTTATAAATTTAAGATAGAATAGAAATACATCCTTTGATGTTTTTTTTTTTGGATGGCTCAATACAATATATGTACATAGTGAAAAATGTGACAATATATAGGGTGCTCCATTCCAAATATAACACAAGTTAATCTTTTCTTAATATCACGGTGGTCTTTTGTTTTTTTGGTCAACATATTAAAAATTTTCAGGAAAAATCCTGCCGTATTTTTCTTCTACGTCAAGAAATAAACTTTTTTTAACACGTTGAGCGCGGATATTAGCCGGGGCTAACAAACGTAACGCTCTCTGAGGTACGTGTGTTAGCCCAAGCTAACACAGTCCTTGGCAACCATAGCGTCACAATTTCTACCTGCTAGGGACTGATGGGGGACGAACTCGGGGTAGGGTTGTTAGCCCGGGCTACAACCCTAATATATAAATTTTTTATATTTATCCTTCATTATTGAGGTCATCAAAACGATTTTAGAAGAGGGGAAAAAAATATCCGTACCCCGCGGTTGAAATGAAGGTTGTGCTCCACGCTCAATGTGTTAAGGGTGACAGATTACAAGGAAAATTAAAACACAAACATATAAAGACTCTTATCTAGTTTATTATATAATAAATATTTTAACATAAAATAAAGTTTATCATATAATAAAAATTGGACATGTATAACAAAAATTTTTTGGCAGTTTTGCAGACGAGTCAAGATGACAAATCTCGCTCGAAATTCAGTTAAAATACGTACCACTTACATCATACACAAACATCAAACAACAAACGCGTAAATTCAGAATTTATCAAAAGATAATCCTGAATTCAACACACAGACTCGACGATAAAAGACAAACAATCTGAATGAAATCCAACAACTAACATCGAGAGCAATCTTGGTGCTACCTCAATATATAATATTCTTTCCTGTATATGATCATGTCACGTCCCTCCCTCCTGGGGTCCGGAAGATGCGAATGGAACGTGCGGAACACCGGGTCGTATCTGAAAATTTAAAAAAAAATAACAAACCGGCTTCAGACATGATAGAAACTACTGACGAGCCCAATCTGTTTATGATCCGCATGTCGAAGCCCTTGTACGTTATTATGTAGGTAGGCATCGACTTGATGTTCGGATAGTTCTCGTCTATCCAACAATGCGGGCACTCATAGAATATGGCCGATTCGTCTTTGTATCCAGGTAAGTTGTCGAAGTTGGGCTCACAGGTCAGCATCCGCACCGAGACGTTCTTATGAAGGTGGCTGCAAGATTATTTGAAATGAGTTCGTGGTTTTATCATAGTAGTGGAATTTGAATTTCTCGCATCTTGGTCTCATGTACCTCTGCCCATGTAGGGCTCATGTCTGCCCATGCACTACATCGAATTTTGAAGGGTTACGAAAGGGAAACCGCGGCCATGATTTTGTACGCCAGATTTCCTCTAACCAGATTTCTCAAAGACATCCCCTAAATTCCTTGAGAGTTCCCCCTAAATTCTTCTAAAACTAAGACTTCCTCTGAGCTAAGATTTCCTCTGAATTCCACAAGATTTTCCCTGAATTACTTGAGCGTTCCCCCTGAATTCCCTCAAGACTTCCTCTGGGTTCCCCAAGACTTTCCCTCAATTTCTTGGTTATGGTCGGACTTCCCAGACCATGTACACTAGACTGCTAACATGGTTTTTTCCCTCGAGAGGTTATTACTAGACCTTAATGTAAGGATATATACAGGGTGCCTACTTTTATTTATATCCTACCGTCACTTTTAAGATTCATATCCATGGCTTGCTACGATTTTTTTGTACCCTCAAAATTCAATATAACCATTATAGATTTGGTAATGTTCTGAGTTTTCTGGGTTTCCTCAGAACTGTAAAGCAAATGCGTTACCGAAATAATCTTAAGTCGCTCCCAGTGCGCCATGGCAAATAATAATAATAGCCACTCCTTCCCGCACAGGTCCCTGAGAGGACCTAAGGGGTTACTCTTCGGAGTAATTATAGGGTGAGTATTATTACTATTATTTAACTATTTTTTTATTTGAAATCTGAATCCACAATGTTAAGGAGGGGGTATTCTAGTCTACAAATTTGAAAAAAATCGAATTTTTTTTCATATTTCCAAAGTTTAGACATTCAAGAATATGCCCTTAAAAGGATTTTTCAAAATTTCAATTATTTTATGAGTTACAGCCATTTTTGTGACGCGGCATCGGCTCCGGTCCGACCGGAACAAATGAACAATAGACGGTAGGCGCTGCCCGAGTACTTACGAAACACGAAACGTATTTAGTCGGAATCTTTTCGTCTTAATATTTATTTCAAATTAGTTTTGAGTCAGCCTTCAAGCAACGTGGACATGCTAACTGAGTAAAATTGCCAGAAACTTGTCTCAAAACTTTAAACGCGTTTTTTCTCAAAACTACTTTCTTCGAGTTGGCGTGCACGATATCTCAAGTTCTAATGAACCGATTTATTTTAAATTTGGGGTGAATGTTCTTTATACATTCCTCTATCGCCTCAATCACGCTCAGATCAAAATTTTTACTATTTTTAAAAAAAATTGGAATTGTTAAAAAAACATGCAAAAAAAATTTTTTCCAAACGGCCGCCATTTTATGAAAAAAATTTATTTTGACTTTTCTAAGGTTCGGGCTATAGGGGCATCTATACTAATTAAGAATCCGTTCGGCTTTTTTGTTTCAGATGACCAGAAGGGTTGAAATCATGCACGCCAGGACACCCTTTTTTTTTGGACCCCCCCACTTTGCCAGCTCATAACTTTGTCAATTTTGAGTATTTTTTTTTCAGTTAATTTTTTATGTTATATTAAAATATCAATAAACAAATGATAAAAAAATGGATAGTAAAAATATTTTTTGTTTCCTTTGTACAGAGCTTCAAAAACCGCCCGAAATTCATGCCTCTAGGCTAGAATACCCCCTTAATCAGGACTCGTCAAAACCCTCAATCTCAAAGTTGAGTCAAAAATCAAGTTTGAGAGTAGCTAAACGAGTCAAGTGTGTCATGGAATTATGTCAAGACAGTTGAATGTTATCTAATAGTTATCATTTAATTTAATTTTGACCTAACTGCCAAAATAGACAAAAAATATTTTTGGTCACTACTTATTTGTAAATGTAAAATTGATTATCTTGAAAAACGAGGAATTTATGGATTTGCACATAAATGAACATACCCTGTAGACCAGGCGGTATCCATTTTCAAACGAAGTAGTTTGGACTTTTTCCATATGATTCCTAATTTTTATTGGAATGCCTCTCGAATATCATAGGAAATAATCATTTCGATATGCGTCAGTTGAAGAAGTTTTAGAAAATTTGTAAAATCTCTAAAATATCCTATATATCTATTGTAGAGAAAAGTCGAAGAGAGAAAAAAGTTTTACTCCTCAGAATTTTCGCATTCATAATGAGGGCCCAATACATTTGAAACGCATAGTACTGAAATATTTCTAATTAAAATAGTAACCAATTTATCTAACCTTATTGATTTTAAAGTGTAAAAATCTTAAGTCTTATCAGTCTTGGTAATTGATATCATACATTTTAAGGCCATTTTGCTAGGTAAACAATCACAAGCAAGGTGGTGGAAACACATTTAAAGCACACAGAAAATTATAATAAGTAAACAAATATTTTTCAAGGGAACCAAACTTCCTTTGAATCTGAAAATTTTAAAACAAATATATGTATAGACAGACACTTTTATGATTTCTTTTTCCATTTTTGTGTTTTTTTTTTTATTGCTATTACGATTTAGGTCTAATAAGCACTCCCCTAAAGAGCGAATTTCAAATTCCACTGTGCCGCTGTCACGAATTTACCTGTACATAGGAGTCGAATGACAAGGCATCAGGAACAACAGACTCGTATCTTCTGGGCAATCATATAACATTGGCCGCAACGCCCTTATAATGTTCATGGGGCCGGTCTGGTGGACCATGCTGAAGTACACGGCGGGTATCGCGTTACCGACGAGCATGAAGATGACGACGGTCCAAACCTCCCACCTGCGACAAGTATACAATGAGCCGTTTACAATAAAAAAATATATTTCACATTCTGTCTGTTCAAAACGTACTTTTGCTCTTGTGTATACATTTTGCTGTCCTAAAAAAGTTTCATTTGTTTGTAATACCATCTGATTCTAAAATTAAAAGTTGTAATTTTTTTTTTTTGTTGTTCAAAAGTTCAAAATAGTTGTCCAAAGATGCCGTGTCTTAGCGCGTGACATCAGGGGAGCTTGACTGGCTGCTAGAAATTGTTAAACCTAGACAAACACCAATATATATCTACCCATCTACCACGCCGCCATTTTATTGGCGGCTTTGGTATTATACTTACATATATATGACTTTAGCGAACTCTGCATCATACTGTCAGGGTTAATGTCGATTAAACTGAGATTATGGTAATTAAATGCCAGTGTTCGATTATACTAAACGTCTCCCAGTTATAATATTCAGGGATAATATTTTTTTGGCGCTTCCTATTATATACCTAAGTAAATACTCTGTGAAAAAAAAATATGTTCTTAGTGATTAGGGAGGATTAAATTTTAATATATTTCTATTGTAAAAATAGCTCACCAGAGTTTAACAATTAGTACACATTATTGTCATTAATAGGTGAAGTAGCTATTATTAATTTTGAATGTCACACAATTGTCCAGATTTTTTAAAATTAAAAATAGGTATAGGTAAATTAGAACCTTCTGCGTAAAAACAAATTCAGGGTTGAACACTTTTAACTACTTAACAATGAACCACTTTTTTGCACTCAATGCGCATTCACTTTTACGGAGAATTTTTTTCAACAGCATGGGATGACAATGGATAACTCCTTGTTATCATTATTTCTAATATTTTTATGACCAAATATGAATCCGAAACCAAAAAAAAATTTGCGTATTTCCCCAGGGTTTTTCACAAATTCATATTTTTTTACATAGAAGGCCAATTTAAATAATTTTGTTTCAAAATTAAGTGATCGTTTCCCCAACTATAAGGTTTACGAATGAAGTTCAGAAAAATGAACAATTGCCATTTTTAGATTAGTTGTTAGAAAGTCTGAAAATAAGTTAGAATTTGATCTATACAAAAAAAAGTACCGCTCCTGACATAAGTATATAACTTAGCAAGTAGTATATAACTTAGCAAGTTTCCATTTTTTAATACGTCATTTGTTAAACCTAGGTTCAAAGCCAAAAGCCATTTTACAATTTTAACCTAAGAAAATATCTGTTAAAATGTTCCTAATCAAATCACATGTAGATATTACACGTACCGATGTTATAATAATAATAGTCTCGCCTCGTACGTCTGCAACGGGTGCGCTCTGATTAGACGAAGTCCCCGTGACGTCACGATATCAGTGCATAATGCTTTTAAACGCTGTATCTCATGAACGGTTCATCGTACAGCAACGAGGTTTGAATTTTTATTCTTAGATTTCTTCACACTAAAACTTTAATTTTTGGTTCACACCCCCTTTAAGATATTGAAAACAATAGTTGGTCTTCCCAATAACAGATGGAGCAGAATTCTCAAATTTAAATATGTCTATATTCCCCTTCCCGTTTTAGTATTGGACTATTTAGTATTGGAACTTTTAAACAATATTTAAAAAAAATTGTTTATGTTGGACATGGCTGGCTTACCTGCTGGCTGTCCTACTCCAAATCGAGAGGTATTTGGAGGCAATGTACATAGCTAAAGGCAGAAGAGGCAGCAGAAACCTGAATTCTTTGTGTGGCATATAACTGTAAGAAAAAAAAAAAACACCTAAAAACGGAATCGATAAAAACGTAAGATTTAAATATTTCAGAAACCTGTAATTTTTCAACACAATCTTTATAAGCATTTAATACTTAATTTTTCCAAGAGGTCAAAACATAAAAATGCGGAAAAAACAATGTTTATCTGAAAACGTCAATTTGTAGCGAAGATCAAGTAAAAAAACTTTTGTTCTTATACTTTTTTTCCATTTAAAAAAAAATATTAGCTACCAAATGATGAATCAAACACCCTGTGTTGAACCATGTTTATATACTATTCATGTATACAGTTTGTGTAAAGGCAACATCGGCCAGTTTTGAAAAAGGACAAACAAAGTGAGACGACAGATACCGCATACGCATCGATGGTAGTGGGAAAATAAGACCGGTCCACTCACCACCTGCCGCTAGACAGAGCGAGAAGTGTAATTGAAGTAAACAGTATTCTTGTTAAAAATGTTATTAAAACGGTTTATTCACGCGAAGAAATACATATGTATATCAGAATGTCGTATAGCATGGCATCATAACGGCTATCCTGAACGTAAATTAAAAGATTCATTTGCTAACATGTGTTCCCAAATAGGCCAACACTTTCTAAAAACACTAGGTATCCAAAATATTACGCATAATCTTATTGGTACAGCAAGGCATTTTGGCTCGGCGCGGCGCGGCGGGCGATTAGCCGTGCTGTATGGAAGAAGGGTTCAGGTTCAGACGTATTGACTCGTACTGATTAGGCAGATCGTGACGAGCCGGTCTTATTTTCCCACTACCTTCGATGCGTAATGATGGTTGCGTCTCACATGTCGTTTCACATGTATTTGTCCTTTTTCATAACTGGCCGATGTTGGCTTCACACACTGTATATATTCACCTCATATTGCTGAATTTTCCTTGAACAACTAGGCCCACCGCAGACGACAGACAGGTCAGCGACTATTTTGTAGGAAGACACCGCAGACCGACCGACAGTAAGTGAGTAATAGGAAATCGGCCGTCAACAGTGTCTCATTTAAACTTATACGGTGCATTCATATCGACACAACTATAGGCGACCGGGCCGTAGAGTCTAATAAACAACTAAATACGTTCATTTAAAAAGAAAGGAGGCCACGTATAAAAACAAGTGAATCACATGTCTGTATAAAGACAAGCAGATTATTTGTCTACCAATGGCAGTAAAATATACAAAAATACATCCAATTATAACATACCACAGTTGGATAGCTTCAGTTGTTTTTATGTTACAACCAGACTTTCTAGCAACACTGTATATTAAAACTCATATTTTGTCTACAGTACAATCTGTACTTTATTGAATTAAATTTTTTTCACATTTATACCGAATCAGGTTTTGGATTATATTACTTAATCAGTCGGGCACGAAAAATATATTATTAGAGTCCGGAAAGTGTGCTACAACGCAGGGTCGACACTATACAACTCGATGATAATTAAAGTAAAAACCGTATTTTATAGGCACCTCATAAATTATGTACACGTGTATTTCTTGCCCATGCATACGTACGCCACTGACCGTGCCTAGTAACGCGCACTGGGACTCTCCCATGCAGATTTTCGGGAAGACTGTATGCAGTTTAGCCATACAGCATAGCAACGATTCGTAGTATTTTACATTAGTTTGATACGAGCGGATGGACGGTAGAACGCCGAGCTTGGTAATTTTATGTGTTATAAACTCATAAACGTGTGTACATACGTATTTTGCACAATGTACGTATTTCTTTTAGAGTTAGTGTAGTGTATTTACATATGTATTATCTGATTTTTGTGGGTTTTTGCAATTATGGCACTGAAAAATGATTTCTGAGGATTTTACAATAGAATGATCACATATTTTATGTATTCCTTTCAATTGTCGATATATATTTCCTAGACGCCGAGAGTGTGAAGGAGATTTAGATTCGAATATCCATCAACAAAATATTACTGGTACTGTTAAAAAAAGGAATTTTGGTTTGATTTGTGCATAATGTTTTGCATATGTAGCCTTTCGTGGAACGTGGTCGACAATATTTACTTCAGACATTTTTTTTCGTCAAAGATGTATCCGATTTTCCATTGCCTAGTAGCCATACATTGCGTAAAACATATTTACAGAAGACATATCAACGTGTCATGGGAGGTATCAATGAAGTGGACTAAACAACATATTTTTGCGGTAATAAGGTCGTCAATGTTCTGATCAGTGGCGGCTCGTGGGTGTGTTACATGGGTGGGCACAGGGTGTGTTAGTAGGATTACTTATTAGCTATCAATGGCGCCGCAGGCGAAAATTTTTAAAGTTTTCAAGGTCATGCGTTTTACTGACACTTCAGAATTTCAATGAAAAATCTTTTATACAAAAATATAGACTCACAAGAATAATTTTTGGGATTTCGTAGCTTTTTGAAATATTATTTAGTCACGAATATTGAGGGCTTAAATATATTAAAATAATGGGTGGCAACATATGAAAAAAATTTGATATAGGTATCTTACCGTTATTTGTAGAGGAAATCAGCTCGCCTGTCCTTATTGTTCACAAAAATGTTAATCGCCTTTTCATTAAAGTCCCGGATTTGTTTCACAAAATTTAATACAATTAATTATTTGGTTTAAAATATGTCTGTTTTTATCCACATTTTCATTGTGACGTCTTATATTTTCACAATAAGCACTATCAAGCTGTTGCCTTATGTCTACCTTTCCCAACACACTAAAATCTAAGATGTTATGTAAATGTTTTTCATTGTAGCTAGCATGTTTCTTAGCTCGTTCATTTAAATGTTTTAAATCACTCACCCCTTCTTGAGTCCATGCACTTCGGTTGCCACCCATCACTAAACAAATAAAACAAAACAGTTTGTTTGTTTTAGGACACATAACCACTTAAATCTGTCGTAGACACTACTATTAAAATTTCGTGAATAATTTCGCGATTTTCGTACGTCTGTTTTGGAAATAATCAAATCGGGTATCGGCCTTCCTAACAGTTTAATTTCCGTTCGGATCTCGTATGTAATATCTTTATTAGTCAATAAAAAGTCCACCGAATTAATTTTGAAACGTTTCACAATCTCAAAAACAGTAAAAACAAACTTCTCAGCGAAGAAAATAAACAATCACTAAAAAAAGGTCATTCAACAAGTGTGACCCGTTCAGCTGATTTTTGAACGATTTAACGACGTCTGTCTGTTGTAATTGTCTCCAAATATTACCACTATTACCAGTCACCGAAAAAGCCCGATTAAAAACGTGGCCTGGGATACTGTGTGCCCTCGGCCACGCGCGCGAAATGCGACTACGGTGGCTCGATGCGAATTCAGACTACGGTGGCTCGGTGCTCGGTGCTCGATCAATAGTCTGTCATATATATGTGATAAAAATCATTATTTGTGGTATAAAAGGAATAATAATTAGAATATGAATAGTTTGTCGTATACAATTAATTGATATTATTGTAACAGTAATTTATAGTAAATTAACACAAAAGAAATATTTTCTATTAAAATTTGGGCTGGGTACGTGCCCCTGTGCCCTTTATCACCAGCCGTCACTGGTTCTGATACGAATTTTAGGTGTTTCAAATATTTCGCCCCCTGTAGATGTGAAAAATAATAATGTACTGATATTAGTGACAACAAACAACTGTTAGTGATAGTGCTGTGCGAAATTCGTGAAAATAATGTGCTTGGTGTGTTTTCCCCTGTCCATGTGAATTATTTTGAGTTTGTGCCCTTAACTTTAGTAGATGTGGAATGATCATTTTCCTCCAACCATATGTACAGGACAAATCACATCAAAGTAAGAGTCCCTGAGAATACGTCCTCAAATATTACCTCAAATAAACCATCGTACTCTGCTCTCTTTGCATAACTCCCACCCGGCAATTATTGTGAAACCAAAAAATTCTCAAGATAATAAACAAACTAAAACACATATTCTTCAGAACGTCAACATCAGTCGTTCTGATATTAGTATAAATAAAATAAAACACATCAAGGATGTGTTTACTACTAAGCTGCAAAACAAGGAGGAAACATCAAAATTTAAAAAAATGGTGAGAAAGCTGTCTACTGATTATATAATAAGGAAGTAAAGTTTGCATCCCAGAATACGAATTGTTGCTTGACGAACAAAATCAGGTACCCTTAAGAAATTAATCTTTAAACAAAATGATGAAATTTTCAATAAGGAATCGGAATGCAGGATTATTAAATTTTGGTCAACCAAAAAAAAAAAAACGATCAAGTACGTGCAGTTGGATATATCAACTTATAGTAAGGTACTTAGTAATGGGTATTTATTAATGGTCTGGATTTGTGTAGAGTGTTGATGCAATTGAAATTTTGCGTTGTTTTAAAGCAATGGTTTAACCATTCAATGAATGTATGTAAAAATAAGTGTCTTGTCCGAAATGCACTCAAAATCACAATATTTGTGATGAATGCCGAAAATTTACATTATTAATTGCTTACTTGAAAACCAACAAACCCAGAATTAGTGTGATATGCTGCTGGATATGAGAAGCCAGTTAAAAAAGCTATTCTCAAACGAGTCCGATCTTGGAGCCAATAGCAATCACCTTCTCTAACGGCTGTTGGCCCCACCAATATTGCTCCCCACCGAAACTGCCGCGTAGTCATCTTTCTCTCAATCTGACTATAATAATTCATCCCCACTTTTAATCTGGTACCAGCGAGGCTGAGGCCGAGAATATGTGCACAAATCAGAATAATCAGATGCTTAGACATTTACTATCAGAATACTCGCGATTCGATAAAACTCTAGAATTTACAATAGGTCGAAGCGTATACCAATTACTAATTAAGCTTATGAAAGTGGTTAAATGACTATTTTCTATAGTGAACTGTTTTTCATAGGTGTGAAGAACTTGTGCCACAAATTATTGAGAGGTTTTAATCGTGTTAAAAATACACTTAAAGTAAAACAAATCGATTTTGAGTATTAGGGTTAGAGAGCTTTACCATATATTGATATTGTAGGTATTCAGGTAATATCCCAAGAAATTTTTTTATCATTGTGTTATTTCCACCTAACACGGAATACAGGTGTTATGAAGCGTTATTTGATTACTTTTCACTGTTCCTGGTATTCTTCCAACGATATTTTACTTATAGGTGATTTAATATACCTGATTTTGCAAATATTGTGGATAATGAGAGATCTAATGGTAAAACTCTAACCTTGAGAAATTTTATGAATATATTCGATCTAATCAACATATAATATTTACAATGGCCACAATAAACTGTTGACTTAGTTTTTTGTAATAAGCCTTGTGTATTGAATAAATCTATGAACCCATGGGTGTTGGAGGATTTGCATCATCCAGCTTTGGAAATATCGAGTCCCTTTATGTTAGTGATGACAAAAGTAATTACCCGACTAATTTTAATAATTGTTACAATTTTAGAAAAGCTAATTACATTACGATTACAATACGTTACTAAAAGAGGTCTAGTGCAAAATCTTATACATTAAGAGCTTGTGGTATTTTATAAAATTCTTCACTCAATTTTTGAAATATGTGGCAAGTGTAAAGCAACCCAAACTAGATTTTATCCTAGTGTTCAACGTCGATAAAAAGAGAATTAAGCTTAAGTATAAAAAGTTGAAAGATTATAAGAACAGCCGTAATGAGGAGACTTATGATTTAAACACTCAGGAAAAAAAAAAATCAAATCGACATAGCAATAAGATTACATACAGAACATTGAAGCTAAAATAAAAAAGATCCTAGTAAGTTTTGACTTTCGTAAATAATAAAAGAGAAGACAAAATATGTTCAATGACTTATAACGTGTTGACTGCGTGTCCGTAGGTATTCTGAATGCGTTCGCAGATTTTTTAGTAAATCTTATACTGTGGATACCCTTGAATCAGAATCCCATGGAGATGATATTACTAAGAGTTCTGTAGCAAAGTCAGGTAATAAAACGATTCAAATTTACGAGTTTATTGAAGAAAATGTTTTGAAATCCCTAAAAAAATTAAAAATAAATGACACAGGTCCTGTGGCATTCCGGATTCCGCTTAGAAGTGCGATATTTTTGCTTCTCCGTTAACCAACTTTTTAACTTGCTTGAGGTGTTTTCTGATATAGGAAGCGTCTAAAGTATCAGTATTCAAATGGGAAAAGTTACTAATTTTCGACCAATTTCGATTATTGTAATTTTGCAAGGTTTTAGAAATTTATTACATGACCTAATTTCCCCGAATTGCAATCAAATTTCACCTCATAAATGGTTATGAAGGGCTTTAATTAGTAATCTTAAAAGCTGGTATCTCTGAAAACTGGACAAGCTTCAAAGGAGATAAAGATTTTCAAGGTGAGGTTGACCATAATTTTGCTATAAAACTTGATAAGTTTGGCTTCTAAAAATATAATATCATTGTTTAACTCATATTGTTAACAGAACACAGTATGTCTTATGTTTCAAGTCAGTCGAAAATTGAACCTTGGGTTCCTCAAGGGTCTGTTTTAGGACCAATGCTTTTTAAAATATTAAACAGTTTGGAATTAGAAGTACATTATTTACTCTATGCTGATGATTTGAGGTTTTTGTGTTATAGAAAGTATAGAAGATGTACTACAAAATAATATTGAAAAAATGCAATGTGTGTGATAAAAATAAACTGCCTTAAATATCAACAAAGTAAGTCATGTTTTAGAAAAAAACTAGTTATTTACGACTACAATATTGTAAAGACATCTTCAAGGCCTTAACACTCCGGTCTCGGTTTATTTTCGATCCTAAGCTAACATTCAATAACCACATTGAACAATAATTTTAGATCAGAGGCTATTTTTTGAGACAAGCTCAAGACTTCACAACCCTGAACTCTAAAATATGTTAAAGTGTGCTTTGACCCAATTATACATGTATTTCTGGAATTGTTACTATTTTTAAAATTTTATTTTAAAACGTTTATCCTCTATAGGTTCCTCAAGACTCCTTGCAAATACATCTTTATGTAGGGAACTTTATTTTTTTAATTTAATAATAGAATAGGAAATACTTTCAAACACTATTATCCATAAGGCCCGAAACCCTAAATTTTTCGACTCCTCTACTAACATCTTAAAATTACCAGTACATGTAACAATCACAAACCACTGTGACATGATATATTTATTGCAACTAGTTTATTAAAACTTATTATAAAACTCATGATTTCTTAACTAGCTTTTCATTTTTATCTTTAGTTATAATAATATATTACAATATTTGTACAAATTTATTATTGTTTAATAAATGTGATATATGTTAAATAAAAAGTTAGCTGGGAAGAAAAAAATCCTGTCTGTGTCTGGAATGGAAAATAAATAAATAAATAAATAAATAAATAATACACTCAAGTTTAAAGAGAAGAAATGCAGAAAGACTACTGGTTTTGGTAACCTATGCTCAAGCAATGAAGACGGTCGGTGTTTCTGATTGACACAAGCGATAGATATGTATGAGGGATGATCAAAAATTTCGTAGAAGAAATTTGTAGTAGTCAACGCCCTTTGACTTGAAAGTGAAACGCCCGTGAAAGAAAACCATATAAGCATGACCTTAACATTAGATTTGACTTGATGAGCTTTTTTGGGTGGTGAAGAGGATATTGTCTTCCATTGTAATGATTGGACCCTTGAAATGGCAGAGATTTGACTTATTTGACGAAATTAAAGAAAAATTACTGGATGAGCTGAACAACATTCCAGAAAATGAGTTGTCGAGGTTTTTCCAGCAGTGGAAAGGGAGATGGGAAAAATGTATAGCTTGCCAAGGGAACTACTTTGAAGGAGACAATGTCCAATAACTTGTAAGTTTGTTTGATATATTTATAAAAAATCAGTCCTGGACCTTTTTGATCACCCCTCGTACATTGTTAACACATGTAATGATAGTTATCGGTTGCGTCCATAAAACATCAATTGATAAAGGATTTTTTGGGATGTTGGACAAATAATGATCCGTCCAATTTACTTAGACTTTATCAAGGTTCAATTAGTGTTTTTAAAATACTGGTCTATGTCATACCAAAGATTTATCTTATTTTCTACCTGCAGGTACATGTGTTTAAATAATTTAATAATGTTGTATTTCTTTCTTTTATTTTTATAACCACACTACACGAATAATCGAGCCTAGGCAATTATTCGTGTAGTGTGTTTATAAAAATAAAAGAAAGAAATATAAGAACATTATTAAAATATTTAAACACATGTACCTGCAGATAGAGAAAGAGATAAATCTTTGGTATGACATAGACCAGTATTTTAAAAAACACTAATTGAGCCTTGATAAGGTCTAAGTAAATTGGACGAAACGTCGGCAGAAAATTAGTAGATCGTTATTTGTCCAACATTCCAAAAAATCCTTTGTCAATTGTTAACACATTTTTACTCCTGTCTTTGTGGTCTCTCATATGTCCTTCCGTCAATGACATGATGCATTATGAGTATGATCCTGCGTTGTAGGACACTTTCTGAACCCTAATTATTATTAACTTTACCTGTACACTGCCACGGTAAAGGCCATCGAACCCAGGATTACTAATTCTTTGTGGTACGCTTCTCTATTCCGCACGAACTTAATAAGGCCCAGTACAAACGGTATCACTTGAACGCCCAACACGACTGGAATGCCCGCAACGAAGTACCAGTACCAGGTGTGCACCCCGTGAAAGAGCCGATGTCCTTGAAGAAATTGACTTTTATAAATTCATATGGGGTGACGACGAAGGATCCATGGGCCAGGCTATCAATCACGATGGACCCCACCAATACCCACCCGCTGAAAATGGTACATCAAATGGTCTGTCGGTTTCTGTTGAGAATAATATTACCAGATACGCAAGTAGGAATCCCACATGATTTTCTTGATGATATTCCGGTTCATCACCAGGTGGTAAAGGATCAGCGGGATGAAGAATATGACACCCGTAGGTCTCATTACGAATAGCAATGCCACGATGTCCATGAAGACTGAACTGGATGGGTCTAAATAAAAAAATAAGTTAATCATTTATTATAATGGAGACTGACAATTTTGGTGCAATTTTGGCTATCCAACCCATCTAAATCATGATCATTTACATAGTAGGCTTTGAGTACAATTTTTCGTAGTGGGCTTTGAGTAAAACAATACAAAGAAAGCACTTTCAAAGTCCGTTTCTGTCAAACTTTCTTGCGATTTGACTGATCAGGGTTGTGACTTATTAGCTCAAACCTATTAAAGTCAAGTTGAAAATGCAGCGACATGCAGATTCACTGAAATAAGTTTATTCAGAAACTCTTCCAAAAAGTCATAACACAGGAGAACCGCAATAGAGTTTGACAGAGCTCTCTTTGAATTATTTTACTCAAGGAATACTGTGAAAAATTGTACATCTAATCATGATTGGCACTGAGCAGTTTAAACGCAAGTATCTCGAAAATAGTTACACAAAACAATGTTAACTAAGTAATTTCTTTTAGGAAAATATCAAAAAAATTGATATTTTCAATAAAATCATCTGCAGAGTCTACATTTTTACCCACAAAAAAATGGTCTTGCTGTGCGTCATTATGGGACAACTGGTATATACATATTCAGGAGTCCTCAAAAACCCCAAATGAAAAATTTCAATAAAAAACACACAAGCTTTAAATAAAAGCAAAAAATAAACTAGTTTCTTTCTACATGATCTCAAAGTTGAGGAAAACATCAAATTTGAAAGCCGTTAGACAAGTCAAGTGTGCTATGGAATAATGTAAAGACAGTTGAATGTTATGTTATCTGGAATGTTATGTTACGCAATTCACTTAAACTTAATTTTTTACTCAATATTTTCCGTGTGTGCACCAAAAAAATGTTAAAAACTTTTTTTATATCACCTTGTTTCCATTACACGTACACAAAAAAAAACATGGTAACCCTGACAAAAAAAAATATGTTTTTTGTTTACTACAGTTAAGCAAAATTTAATTATAGATAGCATTCAACTGCCTTAATATTATTCCATGGCACATCAAATTTTATATTTTGCTTAACTTTGAGATCGTACAGAAAGAAACACCATGTGTGTATTTTATGTCCAAATTTCGCACATGGGTGCTCTGAGGAGTCCTGATTAATGGTATGGATTTTGATTTTGAATAATAAAAAAAAGAGTTACTGGCTATATTAATTTCGAGAGTAAAAAATCATAGGAGGCCATGGGACTACATCTTACGAGCGATGGTTGGGTCAAAAGAAGCAGTTTTCGATGCCCTTTAAAATAATCGTTTCATCGATTATATAGATTTGTACATAAAGGAAAATGGACACCCTGTATATTCATGTTCCCTTCCCCACTTACCTATACCCGACCCGGGCCACGGAAACAGCTTGATTGTCGCTATGGTCAGACAACATTCCACAGTGTTTATTAACGTCCGCGATGCGGTGAAAAACCAGAACCACGACGTGACCAGGCAGAAGAACGCCCAATAGTTCGACCCGGTCCACCAGAAGAAGCCCAAATCTGCGAAGGAGCTCACTACAGCTTGAATAATGCGCGGGAAATACACCTGAAAGTAGGAAGACAAATTTAACGCCTTCGGCGCTCGCCTCCAATACTCACCAGAAGCCACGGATAGGAGGAGTCCAATCTCAGTAAACGCAGCAAAGAGTAGAGGAACGCGATGATTAGGGGGGTATATGTAGCTTCTAATTCCCTGGGTCCACTCCCAAGTCAAGTAGCCATAGCCATAGACCATGTGGTGCGCGATTTCCACGGACTGGTAGTATTCATCAGGCACGAAGAACGAGTCCACCACGTATACGGAGAGCAGTCGGACGAATATTGACACCCCACAGACCTTGTAATCCTTCAACATCGACTTTAACATGTTGAAGGCGTAAGGCGACAGAGCCTCGTCAACCTCGGACGATTTGTGGTGCTCGACTTGCTCGGTCTCTATCGTGAATTTAAAATGACCACCGGAATTGCTTAAAAACAGCCATGCAAAAAGTCGAATAAAAAGTATTCATCCTCACGACCTCAGAGAATGCCTAAGCGGGCGATTTAACGACTACGTTAGTTATTCAGTAATAAATATCATTACTCATTACGTATTACACCCCTGTCATCAATTAAAACTGATAACATGCAGGTATTATCATTTCTTATAATAACATAACAAGCTGTTTTTATAACCTGTTTCATTAACTAAGCCCAAAGCAAAGAGTAAAAAGTATAAAGAGGGGACAGCCAGGGGCTGTTCACTCTTATGAACCTACCTGAAATGTGATATTTAGTATGAGACCAACTCTATAGATGGCGCAACCAGCTTAGTTAGTTATGTATAGTTGGTACTGTTAAAAAAAGAGATTGGTAGTCCTGAAGAACTAGTTCAGTCCATGCGCCCAAATGTTTAATATTTATAATTTGAGTTATGTTCTAACGTCAATATTTATCTGGGCGTATCGATTGAATTGGTTCTAAGTAAAACCAAAACAAACCTAAGTTTTGTAGTTTTGTGTTTAATTTGTTTCCATGTGTTAATTTATTTTGTGTTTTATTTGTTTATTGGGTATTATATATTCTTATTTGAGACATAAATTAGTTGAGTTAATATTACATTAAAAGAAGGAGAACTAGAACTGGTACCAGATGTGTGTTATAAATGAAAGTAAAGAAAGTAATGCCTTTACTTTTTTTAGTTTATATAAATGGCTAGTTGGAAATAATTTATACTTAAATGTGATTGTGTCTTGTGTATAAATGTGATTGTGAATGCCTATAAATGTGGTTGTGAATAAAGGAATCTTACTTCTAAAACAATTGATTTTGGTATTTAATGGTTTCAATATCTCAAATATCTTCCTTTTTCATCACAGCATGTCTTTAAAATTTATTTTTTAGACATTATTTCTAATGTCGGAGGAACGGTTTCAAATACAGTTTGTGGACTTTTTTAAGTGTTCCCTTATGGACGAAACGTATATATATTATATGACAAGAATAGCAAAATCATATTTAGTTTATGCTAGATAAGGATAAAAAACTTTATGTAACCAAGTATGATAATGCTATTCTTATATACATACGTTTTGTCCATAATGGAACTCTTAAGAGTCCGCAAACTATATTTTATTTTTGAATATTTTTTTGAATATAGCGCTATCCGCCATATTAGTTAAAATTAGTTTGAGACCAATTCAAGAGATGGCGCTTCACGGTTTCATTTAATTCTATGAGAGAGTTCCATCTATCTCTTCTTTTATCTATGGGGACAGCCGGCGAAATTCGTTTGATCTTTCAGGGAGATTTTCATTGACCTCGTCTTTTAAATTGGAGTTATGTATAACGCTGTTGCCGGTTCTCTCATTTCAAGCAAGGCGCTGTTGACTTTTCCTTTTAAATATTGATTTGCAGGCTCAAAACGTATTTAGTAAATACAAATTTTAATTGTACTTGTAATAAATACTTGTAATAAATGATTTTTGTCGCTGTTATTATCATGTTATATGTATAAATATTAAAAATCTTATAAATATCATTATTATACTGATATATGTATTTCAAAATATTTTGCTGAATTGGTTGATGAGCAATAATTACATTATTTATTTGTTTTATTCTGGTGATTATCCTATTAAGGTTGTGTATTTTACACTATGTTCGTCGAGACCCCCCCTCTTCCCAAAGTAAGATTAGATGAGATTCTGCTCGACCCCCCCCTTGAACGCCTCACATAATTAATGAACGCCCCCTTTTGTAACCAATTACTCAGAATTCCTAGGTGTTTCCTTACTTTTTCCCCACAGTGTATAATATACACTATACTATATCCTATAATAAGGAAGTCTAGTCTAAATAGTAAGTGAAAAATTGGTTTTCTATCTAATAATATGAATAAACAGATTTGGTTTGTGTAGTAATTCAAATTGGATTTTCTTTTAAAACAATTTAACATATAAACATTTACCGAAGACAATGGACTCACATAAATTTAATTCACAATATAGTTGGCGTTCTAATATCAAGAATACATTTGGCAACCTCCGAGCAAGTGATACTGACCACCTGTCTATTTGATGATCGAGATTTTATGGAAATATTCGGGCAATTTTGTGTCCCTTTAAATTGGAGTTCTTTTTCGTCTTTGTCAAAATTTATTTGCCTTGTCTTACTGTCTCCTCTTTATACTTTTTTACTCTTTGCCCAAAGTCCAAACCACAAAACATGTAAATAAAAGAAGGGCAATCTCCATTGATAAGGAGGGAACCACGCATCGGGGCCGCCATGCGGCCATATGCACCGGTGGCCAATTTTTCATAATGCGCATGCGCGACGCTAAATCGAAATGCGTAGCCGTGCATTGGCATCGCCAACTTCATTTTACAATTCAATTTTTCATACAGCAAACTCGTTGTTGCTGCATAAAAAATTTATTTGTAACCATACCCAACTTTATGATTTTATCATCCAAGGTGGAATAAATAAAAACAATGTCCTTGAAATTATTTATTTCTACAATTATAAACATTTAAAACAATACAGTATCAAAACATATTGACATAGTAAACAAAAATTATTTGAAAAAAAAAAAGTCGAAGGAGATTAAAATAAGAAAATTTTCACATCGAGCTTAGGTTGTATTTAACTTGGACATACCTGCTGGACATCGTGAACATACTTCCTACTGATGAAGTAGAACAGTAGAACGCTTGTTGAGTCATGGCTGTATACAATGAAGAACACTCTAAAGACAATATTTCATTAGGTACAATTTTAAGGTTCAAACGCTAAGAAACTTCTATTTTTCAATATGTACACATGCTCATTTACAAAACCATTTCATATTAAGAGTAAACTAGAAGGAACTTTGCTAAACCTAACAATTAATTAAATTACAGATATCTTTTCGTGCTTTTCATGCAGATCCTATTATGTTCTTGTAATACTAATCATTTATAGGTTAGATAAGTAATTTAACTACAGTATTTACTTACCAATAAGTAGAATAATTTATATGATATCCTTAAATGCGAATCAGAAAAGAAATAATAGTTTTATCAGGAAATAATGCACAAAACAATTTGATACGAATCAAAATCTTCCATTGGGGACGCTTCCTAACACAAAACATCTAAATAGAAGAAGGGCAATCCCCATAGATAAGGAGGGAAACACGCATCGGGGCCACCATATGTACCGGTGGCCAGTTTTTCATAATGCGCATGCGCGACGCTCAATCGAAATGCGTAGCCGTGACTTGGCATCGCCAACTTCATTTTACAATTCAATTTTTTCATACAGCAAACTCGTTGTTGCTGCATAAAAAATTTATTTGTAACCATACCCCACTTTATGATTTTATCATTCAAGGTGGAATAAATAAAAACAATTTGCTTGAAATTATTTATTTCTACAATTATAAACATTTAAAACAATACATTATCAAAACATATTGACATAGTAAACAAAAATTATTTGAAAACAAAATAGTCAAGGATATTAAAATAAGAAAATTTCACATCGAGATTAGGTTGTATTTAACTTGGACATACCTGCTGGACATCGTGAACATACTTCCTACTGATGAAGTAAACATTGTTGTTCATGGCTCTATACAGTGAAGAACACTCTAAAAACACATAATATTTTATCACCATTTTAAAGTTCAAACGCTGAGAAACTTCTATTATTTAATATGTACACAAGCTCATTTACAAGACTATTTCATATTAACAGTAAACTAGAAAGAAATTTGCTAAACCTAAGAATTAATTAAATTACACGTATCTTTTTATTCTTTTCATGCACATCTTATTATGTTCTTGTAATATACTAATCATTTATAGGTTAGATAAGTAATTTAAGTACAGTATTTACTTACCAATAAGTAGAATAATTTATATTATATCCTTAGATGCCAATCACAAAAGAAATAATAGTTTTATCACAAAATAATGCACAAAATAATTTGATGCGAATCAAAATTTTCCATTAGGGACGCTTCCTAAAACAACAACAATCAAAGTTTAAATTAAAATGCCGCGTTTCTATTGGATATGTATCGCCTAGGCAAATATACCTATGGGATTGCCGCCACCGATACCACGCGGCCATTTCGTTATTTATAATTTTTCCCCAGATTTGGGGAATTATAAAAAATATGCCAACTTCAAAGTCAATTATTTAATCTCTGAAAAGTATTATTATTGTAATTATTATTATTCAAAATGTCTAGTTTGACTTACTTTACTTTATTTAATGCATGTAAGGGGATATATCTAACATAACGAAATATCGCGTCAGAGTGTTGCTGAAATTATTACGACTTAAGGTGCATCTGGCAACATTGCACTGATAGCGTATTACGAGGTCGTGAATGCTAGTTTCACCCCGTGCCGAGAACATCTTGTTAGTGTTTCGGCCCGTGCTTCCTAAAATAACAACAATCAAGTTTTAAATTAAAATGCCGCGTTTCTATTGGGTATGGATCGTCTAGGCAAATAGACCTATGGGATTGCTGCCACCGATGCGACGCGGGCATTTCGTTATTTATAGTTTTTCCCCCAGATTTGGGGGATTGGGAAACACGCTACCATCGCACTGGTAGCGTGTTGCTAGGTCGTGAATGCTAGTTTCACCCCGTGGCCCAAACATAACAATTATGTACATACACTCGAACCCCTCTTAAGTCACCAAATCCGTGCATCATCGTCTCGCTTGAGTCGCGAAATTTAGTCTCTTAAGTCGCGATCATAACCTCAACTTTTTCGTGTTTTAGCTGCAAAAAGAAATATTTAGAGATATACCACAGCACTTGTTAAAACGAAAAATGAGCCCTGAATGAAAAAATCAACGTAAGTATACCCAGTCGTGCGTGACAAAGTTCAATTTTCCACTTGAATGAATATTTTAAAGGTTAAATATTTTTAAACGACACCTAACCTATTTTAAAGGTTAAGTGGTCCATATTGAATGTATTATACAAACATTTTTTTCAATAAAAATTGTTTTCATACGAGACTCCAATTTCCAAACGTAGTTCTAAAACCTTTACAGGCGGCGACTTAAGAGGGACGGTTTCGTAACATAATAGAAGAAAATGTGGTGAAATAAGAGGGGATGTGAATTAAGCGAAGGTGACTTAAGAGGGGTTCGAGTGTACATACATCCATACATACATATCACAGATCACAAGAAAAAAATAGAAGAATCGATGTCAAAACCAGAGCTGCCATCTGAAAAATATTTTGGGCACTAAATTTAAAAAGAAAATGAATGCGTGGCAGTAACAAGAAAAAAATATTTTGTCAATTATTTCTAACAATGTGAGGTAGCATTTAATTCAAACAAAATAATGTAGTTGAGAATATTGACATTTTTATTTACCGATAATCAAACTGCTGTCAAAACGAATTGCCAACGTTATGCAATACAAAGTCGACGACTAACGTTTAGTGACAAAATAATATTCTATTCCCTTCTTATTCCGTGGTTTAGAAACATGTTTATTTAAGTTTAACAAAATAGTGTTCATATCATGAAATCACAAAAATAAAAACTATAATATATAATCCAAAGTTTACTTTTCATAGGTACTTCAGGAAGTTATAGTGAATGTAGTAAAAATAAATAAACAAACAAAATATGTAGAGTTAACATATTAGAGAAGGTAATTGGTTTTAAGCCTCTATATATTTTATGTCCCCCTATTTCCTGAAGTATAACTTGGACAAAGTTAAATTAGACGCTGTCTTTATTGCAGTTTGCAGCAAGAACCTCTTACTAAAACTTGCCCAGTTTTATTTAAAATCCATGCAAATTTATTCCGCACAATTTGATAAGGCATACCTAATTAATTTTAAGAGTTTAGACATTA